>JANZLQ010000079.1:11616030-11658621 GCA_026212715.1 Elanus axillaris | reverse complement strand
ATAGTTGGAGAATTTGGGAGTGAAGTTGTGCCCGGGAAGAAGGGAGGGGTGGAGGGAAGTTGTTGTGAGATCTGGTTTTATTTCTCACTACCTTACTCCATTTTGATTTGTAATAAATTGAGTTAATTTCCCCAAAGTTGAATTTGTTTTGCCCATGATGGTAATTGGTGAGTGATCTCTCCTGTCCTTATCTCAACCCACAAGCTCTGTGTTATATTCTCTCTCCCCCGTCCAGCTGAGCAGCAGGGTGGAGTGATTGAGCAGCTTTGTTGGGCACCTGGAGTCCAGCCAGGGTCAAACCACCACAGCATACAACTTTTATGGGACAGCCCTTCATGGCAGACTGGTAACTTTCACTAAGGGAACTAATCTTATGGGCTCTTTTCATTATTTATCTTCCTAAGCTGCCGTTTCAATAGTTCTTCTTTCTCAGCAATTCAAGCCTTTTAGTTTTTGATTTCTCCCACCCTCCCCTCTTCCGAAAGCAATCTGGAAGAAAGGCACTGCTGTGAAGAAAGCAGAGCTGGTACGAAATGTTACAGTTTGTTGTTGTGGTAAGTTTATGTTTGTGCATGACACATGCTTTCCCCTGACAACTGCTGTCATATCTGCTCAGTTTGGCAGTCAAAATAATGTTTTTATTACTTTGTGCTTTGCAGATTAATCTGAATTTAGGAGAATCAAACTGACTTTATTTGCTTTGTTCAACATCAGCATTATCAAGATACTACAAAACATGTTCAATTTCAGGAATTATTATAGTTGTTGAAGACGTGAGAGGCTGATAGAAGGCAGCTTGACTCTGACTAAGCTAAATTGCACCTGTAAGGCTTATATTAGCTGAAAAAAACCATAACAGTGAATTCAGGGAGGCTCTCTGCACAGTACATACACAATATGGCATTTCACTAACTTTCCTTCTCAACAGATTAAAGTAAAACATGGAATTTTTATTTCAAAATGATTTGAGGCTCCAGATTTTTCATATGCTATGCAAAGTTCAGAGTTGACTCATTTATGTAGCAAATATAACTAAGGTTTATGTGAACTTCCTTTAAAAAGGTATTTGGTTGTAGGGGAAAGCTAGCTCTTTTTCAAAGGCAGACTTTTCTACTGTTAAGGTGCACATGAAAAAAGGACACTTTGGGGCACTTTTCCTGCAGGTTCATGGAAAGGAGAAAGTAGGAATCTAGCTAAGAGGGAAAATGAAATAGGGAAGTGTGCTTATGCAGATGTTTCTGTGTGGAAAATTCTTGTGACAAGAATTTCTTTACTTCTTGCACAATCACAATTCCAATTGTGTTTTTTTTTAACATAAACTGCTTATTTCCTGTGACAAATGACAGTTTGGAATATTTTATCTTGTCATTCTGGGTAACTAGTGCAAACATTGGTCTAAATATAATGCTTCAGTGTTACAGAGCTACCTGAAGCAAGGCAGAGAATCACCTGAGGGATCACAATAGCTTCAATGGCTTGAATATGTCTGTTTCATATTGTCACTGTAAGACATGATATAGGTAGCTACCTTGCTATCTGCAAACCCCATTAACAAAGTCATCCCTCTAAGAAAAAGATGCTTTTCAATGTCATTTTAGTAAATTATATTAAGAACCTTTGATAGTAAATGAAGGGGTTACCAACTGTCAGTGTCTTGAGACTGCTTTTATAAAGAATAAAAGAAGCATCTGTGAGTGATCCTATATGAGATATCAAAGGGAACTCTTCCCAACCAGTAGAGGATCATAGGAAAAAGATGAAATAGGGAAATGGAAGTTTCTATTTCCTAAACTACAACAGAGAGCTACTTTCAAATGACACCTATGACTGCTTAATGCATCCCGGTCTTTCACTGAAACACATCAGAGTGAAATGTGCCATAATATGCATGGGGTCTTGTTGTTTGTTTGTTTACCTTCTAACTTCATTCATTTTACATGCTTGGAGGAATTGAGAGCTGAAGTCTGGGAAAGCAGATACCTTGAAATATGATTAAATCAGTAGCTTCCTGAAAATGAACTCAGTATCTTAGCTTGCTGCTACTTGGCAATTAAGAAAAATGTGGCCATGGAATGGTTTTGAAGAAGTCAGTATCAAATACCATTTTCCTTGCCTTCAGATTAGAGAAATGGATGCATTTGTTTCTTTTCTGCACTATTTTCCAGCTGAAAAAACCTCTCTTTCTAGCTGTCAACAGTGTCACTTCCCCTTTCCCTTGTGATGGGTTTCTACTCCTCCTTATTTTGAAACAGAGGTGCTAATTAATCTTCCCACATTCAAGCACTGCAAACATATTTCAATTTCAAATGAGATAAGACCCACGCTTGAAACGCCCACACTTATAATTTTAGATAGCTTTGTACCACATATTGTAACTGGCCTGAATTTTCTTCATGACATTGACATTATCAACAATGAGTTTGTAAAGCTTTATATCTAATAGGCAGCCTCTACATAATAGCTCACCAACTCATATGGGAGTTAGACAGTTGGAAATGTACAAGAAAGAGAAAATTAAGAAAACCAATTACTGTTAGCCTGCATACTGGGCTCCTGCTTTTCAATACCCACATACATTAGCCTATTCAGATGCATGCCACTCACTTCATTTTCCAAAATCTGTATGATTGTCATGCCTTATTTAATTATTTACTTAGTTATTTACTTAGCTCATATTTAAGGCCAAGAGGCACAAACTGAAGTGCAGGAAATTCCATTTAAAGAGAAGAAAACACTTTTTTACTGTGAAGTTGATTGAGCATTGGAGCATGTTGCCCTGAGAGGCTGTGTGTTCTCCATCCTTGGAGAAATTAAAAACCCTACTGGATATCGCTTTGGGCAACCTTGATCCTCCTCTGAGCAAGGGGTAGGACGAGATGATTGCTAGAGGTGTCTGTGACTTGAGAATTATGTTATTTGCTGAGTGAGTTGCAGGTTGACTTCAGGGTCTTACTGGTATTTTTTAAGCTCCTGAAGACTACAACCTTATTCCCTTCAAGGGAAAATTAAATGTACTCCTTAACATTCCTTACGTCATACATCATTCCTCATCACTTGGTTCCATGAATATTCATAGCAAGGTAACAGCTCAATGCAGGGTCCTAACCTGAGCGGCTGACGACTCCAGTTTTGCTGTACTTGCATTTCAATATCTGATTTTCTTATTTTCACCTCTGCTCAGAATCCCTCTGTTTCTGTCTTCTCCGTTAACCTTCACCTCTGACAACATATTTATTATTCATGTTCATGTGGCACTGAGTATCTCAGGTGATTTCAAGTCTTCATTATGCTGGATACTGTGATAGTTTCTAAGTTTTCCATCCAGCAAACTAATTTCATTCCTTCTCTCATCAGGTTATCCTGTTACATCACAAGAGCTACATACCTTTTTTGATCTTGTGAATCACTATTAATCAAGACTGGGTCTCAAAATCTAGTCCCAGGTAAACAGAGTATCAGAAAGGAACTGCTAGTGTTACAACACATATACAGAAATGAGATAGAGACAGGGAACATATTTCTGAAGAAAGCATGAGGCAAAATCCATCTCCAGAATCCCACTCCAGGGCCATCATTGCCAGGCAGGCTTTCCTCTTGCTTCTTTACTTCCCCAGAACTCAGCTCACTGCCTGTGATGTATCCACAGGGTAGAATATTCCCACTCAACACCTGTACCAGTGTAAGTGCTTTGTTGAGTTGTGGACTAAGCTGTGGTCCCAGTTACACTGATGTAAATATAGATTAACTCATCAAATCAGTGCTGTTGAAGTTAATGGGATTGCATCAAATTCACATCACTGTCATTCAGAGGAAAATTTAAGTTTTTTAGTTTCAGCACAGTTTTACTAGACTTCAGTATTACTTTTGCTGCTGTGAAAAATACCACTTTACTAAAGGAATAGTAAGATTCATTACAGAAAGCATTTTCAAATGTACCTTCAATTCTTTTTTTTTTTTTTTCATTCTGAAAAGGGATCCTCTTCTTTGTCATGCTCTGATTACCATACTGAGCATGATAGCAGTGCCTGGCAATATGCAAATACAAAGTTGTCATGCCATGATCTCCAAATTTAGTAAGATTCTGTTCCCCTTCACTAGACAGGAAACAGTCCAGTCAGTGAATAACAATAATAGCTCTTCAGGTTTAACAGGTTGATACTATGGTCGTTGAGGTTAATTGTTTTTTGTTATTACAGATGCTATGGCCTTTGAGTCAAATAACTTGGGATGTGTTTTTATTTAAAGACTGCATTGTATACTCAGGTAAACTGAGGCAAGCAGCAGTGATAATTTAGAAAGCCATACAAAACAGCGAATAAAATGCAGACATTGTAAACAACTAGAAAGGCTTACGGCTAGTCACTGAAGCAGCAGGAGCACTATTGCCCTCATTTGCCTTTGTGCCTGTAAGTCACAAGGACAGGTTTGCTTCTTCTGTTGTCATGGCTCTGTACGTTTGCTTAAATGTCTTCCTGAGTGGTTATCCACCTAAGCACCTGTCCCAAGAGCTCTCCCTCCAATTCAGTAGGATTCCCAAGGATAGTCTTAGAAATGGAAAAGGGTGAAGAAAAACACTGAAGATCTAAAGGTATACTGGATTTTTCTGGGCTTTTGTTTTGGTGTGTAATTTTGGATGAGATTTCCTAAATATTGTTTATGATACTTAATTTAAAATATTTGTTTATTGCTACATAAGAAAATAATGAATGCTTCGCACACCATCTGCTTACTTTTTCCCCAAAGAGCTTTGCATATTTGCAGGAAGAAATTACTCTAAAAATCTTTGCCATTTTCTCTGAAATGTTTCATAATTTCACACTGTCCCTGTTGATAAAGTATAGTAAGTGTCCTTGTAATATGACAAAATGATTCTAAATTGCTGAGAGAATCCTCCAATGTTGTGAAAACACAGCAAAAGCTTCTAAAAAGGAGACGTCCTTTCTGTCTTCAGTCAAGAGGCCCAACGACTGCACAAGTCTTTCTTACTGTATTGTTATATAAAGTAAGACATGAAAGTCACATGGGAATAATGATTCAGACTCTACTATGAGTAGGAAATGGAGAGGAAATGATCTACTGGTATTTTAGTTTTAACAGCCTACAGTGTCAAGTAATTGCCAGCTTCTAAATGTCTTCTCCTGGCAATCTCTAGGTAGCCTTAAGAAGTTCCTTCTTTAGGTTTACACCTAAATGCTGCACTTTGTCATGCAGCTTTTTTATATTGCTTTTAAACACCTTGTCTTTACCACTGCATGCTCAGCACATTCCCAGTGTTAATATAGCTCTCGACACAAAGCACAACTGCTCATCTCAAGACCTAGTAAAAAGGTCATACAGGTGAGTAAGAAATAGTGAGCAGTGCTGTGTGTAAGTTGCAGTTGGATGAACCAGTGGAAGAGAGCAGAATACCCCAGTTAAGCTAAGTAGTTTTAAAGATGTGTTTAATTTTAACCATGTGACTTGTGTGACATTCCTGGTGCTATTTAGATGATTTAGTAAATGTTTTACAGGAATGAGTCTATATCTTCAGAAGGTCTGGTTTAGTATGATCTCTCACATAAGGACTCATTGATGTATTTGTCCACATACATCACAGTACAGGCTGTAGGTATAATAAGGACAGTAGCAGCAATTGTACTTTTTCATTTTTTTACTTATTTTTTTGTTTGTGAAAAGCAAAACATGAGGTTTCTTTGCAATTGAGGCACCTCAAATCTTCAAAGCACAATTGCATGCATTTGTTAAAAGGGATACCAACAGCAACCCTGGACCTAGAAAACCAAACTCCAGGTGCAAAAGGAAGAATGGATAAAGTAACCAGTGCTCACCCTTAATTATGGAGCATCCCTGACCATGTGTCTTTCAGGATATTATACTCCCTTTAGAAATGATGAAGGGCCATGCAGAATGTTAGATTTGAATTGTTTTGACCCTTGATAAAGGGCCCTCCCAAAGTAACAGCTTTTCCCATATTATCCTAGTAGTCTCCTATTTATTTGCTTTCAGCTACCTGGCATGCCTTTTTCCATCTAATTCATCTGTAGAGTATGCATATTAAATAATGGATTAATTTTCCAGGGTATATCCTTAATACCTGCATTAGGAGGCTAGTTTCCTTAAGTTATTCCTGTGGCCTGTGGAGAGAGAGGTTTATTTAAGGAGGTTGAGAGCACCTGGAGCAGATTTCTACCCTGGTTCATTTTCTGGGAGAGCATTTTAATTTGAGTACATAAGGAACCACAGAGAAAAGTCTTTGAACATAAAGACTTAGCCTGCTTAGGTGCCTAAAAGTAGGTAGTGTGAGTGCCCCTATCAGCTCCCAATTAGCAACTTTTCATCACTGAGTAAGTTTCTCTGCATGGATGGAAAAATGGACTGTGGATTTCCAGAAGTCATGGGATCCTGACCAGAAAGACAATTCCCATTGCACCTTTGGGGAATAGCTCTAAAAAGTCCCTATAGATCCATCTTGCTACAAATGGGGATGAAATTTACAAAGCTAGTATCTATAATGAGGAGCACATTTGTCCCCTGGAAGCAGTAGGTAACTACTTTTCTCCAGTTTCCCCTCCTGTGCTGCATGCTGGAGGTGCCTGGCTAGTCCTGGCTGTCTTCTCCATGAGCCTCCCAGGAAGTTAGTCCCACTCCAACAGGTCTGAGATGCTTCTCTGTACAGATTGCTGTTCTCTGAAGGTGGTAACAAATACAGGCTTCTTTCTTGCTCCTCCAGCCCTTGACACAGCTCATGATCCAGCCTGTAAGATCTAACTGCAGTTAACCCTGGGATGTTTCAGAGGTAATAGCTGTAGCTGCAGTGGGGAATTGACTAAAAAGAATGTAGGCTAATGAGTGCATTAGCCCTCTGTAGCATAGTCTGAAATCATATGTGGAAGAGAAAGTTCATTATTGCTGCTGTCCTCTGACAACAATGTCAAGGGTGAGGCGAGCTGCTTTTCATAATGTATGTTTCTATGGCTGTCATCCTGCAAAGGGGGTGTGGGGAGAAAAGGAAGTAAAGTGGCTGAAAATTGCGATGCCTCTTTTAAATTTTTCTAATCACAATGAAGTAAAATGTGTTTAAGAGCTCTGTAATGCCTAGATGCTCCATGAAGTATGCCTTCCGTCAAGGTGCTAATTTCCTTGCCTCTAGTGACAAAAAATAAAAGCAACACTTTTTTAAACCCAGCTGTTAGGGTATCAAAGGAAACAAAATGAAAGGATGAAATGAAGTGAATGCAGTGTGTAAAGGGAAAACACACAGAGTGATAATGAAATGAAAAATTACATCAGAAAATGGAAATTAGTATGTGAATGGAAATGGTGAGATGACAATTTTGAATCACTATCTAAAATTCCTGTAAAAATATGACTTATGTGCATGTCAATCAATGTTAAGACCTGCTTTCCATTCTAACAGAAGCAGAGAATGATGATATATAGCTATACTACTTTCACATGGTTACAATATTTGCAGCCTGTCTTTGAAGAATTTATTTCTCGGTAAGATTCTTTTTAAACAATTGTTAGCAAGGAACAACTGTCTTTCCATCTAGCCTTATCCAGCACATACTCTTTTTTTAGCATCTATTTCACTCCCACCAAAAGCCTCTCTAAGTCAGGGTTTGGTTATCCAGTATATGTGGAGAAGCATCTCGAGTTTTACAGTTTTGATTATAGTTTGAAATCTAAAAGAAGGCAGAATTGGCACGTTTCTTTCCAAAGAGTATTTCCACTAATGAAGATAAATATACTCCTGTTCCTTCTCCAGAACTACTTAGAAAAGTCTTATCCCTCTCGGGGACAGCCTGTGATTCAGCAAGTGACTGCAGAAGGGGAAGGTCCCAGATCTTAAGAGGATGTAGTGGGGACTGTGTGTGTTTAAAGGGCTCTAGGAGAACAGAGTCTCCCTTATGAGCAGAAGAAGGGCATACCTGCTGTGCATTCCCCAAATAGGGTCAGGGGAGTAGGAAAAGGAAGACGCTTTGCTCCTCTCATTGTTTGCGGGTTGTGGTAAGAGCCATGTCATGCTCTATATTCTGTAGCAATGAATGGGGTTGAAAACTTTATGTGAGCTCTTCAGTTTGTTGCTGGATGGTAGATTCCAGAGGAACACAATTTTGATTGAGCCTGTAGCTGTCAGATGGTGAAAAAGATAGATGTTCTGACTGCCTAAGGGAAATGCTAGACCCCTGTGACACAGTGCCTGAAATTCACTTCTGCTGCTGTTTTCACCAGGGTTTAGTGGACAGCTCCTGTTTTGTACTTCTCAGAAGGAGACACTGAAACTAGCAGCCAGTCTATATAGCAATATCCTCAAGAAAGGCTGCCAGACTTCCCTTCTTACTTGAACACAGGGGTCCTGAGTGTCTGAAAATGAAAGGGTCTGGAAGGTGTGGTCTGTGTTTAATGACAGAAAGAGGCAAAGATATTTTAATTTGATTACAACCGTCACATAATTCCTTCTCATTTATCTTCATCTTGGTGGCCCAAAGACTTTTTCAAAATCTTGGTCCAGGCCATGAACTACCATTGTAATATTAAGTAGAAACAACTTACATTCTAATTTGGAACAACACAAACCAAATTAACTCTTTCTCAGGTGCACACTCTCACTTCACCTGCACTGGGGAATAAAACTGACTATTTGAAATACTTTCATGGGAGGTAACGTGCTTCTTTCAGATTGCAACAGTCTTTTCTTCCCTAGCTGGAGAAGAGCAGAAAGCATCCCCCCTGGGCCTTGGAAAACTTCCTCTTGGAAAAGTGACCAAAATCAATACAACTCTGCAAAATACTTACTTGAAACATTTCACCTAGTTCCAAATGTGACAACCAAGAGAAATGAGAAAGCTGTGAACATAACTTGCCAGGGGGGTCTGTACTTAGGACTGAATATCACACAGATGATGCCTCTTCTCAGCTTTCCCCATTCCCAATACTATCTTTGGGAAAAGGGAAGCGTCAAAATTTGAACCACGGATATTATATGCAGAAAGCACTAATAAAATATAAAGGAAATACATAATTTTAATTTCCACAACAAGTTAAAGGTTTCAGGCTCCCTCTTAGAGACACAATTTAAACTGAAATGTCAGAGGCTAGGGGCCTGCTTATCAAAGATTTCTCCTTAATTAAAACAAGAGATCTCATTTTTATACTGTGGTGAATTTAGTTCCCATTTCTTGAGCAGTATTACTTGATACAATTAATAAAATTAAATCTTTTCCATATTATGAGCCAAAATATCAGTCTTGAAACAGTGAGCAGATAGGCACGTGAGCAATCTAATCGCTGTCAGGGGTACTGAATGTACTAGGAGTAGGCAAAAGTAAGATTATTTATCTCATCTCAATATTTGTCATTGCTATTGTTATTGAGGCCAAATATTACAATGCTTAGTATAAAATACCACTGAAGATCATGGGATTATATTTGTCATGACCAAAGTCTAAGAAGGCTCCACAATTTTGCCCATTATAATTTCATATTCATTTAAATAGCTTCTTAGAGCTCCCTGCTGCCTTTCCCTAAACTTCATTCTTTCACAGAACAAAAACACATGGTGCTGGCTCCAAAAAGCCAACAGTCCAAGACCTGCAAACACTTACTGAATGATTAACTTGCAGCACATCAGCAATCCCACAAGTTTTTATTGGATTGTCTTCCATACTTTGGCAAATCTTGCCCTTTGTGTGGGAAGGTGAGAATAATATTGTGCAGCAACTTAACCATGAAGGTGATGTCTAAGCAGAAAGATTTGGGTGATTTTCATAGGTTTGATTGCTGGTTTTGGTTATCTTACATTTATCACTATACTAAGAAACAAATTTTTTTTAAAAACGTCAAAATCTGCATTGAAGAAAAGGTTCATCTCTTTCTTAAGATAGGTTCTTGTTTCACTTGAAATTGCAAAAAGCACATGAGCACTAGAAATACAGAGATTTTAGGGTATAATGGGTGGGAGATGTGCTTAAGTCCAGCAAAGAAGAGAAAGGAAGTTGATGATAGTTCAGGAAGAAAAGGTGCAGTATTGTAACTGAGAGCATTCCTGGAAGACTGTAAGAGAGATAACATGATCATAATCAGTTTTTATTTTTGTTTTATTTTTTACTTTATTTAAAATACTTGTTTCTTTTATGAATAATTTATTGCTATGAACTCATGTGGATGTATGTAAAGAGACAAATTCTGAATTGTGCCTGCATGAATGTTGAAGTGGGAGTAAAAGCATCTTACTCTGTTGCTTAAAGACTATAGCTGTGAAGGGAGTGAAGTATGAGAAGTACCCACAGGCTGTATCTGTACTGTTTTGTAAGAGCATTCCTGCCTAAGCATCCTCAAGGTAAGATTTCCTGACGACCCTCATTGTCTTTACAGTGGATCACTTGGGAAAGCAGCTCAGACTAGGAGGGTGCCTGGGCTTTCCATGACCCCCTCAACTCCCTCCAGACAGTGTGAATGTCCCAGAGGGAGAGCAGTCATCCATGCTGATATAGGTGTCTGCCAGCAAATGTCCCACAGCAACAATGTGCTGACCTGCCCAATGGTGTTGTGCTGGACAACACCCCTCTTCAGACACCCCATGGGGTATGGAAAGCTGTGCTGCCTCACCAGTAGTATCACATCAGCCGGGAGGGATGAATCCTCTGGGATGGTGCTTTTCTTGGTCAGCCCAGGGCACCTGCCTCCCTCCTTGGTTGTAAGCTGTGTTTGCCCTGATGGACTGGATCAGCCCTGATTGTACTACAGAATCAGACCTGCTTGCCTATGTCCCTACTCTGAGGAAGCTGGATGAATTTTGGACTGAGGGTTGCCAGGCAACACAAAATTACCTAGCAACTACTAGCCTGCAATGCAAATGGGCAGAATAGGATGCCCTGCTGCCAGTGTCACATGGATGTGGACATCTGCTGCTGTTTCACATTTCTGTAGGTCCTACACACCTTTACCTCCCAGCCAGCTCAGCCTGGCTTGCTGTCTCATTTCTGAATGACGATTACCTCTGTCCCACAGCCCTTACCACAGACACAGAGAAAAGCTAAGAGGGAACGTCTGTTATTTGTTTTCAGGATACCTCCCAGGCCATACAGGTCCGCACCACCCCTGACGCTCTTGCCTCCCTTTGCTGTCCTCTCACTCCTTCCCTGCATTGTAGCCCCATGTGCTGCAGAGGAAAGGGCACATACAGCTCCATGTGAGTGGCACAGAGCTGCTGCCTTGGATACAATGCTGGCCAGATCAGGTGTCTGAGTGCATGTTGAAAACACTATTCAGAGTAGCCTACAGTGCTGTCTGTTCAAACCACACATAAGGAGGCATACCCTCAACTCTCTCTTTGTGCTTTCAGTTGTCTCCAACTCTCACAGGCAATGCCCACCACCACTTACGCACATTTCATGTGGCCACATCTCCAAACAGTCTGGCTTTCCTGGGAGCACCGAACTGTAAGTCTGGTGACTCCATCAGGACAGAATTGCTGCGCAAAAGTGCTGAAAACAGATGGAAGGACTCTATGCTTTTCATAAGAGGGAACTGAGCTGTGTGAGGAACTAATGTGTGTACTCAAAGCTGGTCTGGCCTCTCCCAGATCCTTCTCCCTCCAGAAGAGTGCAAATGGGGTATATCCCTAGGGCTGGTGAGAGCCAGGACCGGTCTCTGCAGCCAGGAACTCAGAGTCCCCCTTTGTTGGGTTGCCACAACGGGAAAAGGAAGAGTCTCTGCATAAGCTACAGTATGAATCATGGAAATTATTGCTATTTTTAGTGGTCATGTCACCATTTATTGCTGAAAGTGCAGCACTTTTTCTAGAATCTGTCTTGCAGCTGTGCCTTGTCTTTGGGGTGCCACTAGTAGTTGTTGTCTATGAAGGGTTGCAGCTTGATCAAATAACAGCATACAAAAATAATACTTGATATATTGTTGGATCATAGCTTTATAAAAATATCTTTTAAAAGTGCTGTCATTCAAGGACAGCCTGTGAAACCATTTGATTTGTCTATGGTCTCTGTGGTGGGAAGAAAAGATTTTTTGTGGTGGGAGTTTTGTTAGAAGTAAGGTGGAGCACTTTGACAGACTTCTGTCTTCTGACTTGGAGGTGGAATCTTAGATCCCAACTTTACCCCACCTGATAGCTTTTGCCTGTGACACCACTGTTGATGAGTGCTTGAGATTCTGCAGCAGACCTTCACGATTTCTCTACAGAGAACTGTATCAGTGTCACATATCAGTGCCTGGGACCAACATCATGTACCAGCAAGAGGGTAGTTACCAGAGCAATATCCTGAACTTAGAGACTTGGGGATACATCCAGGTGTAGTCACTTGCTCCACATTGACTTTTAGGTAGGAGGAGGTTAACAGGCATCCACTGTGTGTGCTGGCAGGCAGAAGGGAAAGCTGCTCTTTCAGGGGTATTGGAAAGAGTGACAGCTCTCAGGCTGTAAGTGTGTCTCATCCCATCCTAGGTTTTTTTTGCTTTACCTGCTGCTCTCTGCAGGGTCAGGGTGATGTCTCTTCAGCAGGACAATGAGGTGGTGCACCCGGTGTTTCATCCCAGGAGAAAGGCAAAGGGCAGTAGGTGCTCTGTCATGGTCTGTGGAAATTACAGTGCTCCCAGGAGTGCCACAACATGGATATAGACATGGATGTGTCAGTCTGAGGCAAATGGGAGTATTCCTTAACATCTTGGAGAATGGATACATGCAGGCATTCTCCTGCTGTGCTTCTCAGGGGTCATCTAAGAGGAGATGTGGCCACTGAGCAGCACTGTATTTCTCTGGCTTGTTTCACTTTTTGCACAGAGAGGCACAAGTCTTCTCACATATAATTTTTGTCACTGTCAAACTGATAAAACAGGCCAAAGTGAAATGGTTATCTAAGCAAAACATGCCCAGGTGTAGCTCTGAAACATAATTTGATCCACTCATCAGAGACAGTGCACAACAGAAGTACAAGTCACAGGTTCACTTACCTGACATCAGAGAAGCTCGTTGTGAACCCACACAGAATTACTGTTTGGTTCAGAGCAATAGCCAATTTAAGCTAATTTGTTACTTGTAACAACTGATTTGTAAGAAATTATAACTGTGCTTCAGAGAAAAATTAGTGCCCCGGTATGTGTCCTTGAAGAAAACAGTTTCTTCTAACACAGAGAAAATAGCAAGCCTGTTCATGTGCAAGCAGAATAAAGATGAAGGCCTCTAGCTGATGTCCAGGTAGGTGGGAATTTTTACTAGTTAAGACTCCCTGCTTTGGTTACTGGACTTGTATGTTTTTCACGTGACCATGAAAGTATGGAGCTGAAATGAGAAGAGCTTGTGCAATCTGTACATTGCTTTAGGCAAGTATTAAATACAACTAGATTATCCAAGAGAGGTATTCATCCAGTTTCTACATAAAAGAAGTGTCAGTTAGAGACCCTGAAACACTCAGAGGTAAATTGTTTGGTACTTTACTTTTCAAAATAAAGTCTTCCCCTCCCAGTTAAATATTTCTATAATGATTATGCATTTTAACCTTTCCTCTATAAACATGGAGAGGAATTCATGGACTTTTGAAATGTTTGGCAACTCTTAGAGTATCACCTTTTCAATTCTTTTCTTCAGTATAAACTCATCTTTTCCCTGCTTACTTATAGATCACATTTTCTAAACCTCTTCATTTTTTTTATTGTGTTCTTAACCTTCTCTAGTTTGCCTAGAACTGTCTTAAAGCTCAGTGCCAAAGGTGGAGTGCATACTCCAGCTGATGCATTGCCAGGGCTGGGAAAAAGCAGAAAAATTAACTTTTGTGTTATCTCTGATACTTTCAATAAGGTGCTGGACAGTGACTTCTTTCATTTTTGTTTATAATTGCCTTACACTCCTTGTGGAAGTCTCAGTCAGGTGGGGACTCTGTGGAAAAGAGAGGGGGATTGCTAATGCTCTTGGGGAGCAGCTGAATCTGGGAAGACCTTCCTGAGATGGCAGAGCAGAGGGAGCATGGATGGAGTTTGGAAACAGGAGCTTCTGAGGCATGATGGGAGTGTTGAGAGAAGCAAAGAAGGACCACCAGGCCTCAGAGGGTGTATAAAGAGAGAGTCTGGATGGACCAGGGGCTGGAACAGACCTGTTGTCCCTCTGAAAGGTCCTGATTTAGCTAGAACAAACACAGCAAGAATCTAATCCATAGAGGGAGTGTGGGAAGTTTGGTTTAAATTATTTCTTATTCTGAGCCACCTAATCTAACCTAATCTTATTTTATTTTATCTAATCTAATCTAATCTAATCTGGTCACTTTTAATTGTTCCTTCATCCAAAAAGTTAAATATTCTGGTTATTGTAAGAAATTGTGACTTTTTAGAGTGTAAAAGCTAATTACATTTTGGAGAAGCTTACTAAAGAATAAAGGTTCAAACTTGTCATTTGTCTGGGGTTCAGCTGCAACATGCCACATCAAGGTTTGCCTTTCTTGCAATGGTAACTGATTACTAGCTAAATTTCACTTTGATATCCACTTAAGATAAAGCAAACTTTTTTGATGTGTCTTCTGGCTATCCGATCTTTTTTCATTTTCATGTCTGCATCTGATTTATGAAAGCATTTAATGGTAGCTTGTGATAGCATAAACTCTGCTTCATTGGTATTTCCTCTCAGATTGACAGTAATTTGCCCAGTTACCATGCTCTGTGCATATACAAGTCAAATATTTATTCCAGTGGCTGTTCATGTAATGAATTTAGGCTAGTCTGTACCCTCTAATCTTTGTTTCCCCTCTCTTACATACTCATTATGTTTGACATTTTCTTTTTTCCATGAGTTCTTGAAGATAATCATTAATACTTAAGGAATTACTTCAGCTGCCTCTCTTAGTATTCTAAGGTCAACTTTGTCAGGCTCTAATAACTCAAGCAACCTAATTTAGCTCAATTTTTTAAAATGATTTTCCCCTCTTTTCTAGCTCAGGTTCCTACTCCAAACTATTAACATTAATTAATACTAAAAAAATCTGATCATAATTAAACTGCTTGTTACAACTGAAGCAAAAAAAGTCATTGAACATTTCAGATTTCTCTGTGTGGTGCATTATTTATTCACTTTGTTAGTTACTCAGTGAACCATTATCTTTCTCTTACTGTAGCTCATACTACAACATTGCCACCCATTGTTTCACTCTCCACCACCCAGAGACATCCAGTACATCTTCTCACATTTTCCGGACTGCAGAGAGCATGTATTTTATTGACATATAATGTAAAAGTCATGGCCCATTGCTTAAAAGCATGCAAATTCACAAGTTAGGCCACTATTCAAACCCCGTGACATATCCCTGTGGGTCTCTGCTCTGCTGACCATGCCACAGTTTTAACTGTATGTGACTTGTAGCTGTTCTGGTTTTTCCCTAGCTCTAGAGAGTTGACATACAGAGTTTTCAAAAACTTGCCTATTGCTTCTCTTTTGCTTCCTTTATGACACCATTGTGACTTTCCATTAAGCTCTTAAAAGTGTTAATCATTTCACCTGCCTGTGTCTCTCCCTCATACATTCACGTGCATACACACACACTTTTGATGCATTGAAACTTCTACTACTTGGTGGTGGTAATCAGAGGCTGTGCACCTTTAGCAGCTAGCTCAAGTTCGTCTAGTTCATTTTCTAGTTAACCAGTTTAACTGAAAGATGAGCTAGTAGGACCTGAGAAGGCTCAGATTTGGCATTATGGGTCTTCAAAGAAGAACATGTGGTTCTCCTTCTCTGCTACTAGGTTGGATGGCAGTAGTTTGGTAACTTAAAAGATATAAGGGAGAAAAGGTTTTGACTTAAGAGCATTGTAGGCTTAAAAATCCATTACACAGATTTAAACTAAATTACGCATTTCCATTTGACATCTGTATTAAATAATTCAGTTAGTTTAAATTCTGTTTAAATATCCTTTTATTTTCTTTTAATTTATGAAATTTCCTGACAGGCAATAAAATGCAAGAAGATAAGTGTTGGGGCAGGGAATCTGGGAAGAAGTTGTCTTTTGAGGGGATAGGGTAGAGACAGCATGAGGAAGGAAACTTACAAATGCCAAACACAGTACTAATTTATTTAGTGTTACAGAAGTGTGTCGGCATAGTGTGAATAGTCATAGATGAATGAGGTACATGAATCGTATATTTAAGAGCTTGTTTACAAAGCTCTAGACTGAAATATGACTTTTTTTTTTCTTTCCCTGACTGCTTAATTGCTCTCCCCTGACTTTGTTGACAGAGCTGAAGTATCTTTTGTTCTGGGCAAATAGGCACTTCAGTCTTCCTTTAACTCTGCATATCTTTAAGGAACCACAGACAGACATGCAAGATGCAATGGAATATGCTACCTTCACACTGATTAATCTTCTGTAGAAAAACTTAGGGCAATGCGCAGTCAATCTTTTATATGAGACAAGATCTCAGCAACGTAAGGTTCAAGCAGGAAATATTTTGCCAGAGAAAACTCATGTTCTTCTGCTCTTTCCTCAAACTCATTAACTGACTTACTCAGAGAGTCACTGCAAGCCTCCTCTTCTGAGTGCAATGTTCTTCAGCAAAGACATGTTGAATACAATGTGCAGCTCAGATATGAGTCTTGTCTTGCACACCTGTTCAGTGAATATATTTGCAGTCTCAGAGTATGCTAGACCTCATGCTCCTCACAGTCATATACTTCAGCTCACTCCAGAAGTCCTGTTCCATTCATTGAATGCTGTCTTGAAGAATCATGAGAAACAGTGAAATTAGAAACAGAAGCTGTTAAATGGAAAGTACTAGAGACAAACTCCCAAAGAAAAGTCCATGTTCAGGTAGCATTCAACAGTTATGAAATGCTAGTGCTGAGCTGTTGTGCAAATTCAGTCCAATGTCTTCTGCACATTTTAGGAGGAAGTAAAAAAAGATTCATTCTTACTTCTAACAAAATCTATCTACTTCATTGAAAAAGACAGTTTTGTTTATGTAAATGTTTGGAAGGAAACCCTGTTAAGTTTCTAGGCCAGTTCTTCCTTTTTCTTAAAGTCTGTACTTTCCTGCAGTATCAAATCACTGTTAGCCTCAAATTTTTATAATCTTTTAAGCTTTTTGTGAGTAACATTTGTGTATTTTTTTTACTGATTGCATCCTGCTAAAAGCACTTTTTTTCCCCCCTTGTTTTTTGCTTGGGAGGGTAATATGAAGGAACTGGGTAAGAGGAAATGATTGCTGGAGGCAGTTTCTTAAGAAACACAGTCTGTGTGCTACCAGCCTCTGTGACTGATATTTTGTTTTCTGCATCTATGACTGAATGGGTATCCTTATGCTTACATTTTAGGATGCATGTAGTCCTATTCACAGGGACTCAGAGGTGATGCAGAGAGAGACGTGTAAACCTTCAAAACATTGTGCATGAAGCAGATACACCCACAAGGACATTCTATATAAGCTTAATCAAAACAAGGTGAAAAGAATGCCTGTTGGGACTGTCCACTGAGAAAAGCTATCTGTTTCTTCTCATGTATGGACAGGAAAGTGCCTAGGCTCTGTCTGACCACACCAAAGGCAGTCTGAAAGATGAAGCTAGCAGTGGTGGCAAGGCAAATTGACAGTGGTCCAAAAACTTTGCTCACTACCTATGTGCTGAAGGAGGAGACCAGCCCAGCTGTGGAAAGGGTCTCCAGTGTTAATCAGCAGGATCCATGTGTGGATCTGGCAGTCCTGAGCCACCTAGAATGCAGGGCAAGGGGGTAGGGGTTTGGGGCTACTGTTCCTTAGAGAAACAGGGCAGCCTGAAAAACGGGGAAAAACTTGTGCTGAGGGATCAGTTCAGCTGTTCTGTATTACTTATTTTTAGTATTCTACTACTTTGATTTAGAAAAACAAATCTGTGAAGTGTAGCATTTCTGTGCATTAACTGGTGATCAAAATTTTCACAGGGTCCTGAAGCCTGGTAAGTACCCTACCTTCAACCACCCTATCTAAAGCTTCTTGCTGTATAACTTTGGGCTGAATTTTTCATGGGAATTGCCCTTTAAAGAAAAGCAAGCAATTCCTCCTGCTTCCCTCTAAAACTTCGAACTGTCTTTTTTATATGATCAAATAAGCATTGTTAACCAGAATAACCCATTGCAGAATTTTCTTGTGCTTTCATTACTACTATTAATTCATGCTACCGTGAGTACTCGATTTAGGATGAAGCATTGCCAACTAAGAATAATTAGGAATTGGGGTGCTAGATGTGATTTTTTTATTCATATTAAGAGTGGTAAGAAGAGCAGCTACACACACCAACACATTTCTGCTCATGTCTCTCCATCTGCCTGTTATATTCTATCACTAAAATGAGTTTTAAATAGATTATTAGTAACTGATATTTATTCCAGACCATGCAACAGGAAAGAAACTAAGTTCAAAGAGATGTTAATTAACTCAAAAGTGCACAGGCTACCTGGAATGACGTGAGTTCAAAGTCATTTGTACCAGGTTCTTTTCCATGGTCAGAACTATAATCAGCTGATTTTAGCACAGATTTATATCCAAAACAGTGAATACTTTGATCCCACAATATTTGAAAGATCAAAGATTTATATGTATCACTGTACTTAAGTAGTATCTAGCATAATGCATATGCTGCAGTTTCTTCCAAAAACCTACAGCACCTAACCTGCTTCAGCTGCTGGGTTCAAATAATAGAAAAATGCCCTTTGACTGGGCATTTTTTTTTAAAAGTATTGAAAAGAGACTTACCAAAGAATATGTCTTTCTCGTAGTTTTATGACTGCTCAAGCAATTTCTGATCAAGATTCCTTCCTTGTGTTGTATTTCTTCAACTTCAAAGCTTTGTGTGGAAAATGTCAGCCCATTCTCATTATTCACTCTCTGACTTTATTTCAAACGTTGGCTGTTCCATTGTGCAGAATGCACATTGGTTTTGTCTTAATTTTAATGTAAGCTTGATCCATACGTAGACTAGGACTGAAAACATCATGTCATTTCCCATCTTGCTGCAAAGTTTTAATCGCAGCTCAGTTTTTAGCCATGACAAAGACTAAGAGAAGCTCTACAGACTTCTTTTGTTTAACTCTATTTTCAATTTCTGAAATATTTCTGCAACTCTTACCTCTGATCACTTTAAAATCATAAAATTAAAACAAGGCATTTTTATTCTGGCTAGTTGGTTCACAGAGCATATTTTTAATGACATCTGCTCACCTGTAGGAAAAAGGCTTAAACTGGGAGTGTGGGTCTAGGAAGCACAACTGGAAGCTGCAAAGAAATTTTGCTAATCTACCTGAGCCAGGTAACAATAGCAGGAAGGAATATAAACTTCAAAGCTGGGCCATACAAGCCTGGGGCACCTGGGAACGTGCTCTGGCTGCCAAGCTGCACCAAAGTCAGTCCTGCTCTCTTTTTGCTATAATTCTTATCTAAGTGAAATACTTTAAACTTTCTTAGGCTGGCAATCTAGTCTCCAGACACAATGTGAGCAATAGCCTGTGTGAGCTGTCCTATATATCCACGTGCCTACGTACAGATCTCGTGACAGGACCAGAGACACTGATTGCAGAAAGATTGCTTTATGGACTTTGAGTAAATCTTTCCTTACGTAAATGACCATGAGTTCTGCTGAACTGGAATTCCTTTCTATATAAGTCAGAACCATTTTATAAAACTCTTTTCAAGGTTCACAGTAAGCTTTCAACCAAACAACTAAATGTCCATCGATCCCCAGGGTAACTTTGGGCAACAAAGTCATGTGAAACATGTTTAAGGGAGAAAAAAATTCTGCAGTCCAACACTTGAACTATTTTCTATTGCTGCCAATGTGGTTGCATGAAATTTATCCATTTATCCATAATGCTTTTTGTGCATTTAGAAATCCAACTTTTTTTAATCTGCTTACATAAAACATACCACTTACAAGTTTGTTTTGTGAACTAAAATGACTCCTAGAGTGAATTCAATGGACTTGCTGAAAGTTACGAGAACCAGGAAATAGTGTCTACAACCAAAGTACTGAGGCTGTAACATTTATCACAGAATGAGAAGATAATCTCACAGTACTTTTCAGAGGGTTTACATTTAATTTGCTTGTAATCGTGGGACAGGATAGAGGGGACTGGGTGTAGGATCGGCATCTTCTTTGTCATTTCCCAGCAAGCACCTCAGGTTCAAAGACCACAAAGACCAATGGGCACCTTCTGGTTGCTACAGAAAGCTTTTGGATGAAAGTGTTAGCACATGAGAAAGACATACACTAACATGAGAAGGAACTCTCCCTCCCTGTCTTAAACAGATTTTATGAGAAGTTAAATAAATTTTTATGTTTATGTAGAATCTTTATGTTGTCTTCTACAGGAAGCAATGTATTTTGGATTAACATTATAATTGAAGGAACTTTTAGAAACAGGAATGGATATTATTGTAAGAATGATGACCACAAGGACTGCTGGAAGAAGAACAGGGATTTACAGCTGTCTGACTTGGGTGCTGTTTCCTTTGGGAGCAAGGCTGGAGTAGGCAGTGGGAGGGTACCCAGCAGCCCAGCTCCCTTCCCTCTTGGCAGCTTGGTGTGCCACACCGCTGGCCCCATAGGGAGAAGGAGGAGAAAAAAGACCTTTAGAGGAAAAATTTTACTACAACCAGCCACTTATCTTGTTCTCACCTTTTTCCAAAAGCGCACTTCATTCATCCCTAATGCATAATTAATATCTCTGTCTTTCTTTACAGTAATCTTACCATGAACATTGTTCACATCATCATCATCAAGTCATGCTAGCTTGAAACCACACATACACTCAACTTGTGAGGGGGTAGGCCCGTAACAGAAAGTGTTAAGGAAGAAATGAAGGTACCACCTGTCTGTGCTGACAAAGCAAGAATTGGGCAACAGCTTATGCTATGCAGCAGGACAGACTGAGGAGTACTCGCACAGTTCTCACAACAAAAAATGCCATTGCATCTGGCCATTGCTGCTGTAAGCAGCTATTTCAGTCACAAACCCAAGTGGGAAATATTCCATACCTGCTAGAGGAAAGAAGGTTATACTCTGATTAAAGTGAGAAACAGTGTTTAACAGCAGGAAAGCAGGGTTCAACAGACTCCTTCACTGTGCAATACTGGTCAAATCCATTGGGAAATTCCAGCTAAACTGGGATACACAAGGACAAGTACAAGTACTGCAGGGTGAGAGAGGGCAGTGGTAAAGGCAGACTGTATCGACACACTGAGTAGAAACTACATACCCAGTGATAAACTAGCTTTTGTTATTCCCTTCTTGGGTTTTTTTCTGCCTTTAATCTCACTACCCTTCCCCATGTTATCCCTCTTCCTTCATACCTGTCAATATCCACTGAAAGTTTTGACCTGCTACCTACAAACCACCAGACCTTTCCTTTCAGACTGTTAATGAACCACTGATCCCAAAGGGCTGTCCAATATATTCAGCCAAAACCAATACTAAATTCCCATGAGCCAGCTTGAGCCGTCCCAGTACCTAAACAGAATTTCAGGGTAATCAAAGCAAAAACTGATTAGCCTAGTCTAACTAGAGCTAGTTAAAAATTTCCACTGAAATTGAGTTGCACATAAAATAACTTTTTAAAAATATAACATTATCTGGTGTTCTCTTTTTCTCCTCTTTTATTTGCAAATGGGCAAAACCAGAAGGTATGCAGTACAAGATGTATGCATGGCAATCTCCCAAGTCTGATAAAAATGTGTTTGACAACCAACCATCCTTTTGTTAGGGGTTTTCATTGAAAACAGCAAATATCTCTGAAAACATAAACAAACATGATATGTTTTTTACACTGAAGTTTCAGAAGGAAAAAAATGCAGAGAAAGCAAGACAGCATTCCTTTGCTCAGCATGATGCTACCTTACCCAGCTTGGGAGGCTGAGGGCTCCAGTCAGAGGAACACAAATGTGGACTAGACAGAAACTAAAAGTTTATTACTGTCCTACAAAGCCTATGGAAAATTTAACACCCTTTAAAGTGGGAGTGTGCATCCACCACCATTGCCCCACAGACAGTGCTGCCAGCTGACCCTGTGGCACATCAGATTCCTCAAACAGAAATTTTCCCCCACTCCCTCATGTTGCTGGCTGAAAAGCAAGTTTCTGTTATGCTCCTACAGCTCTGTATCAAAAACCTTGCCTCTACCACACTCACTCGCACACAAGCCTCTCTGTCTGCAGGATATAGAGAAAGGCGAGTTTCAAGGAGAGATCTGCCTGCAGAGCTTTTTCCCACATACCCTGCACACAGGCATCGGCTACTCTGTTCTCTGCACTCAAAATAAACCCTGACTGTGCCGCACCACAGGGCGCATCAGCAGATGACAGAGATATTTTAGTCTTACTCCTGCTGCACTGCAAGACCTCAGGCAAGTCCTTCAGAGAGCCCAGGGTGCAAACCTCCACAGGCTTGGGCCGGCTGTGTCCGTCTGGGCCCAGCAGACCAGGGTCGGCTGCCTGTGGGACCACAGGGGCAAGGCTTCCCCGTCTTCCCCGGCGGCAGCCAAGGGAAAGGATTTGCCCCCCTCTTCTCCTACCAGCCCACCTGCATGGACTGTCAGTCAGAGTGAGTTAGCAAGGCTGTCTGTATCTGCGTTTATACTGAAGTAAGCATTAAGCTTTACAAAACAATAAAGTCTGGCTTGAGAGGTGCCAACAACGCCACCACTTTAATCTGAATCAGATTAAATATTCATTTCAATAAGATCTGGAAAGGCCCTTTTTTGAGACTTCTTTAATTTCCAGAGCAAGCCATAGAGAAAGGAAACAAGGGGACAGCAGGGACTCTACTTCTGAATCCACCTCAGTGGTGGTATTTGGCAAATCAAGAAATGTTTATTGTTTTAGTCCTTCTGCATTTGTTTATTTATTCAGCACTGCCTTCCACTCCCATTGCAAATTTGGCAGAAAGCCTGCAATGAATTCTTCTAGGATAAGGTGAAGGAGTATGTCATCTCAAATTTTTGCCTGATATACCTATCAAATTATTCATTTCTCAGACTGCTAAAGGTTATTTAAATTCATAGCTTTTCTAACTACAGGCAAGGTTTACACACCGAAGAAAATGAATATTGTTAAGGGTTAAATGCACAGTTTTGTACTTTAAATGAATCACAAATTCATTCCAGACAGTCTTCTAGTGATTTTTGTCTTTATTACTTTATTTTATAATCAGAAATACTTCATAATTGTGGACCATGCTAATAATTTGCATGACAAGAGGAGAATTGAAACAAAAGTGACCCATGTAGATAACAACCACAAAGCTGATGATGTGAAAAGAACAATACTGGCATCGAAATATTTTCAAAAGAAAAAAAAACAACGAAAACCAAAAATACCAAACGGGTTAAATTACATGGGCTTGTATATCTGGTTTGTATGTTTAAATGCAAGTGCAATTTGGGTGTCTGATTTGTGTAGGTTCTAAAAAAAATTCATAAATGTGCCTTTAGATACAAATATATGTGTGCATGGTCATGCTTACTTAGGGTTATGTATATTAGAGATTTCAGTGCCATGTGAAACATTCATTGATCATGTCCCTTCAAGTGCATCACCTCTACTCTGCCCACTGCTCTGCTTCCACAAAGGCTGTCTCTAACAGCCAAATCCCTAAGCAGCTCCTATCAGCTGCCAAGTATTAAAAAGTAGACATCAGTCTCCCAGCACAACATGTCATCTTTTTGACTAATTTGAGAATCACCTCCTGTGCTCCTGCTTATCTTCACTCCCCTTTTCTTTCCTGCCCTCCTGTTCTTCTTTCCCACCCTCCCTTCACAGCTGCTGGGGAAGGAAGCAATGAGCAATCCTCACTCTTGGAGAACTAACAGATATAAGGTCTTATTCACTGGCAGTAATCCAGGTAGTGAGAAACAATAATTTTATGTTATATATGTTTCATACTTATTTTATATAGACATGTATTACATACATAAAAGCTACTTGAAGTTACTTTGAAAACTTTGAAATCTCTGACTTCCCATGACTTTTTTGCACTGGACTGAGGGTAATTAAGTACAATCCCTTAAAAGTGGAAGAGAAAAATAGCCACATAAAATAACATTTTTACAAGTCCACCTCTAAATGCCCCACATACTACCAAAGCAATTTTCTATGTAATGTTAGACACACACAAAAAAGACAGTATAAAGTGATTATTCATTGCTTTTGTCCTCAAAACATTTTCTTAACTAATTCCTCCTCAGTGAAGTTCTAAAGCACATCCATCTCCTCCACATTTTGCTGTTCAAAGACCCCACAACCTTTAACATACTTACCTGCAGCACATGCCCTGTGAGAAAGAGAAATGCTATTATCCCTCTATTAGAGGTGGGAAACAGACACAGAGAGTAACATGGGCTGCCTGAAGCCACACAGGAAAACTGTGGAATAATCCAGTCTTGAATCTAGAGCTACCAGTCCAAGTTGTTATTTTGGGGCATCTTTCATCACCAACTTCTGATACAATTTGCACACAGCTGCTCAGGCATAAAGAAGTCACTGCACTGCAGGAGTTTTTCAGGCAGAAAATCCCAGCCACGGTATCTTTTTCATTGAATTTTGTAATATTTCTGGACTGAAAATACAATTCTGTTCCATTTGCCAAAGAATTTGAATACAATTAGTTTTCATTGCAATTGTGAATGAAATTAAGTGTAAAAATACCACAGTTTTTCCTGAGCAGAATGCCTCTCTTTCAATGCTAGATGCAACTGCAACTTACTGCATTCCCCATCCAATTCTGGCTGCATTTATATGCACATTAGCTTTGTTGAGCTATAGAAACAGATGTAAAGTGCAGTTTTCAAAAGCATTGTAATACCTAAATCCTTGAAAGCAGTCAAGCATCTAGTGTTCATTTAGAAAGTCAGGAAAGTTAAACACCTAGGATCTCAGGTAGGAAGGAAGTTAAATACCTAGGGTTTAGGATCTTCCAATATCTGTACCCAGTGTTTACTTTTGAAAATGGGATGTAAACCCCTGAACCATCAACATGCACCCATATGCGAGTCAGAATGGCTGACAGTACTTGCTGTGGCTTTCATTGTCTGTGTCACTGGTGCCTGAAGGTCACTTATGCTCCTTTGTTAATTTTCCTTTCTAAAAACAGATCAACTAAACCAGTAATACACACACAATCTCAGTTTTTTGCAAATGTTAGAATGGTGTTGGATGAGGGAAAAGCTGAAGATTAAATACTTTTAATTTGATAAAAGTTTTTAATTACCAAATTTAATATTTCTAGCATTCTGTACTACGATCCCTGAATATTTTACAGCCTTTCTTCTTGGGTGATGACAAAGATTCTGCCCATTTTCTCCAGGATTCAAGTACAGGTGCAACTCCAAAACTTGAGGACAAATGAAGCTATATCCTAAAAAAGAATTTAAAAGGTTGATAACGGCATTCCTGCCTACTATGGGAGAAGAGCTTTGCAACTTACTTTCTTTAGTTCTTTCCTGACAAAAAAAAACCCTAACATTCCACATGACCGTCTTCTTTCCTAACTTTTTTCAGAAGTATGGCATGCTGAGTATGACTTTGTATGTTTCCATGAAATGCACAGATTCAGAATCCAGCAAACTGTTGAGAACAATCAATGAAAACATGCATTTCAAAGAAGCCACTTCCTTGTCCAGCAGAAAACATGTAACTGTCTGTGGAGAGACCTCCACTTTATTCCAGCCAGTACAATCCTGACACAGGACTCCTAGGGTAGATTTGTATAAATTATAAATTCCTTGGGGTAACAGATGAGGAAGATGTGAGTGTGGTGAAGGTCAGGAAGAAAACATCCCCTGATGGACTGTGACTCTAAAACAAATGTAATGCAAGATGGAATTACTGATTTGCTTAGCTTTGGTTATGGCATCTAGTAATTATGCCTGAGACATACCAAAAAAGAAGAAAGATGCATGAAAAACATAGTGGAGTGAATAATCCTAGCATGAACTCACTTCTGCAGACCAGTGTCTTCTTTTACCCTACAACCACAGGCGACCTGCATTAAAATACTCTGAGACAAGATTGAGGGCTTCGATGTCACCCTGTTTATCAGCAAGCCCCTTCCATTTCGACGTGACTTGTGAACACATTGCTCTCTCTACCTCTCTCTCTGTTCCCTAAAATTAGATTGTTATCTCCCTGAAATGATCTCACACGTATTTGTTGAATAAAGATTAAAGAGCAAGGCTAGAGGGAGAAGAGACAAAATGTGTTATAGAGCAGCACTGGTAAGAGGAGTAACAATTTTAAAAAAATCAAGAAGAGCCAAGAGAATATAATTTTACCAAGATCAGCCCTACTGACAGGGCCACCAAGGAGAGGCCAAGACTCAGCTGTAGCTCTGCAGAGGCTAAAACTGACAGTCTTCTCTGCAGCAAGCTCTCATAGTGGGATGTCAGTCAGGTCCTCCTTCTGCCCAAAGTTGTGCTTAAATATCTGTGCCTGTCCCCAGCCTTTTGCAGAGAGACCAAGGGACTGCATCGGTGGCACTTTCATTTCAAGCATCTTTGAATTATTTGTATTTACTGCTACAGCATGAAAGGACAATTTGTCAACTGCTTAGAATCTCAAACTCCGCTTTATAAAACATCACTTCTATGCCTTTATTTTTACTCATGTAGTAATCAGTTATGTAGGCAAAGCTCATGCCTACATGTCTCAGTAACCATATGTTTGTGCAGACATTTGGTATGTGCACACAGTTTTTAATGACAGTATTTCCTTCTTGCTTTTCTGAACAAACCTCAGGCTTTGGTTTTTTAGAGCATGCCCTGAACTGACAATATTTGAAAACCTGGCTTCATCATTACAAACATATTTCACCCTTCTTGAAAGACTAAACTAGAGTAGACAGATACCTCTTTGTTTCTCAGCAACAGCACACTGAAAGCATGTAGCTGTAATGTCAGTGTCGCTGTAGTCACGTAAATCACACACTTGTTGGTTAGTAAGATGTGAAAACCACTAAGAAAAAAGTGCACATATCTCCTGTCATGATCTCCAGACTTTCATGAAGGCATCCACAGCATCTTGATATGCTACAGAGTGGCCTTGCAGTCAGAGTTTGCCTAGTTTTCCATGTTGCAAGATGAATTAAAAGCTGGGAAAACATGTAAGGTATATTTTAGTTGATATTAATTGTCCACATGGGCCACTGCTGTGACCTTGTTCACCTGGTGCTAGGAAGACAGTCTGCAAGACCAGAAATGGAAAAAAAGATAGAATATAACCACATGAAAACATGGTCTGTGCTAGAAATAATAATCATAAAACTTAGCCTCATTTTACATTTTATACTGAATCCTAAATGCCCATATATTATATCAATAATCTTGGCTATTGTAGCCTATAAACACGGGAGTTTCCTTCTGTATTGTTTGCCTTATCTTTTGGCTTGAATTGGTACCCTGTTGCTGCCAGAGCTGATTGACCCTTCCATCCTGATGGGCGCTTCGCATTTGATTTTTGACACCACAACCATGGCAGACCCTACTCAGGGCTGCCTTTGATGTGAAGTGCCAGACAGCAAGGAACATCCGTAAGCCTGGGTATGTGATGCTGCAGTCTGTTCACATTGCAGTGAGATTACAGATGAAGTATTATGTCTTGACAGGGAATACAGTTAGCAAATTCAGCAGCCAGCATTACAATCTAGCAAATTCTGCATCGTAAATAGGTATAAATGTAGCTCCTGTATGGAGTTAGGGTGGGAAGGCACAGTAAAGAAAACAGCCTAGGCTTTTTCCAGAGCAGAGGCATATATGGTTTTATTCTGATGATTCTGGAAGTGTTAGATTACCTCTTGTGTTTCTGTCTACCGGGGCTTATTTTCTGGAAAATATTCCTATTGTTTGCTTCAGTTTTCATGTTTTAAGTAGGACAGTGGCTAGGCTGCCAAAGATTTGGGGCACTGTCTTTTATCACAGAGATGAGCAATTATCTGCTGGGCCTAAATGTGAAGCAGAGCTGACCTAAGCAAGAGTCTTAAAATGCCATGCAGTCAATGATCAAGGAAGCTGGTGCCCAGTACAGCAGAGAATGCAAAAAAAAAAAAATAAATAGAGCAATTTCCCAAGTACACTCCTGGTCCTTCCTTTTCAAGAAAAAAACACTCAGAATTGAAGCTGAAACAGGCTTCACAGGGGTGCAGGGCACAGAAAACCCATCCTGTGAGAAGGACATTTTGTTTAGTCTAGCAAAACAAAGCCTGAGGCACAGTAAGATGGTTTCCAGCAATCATATATGTTCCCAACACAGCCCAGGGAGGGAAACAGCTATTTGACCTAAAGGACATTACTGGACACAGAAATGTCCCAGCAGTATATGCTATCATGAATAAATTTAAACTTGAAACAAGAAGATTTTTAACCTGTAAAGAAATGCAGGTCTGCGACTGTCTTCTCAGAAGGACAGTGAGGAAGGAGAGGGCAGAAAGGATCACTTTATGTAAAGGATTAAAATGCATCTGCCTCCAGTAGCTTGGGAAAGGACTTGCTGACTCTGGCAAGCCCTGGCATTTCTGCGTTTTTAACATTTCCTAGATTATTTATGAGTATGCAGCTTTACTGCAGCAAATATTTGCATTTTGTGAAACACATAAGGGCAGAGCAAGGAAAGCACTGATTTCACTAACACGCATGGTCTACAGATCCTGCTGATGTGACTATGTCTGTTCTCAATAAAACCAGCCCCTCAAAATCTAGCCAGTTTCCCAGAGCCTTTCACAAGAACTTCTGAAGATGACACTCACTTTCACACTGCACAGTCCTCCAGCCTTACAGTAACTCTCAACCTCTGAATTTTCAATTGTTATTTTCATTTTCTGATCAGATGTAAAGATAAGTGATCCATTACATGCCTTTCTGAAAATCAACAACAATTAAGACCTGCCTCAAGGATGTGTAAATTGTATGACCATTCTTTCCTCCGATAGTGCTAGCTTTGCATTCAGCTGCAGTTAGACAACTAAAAGACAAAGGAAGGGCCAAAAATCCTGAGTCAAAACAACATCTAAACGATGCCTAAATTATGCTTCTATAACAAGGAAGAGCCCATGCCAGCTGCAGTTCGTCTATGGCTGTTTCATACCATGTCTTAAAACCCATTTTCTTGGAGTATTTTTGGCTGTCCTTGGAAATGAGAAGTGGAGTCTTATTAGTGTTCTCCCTGTGAATGAGAGGAAAATACTCACCTTTCTGCTTGTGACATTACCTGTGGTATCAAACAGCTCAGTGTGGATCATGGCACAATGGTCTGTGGCGCAATCTCAGCTTTTATCTGTGCTCATGTTTGTACACTTGCAAAAAGCAGTCATAATGTATTGAATAACGGCACACATATGGTGCACGCTGCTGTTTTTGCACCTCATCTTTGCAGGTGCGTGATCCCAACCACTGCTGTGCTCTTGCATAAAGCCAAGGGCCAAGACTGGCTTTGTGCATCCCCTGTGATGGACTCCAGCATTTGCTCTTAAAACTTAACTTACACACAGTGCTAACGGTCACAGGTTGCCACCTCTGTCCTCACAGGAGGCTGTTTCTCAAAAGCATTTAAAGAACAATTGTTATGTCTCACTGAGTGGAGTGCTTTTAAAATTAAGAAACATTGTGACAACAGCCTGTAAATTAAAAAGCTCATTCATACTCCTCAGCCCATACCAACAGGAAAAAGAATATTTTCAGGGGACTGCACCCTTGTTCACTTTTCAGAACATACACAAAAAGAAAGAAAAAAAATAATAAAAGGAATAGGGATTAAAGCAAAGGCTTTATTTTACTGCATTGTAGAGTAACTATAAATCAGAAAATGTAGGCTTGCATTCAACTGATTCACTAAGGAATTTTTCCATCTCTGTTAGACTTTAAATCGACTGTCTAGCAATTGCAAATGTCAAGAGGCTCATAATGACAGAAGAAAGATAAGGAACAGAGAAAGAATGGTCTTTTTAAACTTATTAAAATCATCATAATACTGATGGTGAATAATCACTGCAATAATACTAATGAAATAAGGGTTGAAGTTAGCAGCACAACAATAATAATCCCTCTTCTATTTTACATGGGCTCACCCATAAAGTAATAATGTGGAATTGCACAAACTCACCAAAAAAATTACATGCACCATCAAGATTTCTTATTAGAGGCTGATTTGGTAATGCAATTTTTTAATATTTCACTATGTGACTCTGTTTTCATGTGACAGGTTTTAATGATTTGCAGCTGGTGGTTTTCCAAGTAGGCAAGCTCAAATTCGGTGAAAGAAAAATGACTTAAGCATTTTGGAAAACTAGAATAAATCGAAGTTTGTTGAATCCTCACTAAAAATGAGTAAATAAATAATTATTAGTCAGATACCTTTTTCCTTAAATAGATCACATGAAAATACGAACACCTGGCCCACTGTGGGCATATGACAAGCCTGAGAGTCAGAGTTCATGTATGTTCTGTAAACAATTACCAGACCTTTACAGTTAAAACCTTTCCTGATTCTGTTCTACTGGTTTTGCAGAGTCAGAAGGTTTCTTATGAATGACCAAGCACACTCCAGCCTGAATGGTTCAAATAAACTTTATTTCTATGGCTTCATACAATGTGGTGGAGACAAGCAGCAAAGCTGACTATTGCATTGTGAAAGACCTGGGTGTGTAATGTCAAGAGAAAAGGAGAACATAAAGCTGATAAAGGCAAGTTGATAAAACTGATCTGCCTCTGGTGGAGGGGAGAAACTGCCTCAGGATAGGGGAAGACTGGCCTTCACGAGTCAGGAAGACTGCTTGTGGGGAGGAGAGAGGTGGTAGATACTTGGTAGAAACTAGAGCTCAAATTGCCAAAAGGGGAACCTAAAATTGGCCCTGTGAGTAGGACAAGACAAACAGAATGGTGTGGGGATAACCACATGCTCACTAAAAAAGGGTCTCTTCTCAAATCTGGAAAAGATTATGAGATGCACCAAATCTCTTAAATATTATGCTGTCTTGAAATACTAAAATAACTGATCTCTGCTTGTCGTTACTTTGTTCAGCTCAGTAGGGAACCTTTGTTTTTATAGTTTGCTTTTTATTATACATATTAGTCAATTACTAAAGCAACAAAACAAAGTCTACAGAATGATGACATATTAAAACTAAGGATTCCTGAGGGGAGTGCATTTGCATTTTGATAGTTTACTGCTGATGGACTACTCTTTCTCTGTATGATCCTGCCTCTTTTGCTGCATTCGGTTAAGGAAAGAAAAATTCATGCAAATATCAATTTGTTTTGCACTAGTGTTTTGCACAACCTACCACACATATTTATCTGGAAACTTCCATTTGCTATGTCATTTAATCAGTTATCATGTAGCCAGACACATCTCTGCCAACATCCCCCCAAAAAAAACCCAAAACAGAAAGAGAGAAAAAAAATTTACAAAACAATCCAAGTTAAGTATATGTTTGGGATGTGTATTTAAAGTCCAAACCTCAAAAATTTCTACTTTCCCTCCTTCTTACTCAAAGTAAATTGATGTGTTTTGTTTCAAGAGTAGATCAGAAAAGAGGGGAGGATTGGGGGGTGGGCAGAGAAATCTGGTTCCCAGAGCATTTATACTCCAGGCTCAGATCTTCAGTTTTTAGGTTTTTTTTTTTTTAATTCCTAACATAAGAAAGAATTAATAATTCATAGACTATATTAATGGCTGAGTTAAAACTTCAACAAGTTGGTGTTACAAAACTGTCAAAAATGTAACAGCGCCTGCCTTCTTTAATTTCAGCTGCTTCTGATGAAGTGTAGGGAAATGCCTTATTGGTGTGCAGTGTTACCAATTATCTGACAGAGCCAGAGTGTATTTCCAGCTAATCAGAAATAGGAGCACAGAATTAAATCTCCCATGTGAAACTCATCATTTACATATTTATGATTCAGAAATTATAATAAGGCTAATGAGAAACTCACATGGTGCCTTTAAAAGTCAAGCCAATCTTACTGTTAATTTTCAACAGATAAAGCTTCCCTGGTACACAGTAGTCAAAAGATAAAGTCTGTTGATTACAGTTTAGTTTAATTAAACATTACACATTATTTGTGTGGATCCATACACACTTTGCATCAAAGGGTTAGTTACATAAGCTGGAGCTCTCTCAAAAGAAGTGAATGGACAAGGGCAGGCTGCTGAAAAAACACATACAGGAAAGGTTATTTCTGCATCCATGTGGGTATAAACATAATAAAACAGAATAGGAAAAAAACCTGTAAACCTCTTTTGGAGGAGTGAATGCTCCTTTAAAACCCTTGTGCAGCAGCAGCGATGTGCTGCACGTGCAAGCTGCAGGGCAGATGACACGTTGTGAGCTGGTGGTTGTGGTCTTTAAGCAGAACCCAATCTCCAGTCTGTACATCATCACCAACCCACCTGCCCCCCCATACTCACTGTACATAAAAAATAGCTCCCTGGAGGCTGCTTAGGTTGCTGATGCTGGCAGCTGACCCTTTCCATGCATTAATAGTACAAACTTCAGCTCGTTGTTGGCATCCTGACTTGCACAAGAGTGGGTACAATTTTCAGACACTATATAATCTGCTGTCATCACTGACCTTGTTTTCCAGGCATGCCTTGATTATCATACATGTCCTCAACCCCAAAAATACAAAGTGAAAATTTGGTTACATCCCCCCACTGCCAGAAGAGGTATTTACTTTTGCATGTGTGAGGCTCTGTGACCAGAAATAGGATCACGCTTCCCCACGGTTCCTTCCCAAATGCTGTCTCTTGCTTTTGGAAAAAGTGTTCTGAAACCATGTGGTTAATAAAACTGTAGGAGAAAAAAAAAGTAAAAAGAAAAGAGGCTGCTTGCCAGTCACATAGCCACTTGGCATTGGGTTGTGCAGTGTTGCAGTAAACGGTTTCCATTGCCCTCGTTCTGCTCATAGACAGCACTCTATATGCACATCTATGTATGTCGTGACAATGCCTGTCATGCACATGACAAGGAAAGAAGACCACTCCAGTGCCAGCAGACTACAGTAAAGCTGTAAAGGTACTGTTAGCTGTGACCTTTAAGTACCTTTTCTTCCCAATATTCTCCATCCCTGACATCTTCTGCAGTATATAAGGAAGTGAAGTGAAATCAAATAACTCCTTGTAATTGCGATCCTCTTCAGCCAGAAAATGAAATCTCTTTCAAAATATATTCTTATTTAATTTTTCTCTTGGTTAGTAGTGACTAGTAGTAATTGTGTTACAAGATAGTCATTAGCTTAAAAAATGGACAGATTTTACCAAGAGTATTAACTCAGTAAGGGCAGAGAAGACAAATGTACTGACCTCTTCTTCTGCTACCACTGGTTCAGCTACACAGCTGAAGATCTGCAGTAGCTTACACTAACCCATCTCAAAGCTGTCCATTTCCACTTCTAATGGCAAAGGGCTCTGGGCCAAATAAAGGAAAGCGCCTGTGTTTTGCAGTCACCTGCTTCACAAAGGAGCAGCCTGCAGGTTCCTTGGGTGTGTCTGCACACTGCCAGCGGGAAGGGAGCTCTCCTCCCTGGCCCCAAAAATCAGAGAAGCAATGCACCCGCGTGAACAAGGAGGGGGATCCTACTGCAACAAAGACAATGGAATGCACCGCTAGCGCTGTTCCCCACCCCAGGCATTGCAGCCCACTGTGGGATGCCCAGAGGTCCTTGGAGCCCCTGCAAGATGATGATGGGCTGCAGTCAGGCAAGTGCAGCCCTCAGAGCACCAGCCATGCTTTAGGTGAAACATTGCCATGCTTCTGCTCGTGCTGTTGGTGTGCTGTTGCTCGCTGACATTAAGAATCACACTTCCTGGACAGAGCTCCTCCAGCATCACCCAACCAATGTCCGCAGAGTAACACCTACAGAGAATTTTGCATTGCAGCCTTAGCTGTAACGGACAGTTTTCATTACTTTATTTTTCACATGCCCACAAAACTCTTGTGCTCCTTGCAAATCACACACATGGTTTTCCTAAGTGTCTGCATTTAATTAGCCTCAGATTAGAAACCTGCAGCACTGCTGTAAAGCAAATACTTAGATAGTAGCAAAGGACCAGAATAAAAAAGGATTTTTTTTTTCCCCCTGAAGGCAATCATTCACAGCTGCAGTAGCAGGGAGAGACACTTTAAAGGGATTATACTATAGACAGTAACGATCTTTATTAGTGCTGTCTGGAAAAGTTGCCACACTCAGATATCAAAAATACTCCTCAAGGCCACACAGCTACGGAACTTTCCTCACTTTTCATATGTAAAACAAAAACATTAGCCACATAAAAAACAACCTGAGGAAAAAAGGTTGACTGGTAAATATATTTTCCATGCTAAACAGAACATGAATTAAAAGAAGCTTATTCTGGGTTTTGAAAAAAAAAGAAAATTAACGTGTATCTTTCAGGTTTGGGGAAATTACTTCAGCTTTCAGCGAAAATAAATAATTTTCTTGCATAAGAAAATGTTTATGCTATTAAAAATTTTTCACTGGAGCTGTCTATGTTCCCCAAATTCTATATTTAAGTGCAAAAGGGGACATTTTCAAAGTAGAGGATGGACCTACACACAGACCTGGTGTTCTAAAGTCCCTTGTGTTTTTGAAGTGCAACCTAAAGAGAGTTAAAGTAGAAGCAGGCTGATTTTTGGAGGTGAAATTACTGGAGCATCTTTAGAAAAAGTAACTAGGGTAACATTTGTGTAGCCATGAGGAGAACCAGGCTGGGGATATGATCCGACTGCGTGACACGCCCACGGCAATAACAAGGAAAAGGTCATTTCTCAGTGTGGCCATGCCCTGGGCAGAGATTCTCATGTGCAGTCTTGCACAGATTTCCTCCATGGAGGAATAGCTTCAGCAGCCCTCGCCCCTCTGTGCCCACCTACCCCTGAAATGTGTCAATGCCTGCTTTTCTGAGGCTGCATGGTGAACCAGATGGAGGAGCTGATCTGCAAAATGAGAGGCTTTATTTTCAGCCACATTGTTTCCTTGATGCAGCAATGGCTGCACTGGAAGACCTCAAGGGACACTTGGTCAAGAAGGACCAATGGAGGGAGGAAGGTGAAGGCAGCACAGATACTTCCCTGCCAGTGGAGGCAGCAAGACCCAGACCACAGGACTTCTGGGTATGAGTAACCAAAACAAGGTGGCAGCGTGAAAATTTGATTTTCTAAAGCTCTGTACACTGCTGACAACTAAAATGAGAAAAAAATGGGCACTGAATCCACAAGTCAACCTGCAACACCTAACTCACAAGAGTGAAAGATGCTAGTAACTGTAAGGCAGTAGACAAGTATTTTGAAATGAAACAGGAGAGAGAAATCATTGTAAAATCATTGTAAAACCAGAGGTGGATCACTTGATGGCAAGGTCAGCCAGCTAGATACTTGTGGGGTAGGTGTTTTGGTGAAAGAGGATTTCTTAATAGATTTCATATGGTGGGCATTGGAGGCAGTACTTGCTGATCAGCACATTTAATCATTTTTTGGAGGGGGGGAATAGCCATTGAGTTAAAGCAAAATTTTCTGGCACCCCAAAAAAACTAAAATGTAAAATCCTGATATAGAGATTGGTGGGCAAAAAACCTGTATTTCAATGAGTATCTCAAGCAGTGGCTCCACGGGCATTTCATCATCAGAAAGCTGACCTCATCCCCATCCTTCCCCACTGCTTCAGCTCCCTACCACCCATTCAGACTGTTGAGCCAATGCTGAGAACCAGACTGGGGGAACAAATACAGGTGCTAAAAGCCTTTACTGAAAACAAGAGCGTTTGAGGGTTTATTGCCAGATTAATTTCGTGACACAGATCATGGCATAGCTATCAAACAGCTGTGCTGTCACAAATAACAGGAGTTGCACTGGTAGGAGGGATACCGCTTTTTAACATTTTAAACACTGAAATGTGTTTAAATCTGTTTACTCACATTACTATGTTTAAAACATATTAAATGTGTGAGTTTAATACTGCTTCAGAGTAGGAAACCCTAGAACTTGAAGTTCATCCTTTCTTAACCAAAGCACCATTCCCTCAGCAACTTGTTTGTGATTAGAATTTTATAAGCAAATTGTAGAAATTACATCATAGATTAGAATTATTCCACCCAAACCAATGAGATTCATCTGATTTACTTCGCTGAGGATCTAGTCCAGCAGGATCACTGACCAGACAAAATGGCAGGATTTATCAGTCAGTAGCCTCAGTTGTCCTCTGCAGGAAGCTGATTCTCACAGCATCACCTTCCTGTCCTTCTCCTTTTCTTTCCCTCTCATACCATTGCCCTCAGCCTCTACTACTGGGCAGAGGAATGACTCTGATTAATTTATGGACATAAGGTTTCCGTCTGTGAAGATCAGGCATAATGCAGCTCTGCAGCAACCTTCTCCTTCCTTTCCCTCCATCTCTACTTGTCATCTTTCTCCGAAAAGCTGAATATTATCTATATGGCACAAAATAAATGTGTTAGCTTTAAATATTTTTGTTTGTTTGTTTGTTTTTCATTGTTTCCATCGTTTTCCATTCACCTCAGGTAACAGCTTCTCTCCTTTGAGTCAGTTCTTCCCCTTACTTGTTTTGACTGACCCATACTGAGCATCACAGATTTTTTTTTTTCATTGTATTCGCTATTGCATGAGTGCCAAAATATAGAGGTGGTTACATCTTCTGCTTCTATAGCCTTCAAATATGTATAAATGGCACAGATATTATTTTATTCATTCTCTGTCTCCCTTTTCTTTGGCTGTCTTAAAAAATGCCAAAAAGTGTCAGGTGCAGAAGTTTTCAGTCAAACCTAAAGTAAAGGAATTTTTTAATATGGAAATCAATAAGTTTGGGTTTTCATTCCTTGTGACTCACTACTTCATTTTAAGAAGAATTCCCTGTTGTAACAATAAATGATAATTTTAGCAATTTTAACTTGGTTTTTTTTGCCAGAAATATGCAAAGTTTTTGGATACTTTTTCTTTCCCTCATTCCTTTCAGAGTGTTTCTTTGTTACTTGAATGTCTGCTCCAGAGGACAAGCATTTTCACCTGAAATCAGCCTAATTTCTGTATTTGATTCCCAGCCTCGGGGTCTTCTCTCCCATTACCACCTCTGAATGCCTTGTCCTACCAGAGATTAAGGATGTCACTTCTCTCACTCTTACTTATGGACTGCACCAGCTTTGCTTTGTTTCCAGTTTTTTTTTCCACTGTCTCTTCTGTCTAGTTTTGCTGGCAAGAGCTGCTCACTACTCACCTGTGAAAATGCTCTCCCTTAGCATAAGCAATTTTAATGATAGGGTTTTTGTGAGCACAGTTGTCACTCCCAAGAAGCATGTAAAGAGATAATTCAAAATCCTGCTTGTAGCGGTGAATCAAAGTGACCTCAGGAGCAGGTGGCGTGTGAGTAGTCAACGTCAATGAAGCACAGTAATGTTTTACACCCAACTCAGCTGCACCTAAGCCAGCAGTAATGGTCCTGGAGTTTTGTTTCTTTGAACTAGCTGCAAGGTCAGATTCCTTAGAAGAGTAAAAAAAATCCACTGAAGAACAGCTTTTCCTTAAACTCCTGGAAATTGAACTTCTTGGAAGATTGAAGGCCATTTCAATACTTAAAGAGACTAAATAAAGTATCAAGAGAACTCCCTGAAGAACTTTTTGATAGAAAAAGGATCCTACCACTGGGTTCCAGACGACTCTACATCTATGTCTGTTTTGTCATTCAGGCATGATGTGTCCATGGGTACTGAAGTAACAGCTATTGAACATATTGTTTCTTTCACCTTCAATTCCTTTTCTGTGAAGATCTGCAAATGTATTTGCTGCTGTAATCCTGTGGCATCCTTTAAATGCCTTAATAAAAAAGTGCTAGATTTTTTCATGATTGCATTGCTCGGTGGAACTGCTACACAATTTTAGTTGAAGAGTTGTTTCATATCAATCGTCCAGGATTTGGAAAAATATTAATAAATACCGTCAAGATGTGGAGACCGAAGGATAAGATGCAAGATGTGAAAGGTGTTAAGAAAAAGTGATTATTTCCAGTCAGACCCAAAGACCATATATGCCTTATGTCTTATTCAAAGGGCTGGCCATGGCAAAAATTACAACATTATATCTATCCATGCAAAATATGAGCCTAAATGGAGACACAAATTTTGTTCTTGGGATCTCTTCTACATGTTTGTTCACTGAAAATATTTTTGAAAGATAGAAAAAAGGTAGAAGATGTGAAAAGATATATAAAACTCTTAAAAACATGCAGAAATAATAAATTTTCATAAACAACATATGAATGGGCCATTTTTTTCTATTACTTCCTTCTTCTCAGCTGAAAGTTTCTTCTGTTGTTAGTAATGGATTGATATGGACTTCCATTTAAGAATCATTTTATCATGGCTTAACATTAAAATAATTATACCTTAAAAAGTCACCTTTTCTGCCCACAGAGGAGCACTAACTAAAAGCTTGTCCACTTGAGGAAAGCAGCATGTGATTTGGCAACACTAATTGTTTCATGTAGTATCAGCTGAGATTGAGTACTTACTAAGTGTCAGGCAAAGAATCCACATAGAGTAGCTTTTGCATTATGACATTCATGGCCAAGATTGTTGCAGCTTAGCCTCCTTAGCTCTAATACAGTGCTTGAGTTCCACTACTGCACATTTTGTGAAAATTAATAGATTTGTTCTCCCCAGAACAAAATGCACAAACTCATGATGAATATGGCACTAATCTGCATTCTGAGCTTTTAGGCTATGTCTGTACTAGTAAGATTATTGCAATCTGGCTGGAAAAAACCCATGTCTGTGGTAATAAATCAAATAAGTCTCCAGGACAAGGTTGCTGCTTGGGAACTGTGTACTGGGAATGAACTCTGGACTGTTCTTAGTATCAAATCAAGCCCAGGAGCTGTTTGAGCAAAGTGCTGGTTGTAACAGGCCAAATGTTTGCGAGAGAGCACTGGGACAATTTGCAAGCAACAGGCAATTGCGGCCTGGGGCCCAGTAACTCTGGAGGTTACTAATGTTTACATTAGCCAATCACATTTACTAAAGTCATGGTTATAATAAAGACAAATGGCACTGTTCATTTTGTCTACTGACATCTGTAAAGTGGTCTCTTAAAAATGAACTCTTTAAAGCCTAAGTTTACATACAGTTGTACTCTCCCCACATCTGGGTTTTGCTACAACATTTTCTTTCTGCAGCTAGGCATGTAATGAGAAAGGCAGGAAAAAGATCCAATTTTCATATTGTCCTTTCTAAGGTATAACACACTAACAGTTCAGGAATAGCTATCTAACTGATTTATCTGCAGTTCAAAGTGAAGTGATGAATAGTTCTGCAAAAAGTGGAACTGTTTTTGAATAATGGTAAGTTTCTTACACATATACTCACACTTTGATTATTTAAATAGGGAATTCTACAAAATTTTTCATTATTTTTAAAACCTTTTTTTTTTCCAGCTTGACAAACCCCAGCTGATAGTACATTAGGAAGAGTAGCAGTCAGTGAAACATCATTCTATGGATTGCTCTTGAATGACTCACTGTATTAATGCTGAAACTATCACCACCTTGCTACTCACTATTTGCACTCCATTTAGAATTTCCAAATCTCTTGCTATATTTTGAACGGCTCCCAAACCCACAGAGCTGTCCAGATGGCCATGTGAATGCTTCCAGTGTCAATACTCATGCAAACATGCATTCACACCCTTATTTCTGGTATTTTACTTTGCACTGAACGTTCTTCTGAACAAAAATTTGCTTTCACAAACATTTGGAGAATGCAAATGAAAGGAGCCGTGAATACTACAGAAGCTGATTCATGGTTTCTATTCAAATAAATGCTAGTGAAGCCTTCTGAAACAGCTATAATCATGAGCATATTCTTCCCCTCCCTATGACCCAGATTCAAAGAGGAAGGAAGTACATGGGTAACTTTAAACATGCAAATAGTCTCAGTTGCACACAGATTTACATATGCAATTACATTTCTTGCTGACCCAGGAGCTGTATGATTCTTATTCATGTTCAACTTTTTCTGAAATTTTATTGGAAACCTTAAGGAATAACATAAAAGCAGCAACTTTGCAGACATCACCAAATTTAATGTCATAATGTAAGGGAGAAAGAATGACACTGAAACAAATGAAACAGAAAAACAAGAGGATAGGTTCAGAAGAAAAGTAGCCGTGGAAAAAGAACATAAAGCCCATACGACTGCCAGTGTAAGAACATGAATGTAAAGTCAATTTTTACAAGATTTAAAAGGCCAATCAATAAAGAAATCCCTTTAAGTAATTCAAGGGGTAGTAATTGTTGATGACAATAAACAAGATGAGGAACCTTCAAAAGGCTGGAGTGTCGCTATGAAAAGGAAGCCTGTATGCGAGTTGAGGGAAATCAAAATATAAAAATCATGTGACTAAGAAGACTCACTGTAACACCACTTAACAACTGAACATCAGTACAAATTATTTGACTACTTCTCCAATAATCACATTACATTCATCTGAATGTATTTCCTTTAATTTTTTTATTATGTGTCCATTCAGAGCAACTTCCTTTAGGAGAAAAATAGGAGGCATGAAGAAGCTAAACGCTAAACATTTTCATTGTGTACATTTTATAACAGGGTACTCAGAAATACTCTGAAAAAATCTTTAAAATGGATGTTTATATTTGCCTCTGAAGGAGTTTACAGTACTACTGGATATCACATAATTTTGGGTACAGAGTCAGTCAGCACAAATAGTTTAAGCAATTATTTGCGATGCTATTCTTCTCCAAGTCCTACAGATATAACCCGCTCAGCCCTCTGCTCCTCAAATTTTACAGACAGCTGGTACAGAAGTAGTAGGTAGATTACTCGGAAAGTGAACATCTGTTTAAGGCAGTGGCTTGTTTTGCTGTCTATGCAACAGTGCTTTAGGAAATTTGTGGATCTGTTAATTAAGGGGTGACAAAACTAACAGAAAATAGCCTTTAGCTGAGGAAATAAAAGAAAAAGGAGAAAGACGTGGGGGAGCACAAGGCTGGAGCTACAGTTTGAGAGAAGAAAACTGGGTGGTAAAAGATGCAAGAAAAATAAAGGAACTGGAGCTGAGTTAGGTCCTTCAGGATTAAAGGTAAGAAAAGATACCTTTTTAAAGAACAACTGTGATGTCCAGGTCTCAGTCATTCTTGGTTTCCCCTCTTAAAACAACACCAAAGAGCTGGACTTTGTTGGTATTGAGCGGTTGCAAAAAGGTAGGAGTTGAAAACACTTTTTTCCTTTGTTTGTATCAGAAACTTTCATCCTTATGCTCCTGATGTAAGTCCAATGACCACGATAACACATCTATCCTTCCTTTCCCCATCCATAAACCCAGTGAGCAGGCTCCATGATCTGGGGTGAAGATGCAAGTACCAACCTTGCATGACATCGGGGGAGGGTGATATCTATGCAGCAAGTGGATAGGTTACGTTCCCCTTCCTACTTTTCCATGAGACTACACAGATGGCCAGTAATAAGATTACAAGGCTGTCTCCTGTGAGACTATAAGCACCATCTTCCGTAAGGTAATGTTTTAATGGTGTTAAGTTCATGCTCTTTTCCAGTAACTTACTGGAATAAAAAAATAAGTAGTGAAACTCATATTGAAAGCTTGAATATTAAGACTATTCAGTCGCTCACGCATTTTCATTCCTCCACTAATAATCAGCAGCAAAGGGAAAGGAAGATGGAACCTGAACACACAGAAGAGAATTAATAACAGTAGCAATAATAATAACAGTAATAATAACAACAATAGAATTAGAATTCATTTGACATCTATGAATGACCTAGAAGGAAAAGCAGCTAAGTGGGTGCATTTTGCTTTGTTGGGATGTTATTTTCAGCAGGCTTAAACAAAAAATAGAGGGACTATCATATTTTCTTCAAGCAAAACTTAAAAATTTTCAAGGCCACTAAAATGAGTAGAATACTTTATACTCACTTCAATCCAGTTATTGTTAAGTGCATAGCTACATGTTTCGTATTCAAAAAATATTTATGGTAAAAGTCCGTATGTTTGTGAAAAAGGTATTAGTAACCTGCTTTTCCTCTGGAATCACTATTTCTTGACGGTGACAAAAGAATACACCATACACACTTGTGGAAATATATTACAATCTACACTAAGACAAGATGTTACTATACACTGATGTGATGGGTTGACCCTGGCTGGACGCCAGGTGCCCACCAAAGCCGCTCTATCACTCCCCCTCCTTTGCTGGACAGAGGAGAGAAAATATAACAAAGGGCTTGTGGGTCAAGATAAGGGCAGGAGAGACCACGCACCATTACCGTCACAGGCAAAACAGACTCAGCTTGGGGGAAATTAACTCAATTTATTATAAATCAAAACTGAGTAGGATAGTGAGAAATAAACCCAGTTCTCACAACACCTTCCCTCCACCCCTCCCTTCTTCCCGGGCACAACTTCACTCCCGGCTTCTCCGCCTACACCCCCCCGCCCCCCAGCGGCACAGAGGGACAGGGAATGGGGTTTACATTCAGTTCATCACAGGTTGTCTCTGCCGCTTCATCCTCCTCAGGGGCAGGACTCATCACACTCTTCCCCAGCTCCAGCGTGGG
>JANZLQ010000079.1:11581014-11612496 GCA_026212715.1 Elanus axillaris | reverse complement strand
CATCAGAGTGTTATCAACATTCTTCTCATACTGAACTCAAAACATGTCACAGTACCAGCCACTAGGAATACAATTAATCTATCCCAGCTGAAACCAGGACAGGGACAAGAACAGAAAAGAAGGTAAGAAAAGGAGAAGGAGAAACCAGAGAGGAAGGGAAAATAAGTCATAGGTAGACAAACAAAACTGCAAGTGAAAGCCTTCCCTGCACAGTTGGGAGAAGTCAGGGGGGTATGGTTTCTAAGTGAGCAAATAATGGTAATGATAGTGTCCAGACACTGTGCTATAGATTTTCATCCAAAAAGAATACACTTCACACTTCCCCAGATTTTGATAATTACCCAGCCAAATGGAAACAACCGTTTTTTCCAGTACAATAATCTGCTATGGGTATGTCAATTTTTTCTGGAAATACGCCTGAGTGATTATGTGTGAGCAGAGAGATTCTATGTTCTGCAGCTCGAACAGAATTGGAAGATACAGACTTTCATATTCATAAACAACAAATTTATGAAACAGGCTTGATAAACCTAAGGCTAATGATAGTGTAACTTGGAAGGACTGGTGCAGGAGGATTTAGAAAGGAAAAGGAGGTACACTAACACAAGTCTATTGCATTACGGGGAGTCTAGGAAGAAGATGAACAAAAACCAGAAGTGAGACCCAGCACATCCCTCCTTGAGCTTCAGTATCTGTTGATTACACTGGGGATATTAAGGGCCAAGTTTCATCAGGAAAAAAAGCAGCAATGGCTGTAAAAATGGAGATTTATGCACTTAAAAATATCAATTTGACAACTTTAAAAAAAAATACTAGGGTCAGTTAGATACAATGACTAGAAAAAAAGGGGCAGGGTGAACTGTAGAATCCTGTAGTATATAAATTAAATATATTGAAAATAACTGCAAAATGATTAAAAGAAGTGAGTGAATAAAATAATTTAATTTTGAAAAGGATTTAGGAATTCTAAAATTCAATATAATTTTGAAGCTGTGAATTTTCACTTTTAAAAAATATCCCTCTTGTCAAAATGTGATTTTTAAAGGATTCTAGCCAAAATTGGTGGTATGAGGGAAAACTAGGTCTTTATTAACAGCTGGAGTCTGGAAACCCTAGAAGTGCTAGTTTCCATGCTCTGAGTCTGTAGATTACAGGTCTTGTCTCCCAGGTCCTTCTTATAACTGGCAGCTAGATTCATAATTGAAATCTCAAAATCCCAGAAAACCTACAATTCCCACTTGACCCAGGAACTGAAGAGTCTGGGAGCTATTTAATCTCCAGCAGGCAGGTAGGCTACAGAGATGTTAGAAAGAGTAGTTGGCACATTTCAAAATCCTGCCTACCCTATCACACCCTCCCTTACAGAAATCAAAATGTCTCTAAAAACATTTGAAATTTGACAAAACTTCATTCTCTGATGGAAAAATTGTTCCCTTTGAGAATTTCTGAACAGTCTGTTTAGCAGAGTTGAAACACATCATATTCCAGAGATAAGACCTGAGAAAAGAATAAGAAGGGTGTTTGCAGTACTTTCAGTGGTTTCTGAGCCAGCCCCTTGTCTGTTCTGCTCCTTTACCTCCACCTGAGATCGCCCATGCCTACTTAACAGATTTATCCCAACTGCACAGCTTCATCAGTCTGATAACAGCCAAGAAATTGTTTTGACACTCAATGCTTTCTGTCAAAAACAAAACTTGTAACTGCAGCAGTGACTTGTTGCTACTGTGGTATACCGTTAAAAGACCTATTTTCACAATTAGACAAACCTTCACAGTTGGTACAACTGCAAGACTAAATCACTTGGTCTGTGATTGCTGCAAGATTATCTTCACCATATAAAAACGTCTCTAACAATTAAAGTGACAGTGCTAACTGTACACACAGTTTATGGTTCAACAATTTGCTTAGCATGTTTGACAGTGCACTGCCAAATGAAAAATTTTGGCCTTTAAAGCAAACACTTTTTTTTTTTTTTGGTCAACATTGTCTAACCAGCTGTGCTCTTAAGTTTTTTTTTAATTCTAACTATGTAAGAAACTTCTTCTAGGACTAATGAGAGTCTTAAAAGCCCAGAGAATTTACTTCCTAGGATTATTTTTCAGTACCTTTCAAACAGAGCATTGGAAGAAATGTGAAAGTGCTTCACTGTTATCTTGAGAAGATCAGACAAGATGTCCAGATAGGTTCTTCCATTGAAATTTTGCTTGCCATAATATTGGTGTGTTTAGCAAAAAAAAAGCCAGCAGCCAGCAAGTGTGTACTGGGAACTGTTGAGTTCACTTTGGGCAGCCAGCTATGTGGGTAAATGCTCATGATAAGAAATATCACAGTCATTTATCTCATTTCAAGTTACTCCTGGATTTGTAAGGGTTCAGATCAGAAGACCAGTTATGGTTCTGGTTTGAGAAAGTTTTTTTCTGTGTTTGTTAGTCTAATAACAAAGCCTTGGTGTAGACTTTAAAAGGTTCTCAGTGTTTCTGTAAGGGAGGAATAAATTATTATTGCAATTTGAAAGGTGATGACATGAAGACTTTAGGGCATTTTACTTACATAAAGTGATACCATTTTAGCCGTAGTAAATTTTTAGTGCTACTTCTAAATAGGGACTTAGCACATAAACTCTTGATTTGTAAGTCCCAGCTAGACTGCTCCCTGGGTAGCCCGGGGGGAGCAGTGACCACATTGGGACCCAAGGAACCAGTGCTCTATGAAGGGCATTTAGGGACAGAGAAGAGCACTACAGGAATTTATTTTTCAGCAATAGAGTGATGGTTAGGTATCACACCTAAGATATGTGAAACAGGACAAGTATCTTCAGCTATCTGAATTTATGTACCTTGAGTGTAAGAAACAGCATGTGAATATTGATTATCTTGTTCACAGTTTTGTATTTAGGGGCTTGACATCTGCTGAAATCTCCCTTTGGGCTGCTTTTGTGTATGAGGAATCTAATAAAATGTTAGTATGACTGTGTCCAGTGTAAGTCTCACAGAGTACCAGGGCTGAAGAGGTTAATATTTTAGCCTGAAGGAAGGGACTGAACTGCCTGTGTTCAGTACTATGCCATAGAAATACCCTTTCTAAAAAGGGGTGACCTGCTGAAGGGGGGGGCTGTTCTTTAGAGGATGCTGCTCTGGCCACATGTGAGGCAAGCAGAGGACAGATTTTTCAGGATCAGGGAGGATCACTCAAGAAGCAAATCCAGGGGTCTCCTCGTGGAAAGATTTGGGATACCAGCTATGAAAGCAAGCAGTGCAGCAGTTGGAAGGGCCATTAAAACACCAACCAACCAACCGAAAAAAACCCACCAAAAAACCCCAGGGAACAGCAGAGATCCTGTAAGGCACCACAAAAGTAGTCAGTGTGACCTTTCAGAGCAGGAGAAAGGGGCAAGCTTGGACTGCAAAACACAGCTGCAGTCGTCAATTTTGTCAGCAAGCCAGAGGATAAAAAAAATGTTCTGTACTCATACAGAGAAAAGAAATTACTACACCTCTTCGGTTTTGCTATGGACCAAAGGACTCCTGCCCTTTTTATGATCAGTGTAGTTGATTGATGTGAAGCAATTACGGATAAATAACTGGGCAGTGTAACAACACCAACAAATCCTTATCTTAAGCGATACACATGCAAGGTACTTGAGTGACATGAATTAGCTGGGGCATATATTCACTGACAAAGGGATTTGCTTCCAGAGTGATGGAGGCATTGCACTAAATGGAAAAAACTTGCCCCAAATAATCATTTTAAAAGAGTTTGTGTAAAAGCAAATAAAATGTGAATTGAAGGGGTTTGATTAGCAGTTCAATATACATTCCTAATACAATTCACAGCTGATTTAATGAAGTGAATCTCTTATTTTTGGATGGTGGCCTACAAGTGCTAAAATGAGTTAGGTCTTTATGCTGAGGGAGTCCTTTGGAACTGAGCTTATTACACTGAGTAAAACATCCTCTCTTCCTGCTCCTTAGATACGCTGTTGTTATGCACAAGGGCCAAAATAAGACTTGAGAAGGAGTTCTAAGACCATGAAAGACTAACAACTTACTTAAGCCTCTAAAACTTTATCATAAAAGTACGTGTTCATGTATTTTTATTTACATTGGAGATATCTGTGGCTACAAGAGTACAGAAAAGCTAAAATGACATTTAAGAAAAACTGAATAATTAATACACATTGTAATAACATGGGAAAAGGTTTCTGTGCATTAGCTTGCATTGGGGAAAAAATATTCTTAGTTGAGAAAAAAGAGTTATGAATAGTAGGTAATTTGCACATTGGCTGTTTAAATTTACCCAGAGATTTTTTTTCTCCAGAAAAAATGCAAGGTCTGGACTGTAAGCAGTCCCACCTGCTACTCATCTGCATGCACCACACTCCTAGCATGGATTTATAAATGGTAAGGAAAAGTGTCTCTCATGAGGAGAAAAAGTCACTGAAAAATTCAGAATAATAGGAACATTTGAGACTATTATGCTCTCTTTGCAGATTCAGAAAACGATGTAATTTATCTAACAAGTCAATTGACATGAATTATTCACCCTCAGAGCATTGCTGGTGGCACATCTGCATGTAGACTGTGTTGGGATGATACTCTACTCCAGCCTAGCAATCTAGCAGGGCACATCAATGTGGGTGCTGAGCACTGCTGTATGAACCCCATGAGTGATGGATGTTATTTTTCATAGAGTAATTAAAATTTGTACTTCTTTCCTCCCCTGAAGTATGATTTTCAGCACAAATGGGAGTTTTGATGCCTTGTCTCACACAGGCTTAATCTTCCTTTTAAGTGAGGAAATGCTTTTGCAAATCTTTATTTATATGTGACTGGTTTTTATGCTTCTAGGGAATAGTGTATAAAGGGTTTGGCTTCAGTTTATTTTCCTGGGCATTAGTCTGCTCTATGGCCAACACAGTTTGCTGGTTCAACAGTTGGAATGTTCCTGAATGTACTCTGTGACTGAATATCATACAGTTTGATCATCAATTGTTACAACTTCAGATGCATTTGCAAAAGGATGAATCCCCCTTTCCCCCTCACACAGAGGCTTTGTCCCTCTGCTCTTGGGATTTCTTGCAGCCAAGATATTATGGAGCAGGTGAGTGGGGAGGACTTCATGGAGTGTCTGGCAGCACCATTTTTTTAGGGTCTTCTGGAACCAAAGCAAGTGCTTCCCAGAACCAGGGAGAAAGTCTTCAACCAAATAGAGGTCTTACTAGGTGGTGAGCACTAGGACATGTTTTACACCATTATTCCAGGGTGAAGATGACCTCAGGTTCTAGTATGGGCTCCTGAAGGACTAGTGTCCCAAGTCCCATGGAGTCACTAGGCTTGCTTCAATGCAGTGAGGTCTGGTGAGGTGATCTCTGGTAAGATCTTGTGGTCTCAACATAGGAAAGCCAAGATTATGAGGTAGACTGTGAAATACTTGTGGTATACTAATCCAATGCAGCTGGTGAGAACTGAGTATGGGCCTGATCATATACACTAGTTTGTCACCATCTGCACATATAATTTCCTTGGTAGCTTATTGAACTTTTTCCTGCTTCCAGTACTAGAAATGTGTGATGCACATTGAAGGCTAACTAGATGCAAAGCTCTTGTAGTAACAACACACTCTTCTATTGACATTGCCTCCCCACAATATCAATACCCTCTCCACCATGACTTCCCTCCAGTCAGCAAAGCAACTAAAAGAAAGTAATACCCACTGAAGTTGTTAACCTCTGTGCTCTGTTCATTTATCATTCAAAGAATAAAAACCAGTTAGAACCCTTAATTTAAAACAACTGACCCATCAAAATCCTAGGAGCATATTCTCAAGAATATTTCTGCTGAAAGGAAGAGGAAATGTAATTACATGTTGCCAGACGCCTTGCTTTCAATGCTTCATTGTACCTGGGTGGAATGTGTGTACAGAACTGTTACAAAATTCATCTTACATACCAAAACAGATATGTAAGTTTACTAGCAAGCAGAGCAACTACTGCCTCTATAGCTTCCAGCATCTAACTTAAAAATTAATAGCTGTGGATGAGATGAGAAAAGGGGAAATGGAAAAAAAAAGGAGAAAAATAAGGTTTTTTTTGGAAGAGAAATTACACATAGCCTAAAATTTTTGTGACGTAGTTTTAAATCTTTGGGTGAATTTTATTGAAATGTGGAAGAAAGATTAAAAGCTAGCAAACAAACAAACAAAACCTGTGGTAATAGAAAAATTTAAATGTAATTGCTCACATTCCTATGGAAATGTCTTAATTTGAGATGACATTTAAACAGTCCCCTCCACCCACACTGTTGGAAACTGAAATCCAAACGCAACAGCATTATGTTAATTTCACTGCAAGTGAAATTTAACACTGAACAAGAAGAGAAAGGTATATTTTAATTTCAGTAAAAGAAATGAAGCATAAAAATGGTAAACAGAACATAAAGTGACTTAAATGTATTAAATACTTAACAGTGATAATATAAGAGCCATTAGTTAACACATGGAAGAGACTGCAGAATTATGTTATTGATTAAAGGAATATTAACCACCATATATTTAATCAATTTCAAACCCCCTCATCTTCTAGAAAGGCTTGTGTGCTCCTTCCTCTTTTAAATTGTGAGAAAGACAGAGATTTCCAATTCAAATAATAAAAAGCAGTAACATAAAATGCTTTCATACTCTGCATTGTCCATACAAAGTCCAGTTGTCACCCGTCCTTCTGCTAGTAGACCCTATAACTGGCAGAGGTAGTAGCCCTATGACAGATGACAGCAGGTGCCTGGGCTGTGCAGGTTGACTTCAGAAAGTAAATAAATGAGTGACACATGGTGTAACATGATTCTTTCACTCTGATATGCTACTTCTGAAATGGCGTGACTAGAGAGAGCATGCAAGGAAATTACTTCTGGGAATCTTAGGTCAGTATCAGTGTCTTTTTCTGAGGCAGTATCTTAGCTTCCAGAACTGTTTTTAATCAGACCCTGATGCAGAGAAAACTCACTGCTGTTTTGTACACATCATTGAAAGCATGCAAAATTTTGTATAAACAAAATAACATAGGATATTCTCCCCAGCTTTAAATTTTGCTCACATCCTCACCTAAGCTTTAGTAGATAATTGCATTTTGTTGACTGTAGAGAATAAAAAAAAGCAGCAGAGAGGAAGTGGAAGAGAGGTTCAAGATCCTCTTCCCTAATATGCTGTGCAAATGATGCAGTAAAACCCACAGAAAATTGTTACTTCTCTCTTCTGATATTGCTGTATTCCCAGCTGCTGCAGACTCTGCTCTGAAATCACTTGAAACTGCAGCTTAGAAGAAGGTATGCTGGTAATTCTGATACCTCTTCCCCTGAACTGCACTCATGCTTTCTGGAAAGAACAGGGTGAAATGAATTCCTGGACCACACACAGGTAAGACCTAACATCTGACAGATCAGCCTGTGTCCTTCTTAACACTTACCTGTCTTCAATGTAATTACTCATATACTGCTGTGCTTTCTTATACACAAAGAATTCTTACCTAAATTCTTAGATGGCCTGACTCTGCTGATTTTTTTAATTACCTGACATAGTCCCCCTTCCCCACAAACCCCTATCATCTTTTTAAAACTGAAACTTTTTCCTGACCACCTAGCTCTCTTTGATATCTGCCAACCTTCATGACTATGGGTTCTGAAGGATAAGTATCTTGACCAAAAGTATTTTCACACTCCTGAGGTGAGGAAATGCCGTTATCTGCAATTCATAGGCAGAGCGTCAATGTCACACAGGAGTTGATGGAACGGTCTCCTTTCTGAGGCCAGATTCTATATTTTATATTCTGTATTCTGAATACTGGGTGAAACCTGCATTTATGCATATTTGTCTCTGTTCTAAAATTTGCAGCAATTTTTTATTTATTTATTTATACTTATTTTCTTCCTCATTCTTGTTATTTGTTCAAAAAGATTCAGTTCATGCGTTGTGTAACTCATGGCCCGTAATTCAATTTCAAACAGCCTTCCACCCAAATGGGACACATACTTACTGGATTTTGTTGTTTGCATGAGTAATTTGGTACTGGTTTTCTCTCTGACTAAAAAGGCACAGTCTTTAGGATCAGTGTCACTCTGTGCATATGAGTAAAAATTTTTCTTCTATGAGTATTCTATAACACCAGAAGTTTTAATAAGCCCCCTTGAAAAACATTTCATAAACTAGGCATAGAAATATCTGAATATTGAAGAGGTAGATAAGGGAACAAGGTAACGTAAAGCAAACTGTCCCACACGTGGATCTTAACTTTTCAAGAATTCCTGTACATATATATGTTCTTGGGAGTGGTTTGCAAGACTGGGTACTTAATGCTTTCTATATGCTAATTTTTATAAACATTTGAAATACCTGCCTGGCTTCTCTCAGCCTTTCTGGTCAATGAATGATACATGGATGAACCATCACACTTTGTTTTCTTCACAAAAAAATAAGCTTTAGTATATTTTTCCATAGCAACCACATACTATTGTAAGTCTATGTGAAAAAGGTCTCAGAGAACCTGCTCCAGAAGATGAATTTCACATCCATGCAACAGTCTCCTCTCTATCCATTACCCTGGGAAGCATGGGAAGTGCTGTTTACCAGCTCCCACTGTAGAACTGCATTTTTTACCCATGCAGACTGGTGCCACTAGTCTTGTGTACTAGCACAATAATCCTCTCAGGCCAGAATTAACCTTTGACATTTCTGTTATTTGAGGAAATTTTGTAGAGCATAACAGGTAGTTATGCTGTTGTACTGTTGAATTCTCTTTGGCCAAGCTGGCCACTTACTACTATATTTCTTCAGAGGCATGTAATATCTCTATTATACAGGTAATCAATGAGTAATTGTTGTAAGCAAATAATCCCTGAGTTAAGGGGATGAGAATGGTAGTACCTGTGGAAATTCCAAGAAGTAAACTTCATCATATAAGCATGAAAATCAATACAAAATATAACCATTTAGGATTCGTAAATGAAGTCTAGAGATTTCTCTAGTAAACATCCTCTGAGTGTCTTGGTCATAGCCAAGTGCAGATGTGAACTTTGTTAGCAGCTGAAGCTGATTGTTTCTAGTTGTATGAGAAAAGAGTTATACAAAAAGGAGGTGAGGTTTAGGAGAGAAAATAAGTTTCTTGGTGTGCCAGTGTTTTAACTAGAATCAACGTTCAACTTTCTTTTAACTTCATTTTTCTGCCCTTGTTTATTAAGAAACCTCTCACAGGTGCTCAGATGTAATCAATGGATTTCTCCTCAGACACTTAGTGAGACTGCTAGTAAATTAGCTATGGATTTTAAGGGAGAAAAAAGGCTTGCCTTAGGCTTGCACTACACGATATATGGCATCTTGATTAGCGCCCAGATTAGTTTAGCTTTCTATTAAAAAGATTCCTGTTGTTCTTTCATGCCATGGGTATTCCCTGTGCTGCACGCACAACGTACTTGAGCATTTGGGTCAACACCCATCAGGAGCTACAGAGTTCAGAGAAAAAAATGACAAACCTTCAGCAAGACTACTAACTGAACTGGCCAAAAGCAGCATCCAAACTCTAAAACTTGTTTAATTCTATAATAAGTTTGCAAGCTAATTAATGGACTGTTTTCCTTTCATAGCTCTGGAAACTGAGCACCACTTTGACAGTAAAGTCACAGCATCAGGGAAGTAACTCCTCTCTGGTAGCTGAGGAAAACTAAATAAGCAGGGCCACCTAAGCAGTGGGGATAATCTTGCTGAATGAATGAGAAAGAATCCAGCCTCAGCTTCAGCAAGGAAGGCATGAAGTGTAGGGAGATACAAATTTATTTTGCTTTCCTTGATCTTGGACTTCTGATACATACCTGCTGTTATTTCAGTGTGCCCTTTACATCAGTCTCTGAGGATCCAAACACTTTGATTTAACCTTGTTCAGCTGGTGTTGTGTTAATCAACAACCACAGGTCTAATAGCTTCAGATGTTGTAATTCCCACAGCACTGACCACTGACAAGAAGACAGGAGTAAATGACTCCTGCTTCCAAAAATGTGGGGAGAGCTGGATGTCCCGTTCCTACATGTCATACTCCAAAGCCAGATTCATTTCCTTGTTGAATGAACAGTAAAGATCCTGGTTCAGCAAATGCCATTTTTTTTGGTGGATCTTATTTGCCATCTCATGGCTTCATGGAACAAGACACATCTTATGAAAAGAGAAGGCTGCCCTGCTTACACCCTGATGAGCAGATTTTCCATATCAATTGTGGCAATAAAATCTGTATCTTCTTGTATTTGGTATGTACAAAAATAGAAGGCAATCAAGTTCTACCTACAAAAATCTACGCTGGCAAGGGAACACTCCTCAAGTTTTTCTTTGGCTGCCTATTAAGTCACCAGAAAAAAAATCTCATTGCTGTATCACACAGACCCCAAGTATACCTCAAAGCAAAACTTTCTGAAACGTCTCATCAATTCTTAACACAAAAGCAATAAAAATTACTTTTTTTTTTTTTTGTCATAGCTAAGTAGCATTTGGAAATGAGGTACGAAATTGTAGAAAGTGCAGTCTGAGGCAGAGGCAGTGTATTGGGTTGTACAGCCCTAATTCCTCTCTAGAGAGCAGAAAAGGAGCATGTCCAGCTGCTGAAGTCGAGCATTGTGGTGGCACTGGTCCCTTCAGTGACCCACTGTCCTCATCCAGAGAAGATGAGGCTCTTGGGTAGCATCATGAGCAGAGATCATGCAGGTCCACACAAATGCTAGTGCAAAGCTTTGTGGATGGAGCTAGCATTTAGCTGTGGAGTTGCCTCTACCATCTTAGTCCCTCATCAGCCTCCTCACCCAGATGGGCAGCTCCTTTTCTCCGCTTCTGTACAGGACAATGTCTGGTGTCCACACGGCTCAGCTCCATAACGAGGTGAGAGGGTACAGAGCTTTGTGTGTGGTCGAAGGTACCAGATCAACCCCCTTCTCAAGACATCGAGCCACAGATTCAAAATCACTAAGACCTGTTCATTCATATTTAGCCACAAAGAAGGGGCTAAATAGTCCAGGTATAATTCTCAGTGTGAGTCATTTGTTCAGTTCCAGTCTGATCCATTCAGCAGGAAGGCTGCTGAGGCCAAGGTTGTGGCTGCTGCAGATATATCAGCAGAGGAGAGGAGAGCATGAACGGTCTCCTTCCCAAAGCATGGTCTTGCAGTACAGACAAAGACCTCAACATCCAAACCAGGAAGCCTCTTTGCTCAGGCCAGTGAAGCATTCCCAGTACAGAAACAACCTTATGTTATGCTCTCTTTGGGTTTTTAAAAGCCTACACTCCTGTCAGTTTAGGGGAATGTAATTTTGAACTGTTTTCAGGACTTTGCTGTTGGGCTATTTGGGCTGTTGACTCCATGGGATTCAGTTGTATGACCCCATCAGTGATATTATAGTTGATGTTTAGCACAGTGCTTCACCTCAACAATATGTACTATTTTCCATTCCAGTTCTCCAAAGCCAAATGATTTTATGTTTGTATGTATATATGCATGCATTTATTTAGACTTGTAATAACAGACTTTGAAAAGTTCTGTACTTGATTATACCCAGAAATTACCAGGAGCCTGTTTGAAAATAAAAAAAGCCTGCATATGCAGTTTTCTCAGTATCTTGGCTAGACTAAGCCTTGCCTTTCATAACATCAGTTTTAAAACAAAACCAGAAACAATGGCAGATTTTGAAAGAAGAGTAGAAGGGCTCTTGTCTGGCAGAGCATGGAAGGAAAAAGAGGTGCAGGTGAAGGGAAAGGAGTGACAAGTATATAGCCTCAATGTGAATAGAAATCTTTTAGTGAAGTTAGTTGCTACAATGTTCATTAGTCTCAGAAGAGTAGAGGGAAATTCAGTGTTGCTATTGCACAGCAATACCAGAGCCAGGTTTAAATGAGCAGAAAGGGTAAATTAGCTGATGAGGAGCCCTGCAAAACCTGTCTATGATGACTGATTATCTGAGAAAAAAAAAAAAGCATATACTGTGAAAAGCTGTATCTTTATGTGGCTTTGACTCTTTCTGATTATGCTTAGGGTTTGTTTTTTTTTTCTTTTTTTAAGAAACAGTAATGAAGGAAGCAATCTGTTTTCTCATAGATACACTTGCAAATGCACAAAAACACTGTGTTGAGAAACTTCTCTTGTTCTTAAACACATCAGGGAAGAAAAACTCCACATCTGTTTGTATACATACAGGGAATAAAAGCATAAAAAAGGATATAAATATGAATCTAACTAAATAGCTATGGAGAATTTGAAGAAATGTGTTCCTTCATGTCTGAGCAGTACACACCAGTTTTTAGCCATTGTCTTCCCAAATAATCAAGGCATCCTTGAGGGTGAATTTTCTTACCCTTTCTCTGCATTGAGAGAAATGAGATGCAGTGAATTTATATAGTTTGGGTTTGATGTTCTGAAAGGGTCTGGACTGAAACAATTTCTTTGAGCAGTGTGCTATCAACTAGCTCACACAGTCACCCACTAACATATTGAGCATGGTGTAGAGTTGAGGAGGGATTGCATTGCATAAGTGGAGGATATATCTGAGTAATCACCTGAGAGCTGCTTGAGGGCTCCTGTCAAGGAGCTGATGGGCTCAGAAAACAAGATGCTTCATACCCTGGCAGCTGCCTTTCCAGCTGGAATTGTTCAGCATCCCTGCCAGCAGTCCACATGGGAAGGTGAAACCAAGTGAGTTGTAACACCAAGCAAGTGCCGGCAGGCATTGATGGCACAGCATGTGGGGCTTGCCCTGCACTAGCACTTCGGCCATGGCCATGGAGCTGGGCTGGGGGAGGCTTACACAACACTCAGACCTCCTCTGAAGGCAGCAGTGTGGAGACCTTCAGTGGTGCTGAGACCTTGCATTGCCTCGCTGTGTTAAGAGTAAATTTCACACAGTCTTTGCGACTGAATGGATTTAATTTCCACAGCCACAAACCCGGTGCCTTCCACCAGCTCTGCATTCACTTTCAACTTAAATAAATTGGAGCAGGCAGCAGGGCAGGGGAAATTAAACTAGCAAAGGAAAGAAAAAATTACTTAAACAGACTGGAACAGTCATTGCTGCCTGCTAGGAAATGTTCTTCTAGTCTTTTATTACCACATACAATCCCTAGTCCCATGTGATTAACAAATTCATCTTGAAACACTGGTGTTGCTTGACTGCAGTTGAAAAATTAAGTGGTATCTTTAAATTCTTGCTCCTCATCTCATTTAAAAGAGATATTTTGCAGCACTTGGATTCTAGAATATATAATCAGGCTGCACATTTCCTATCGCATCCAACACCTGGCAATCTCCTGTGTGCCGACTGTGCACAGTGCAATGATATGTCTAGAGGTAATTATTTCTATCACTCACATAAGGGCAAAAGATATGAGAGTCATCACATGCTTACCTTTTGTACAGTTTTCATCTTAACTTTAAATGCCTGCCTGGGTTGGTCTATAGAGGGGGACATATTTTATTGTAGGAATTTGTTCCTGAAAATGAATGCTAGGGGAGACAAATATGAAAGAAGGGGGAGAAATCTGTTGTCTTTTTTCAGAAGTCTCTGAAGCTTCAATGAGTGAAGGTCATTCATTCTCTGCACTGAAGAAACTCATTGGGATCACTGCAATGGCCAGACAAAGAAAGGATGAAGCAAATAACAGACTTTTTCCATGACTTAAAGGAGGACCCCAGAAAAAGGGTCCTAGAAATATTTGTGAATGAAAATTGAAAGCCAAATCCTTGGTTCCTTCTGCAGCTTTACAGGAGGAGAAACCCTCAGTGGTGACTGTGTAAGGAGTCCCACAGTCCAGGTCCTGCAAAGAAGACACCACAGAGCCTCCCAACAGCCCCTGCTGTAAGCTACCCTGTCCCTGGGAAGGGCCAGCCTACATAGGAAGTCCTCTATCCCATGGAGGTGATGCAGGCCACCTGTGGGAATTACAGCATCTGCAAAGAAGAGGGTGCTGTGAGGCTGCCACAGTCACTGTGAGCATGCAAGAAGCCATGGCAATGTGGAAGGAAACATCTCTGCTTGGTAATGGGTAAGGCTGCAGCAAGCAGGGCAGAGGCTTCATCTTACAAGAAGATGCACGTTGGTAGTTGAGTTAGTGAATGATGTTTCTCATCACTGGAGGGCTAGTATAAGAATTTAGTGGAAGCAGTGCCAAAATGACCAAAACGCAGTGAGTACTACCTTAGCACACAGAAGATCCACCACTTGCCACACTTTATAATCCTTTTTTTTTTGCCCTGCAGATTCTGCAAGCTGTTTTCCTTGCTTTCCAACACTTCACCTAGACTTCAGAACTTTTCTCAAAGCTGTGTGAAAACCAGCAATACCTTTTGTTCAGCTTCAGGCATGTAAAGTCTCTGAAGAGAGTTGTTACTGCTAAGATCTGATATCAGATCATATACATGCCCATGGAGGTGAGCTTGGGAGCAATGGGCAGTGAGAAAGGGCAGTAACAAGGAGAACCCCACTGGTGTTCATTCTACAGAGTGAAAACTACTGGCTAGGACTTTCCTCTGCGCTTACACAGCTTACACAGCCTGAGGGACATGAAACGTGCACAGTGGTAGATGATGGTCCATTTGTAGCTCTGCTCTGTGTTCTCAAAAAACTGGGAGTTTGCCCGCCCCAGGTGACTTCCATCCAGCCCTGAAAATGTCACAACCACTGGCTGTGATCAAAAGTCCTCCACAAATAGGACAAGTAGCAGGGCTGATGAAGCTGTACTTCTGCCAAGATGGTCTGGCAGGATCTAGCAGCAGAAAATAATATTTACACATAAAATTTATTGTGCTTTGCAAGTGAGCCAAAAAGCTTTAATTTTACAGCTTGAGGTAAAATCTTGCTCTACCCTATGTCATACATCAGAAATGGAGAACATGTGACCACATGGCAGATGAGGTTCTTTGAGACAGGACCTGTGATCAGATGTTAGTCACTAGTTTTCTCTTCTCAGCTCCTTTCAGCTCTCCAAATTCCCTTCCAACCCAGTGTTACTTATGATCACTAACAGTTCCAGAGCTGAGACAGAAATATAAAACCATACTTGAGGCATAAACATGAATAACAAACCCTATTTCAGGTGTGCCCCTGGCCGGTTCTTTATATTAGCTGAAAATTCTGCAATGTGAGCATTAGGTTTTGCATTAATATTTCAGCCATGAACCTGCAAAAACTAACCTCTGGAAAAAACTCACTTGCTTTCAATATTCAATAATCTTCCACACCAGGGAATAAGCTGACATCAGCAGTTTCATTTCACTAGCAATATCTCTCCAGCTATTAATTAACAATAATGGTTAGTCAACCTACATTCAGACCACTTCTGGAGATATACAAAAGGGTACTAAAATATATACTGCAAATGATCCTCCATCAGCATAGTAAGCAAGAGTTTGTTCAAAATATAAAAAGGTAAATAGCATTTGGATTCTACCTGTGTGAAAGATTAAAAACACTGTCTGCAGAGGTGGCAGGATGCTTCCAGCACAGGATGCTTCATATAAAAATAGGCCTAAATAGAACATCTGTGGGCTCTCCGCTTGCTTAAATGAAAGGTGTTGAGTCATCTCGGCTGTGTTCAGAGTGGGCAGTTATCAACATTTGAAAACAAAAATAAAAATGCTATTTGTATTTGATGTTAATAGGTGATGAGGAGTATTCTGAGTTCATCAGGAACACCAAGGACCAGTTAAGAAATACTAAACACCATTTCCAATGGTTCCTTCAGAGCACATTTGGGCTGCAGTGAGGAGGTAAAGAAGCTTGTTAGTGTGTTGACCTTGCAGGCTGCTCTGCAGTCAGAGGACGCAGATGTTTGATTGGCATCTTTCCCTGATCAACATATTCAGCTAACTGTAAGGGATGAAAGACAGCATGATCACTTGGCTGGGAAAGGAAGCAGGGGACAATGCTAGAGTAGATCATTTTGTCTGTTGGAATATGAAGGATTATGGCTACACACAAGAAGACTGAGTCTCCATTCTCTACATAATTTTAGTTTCATTGCAATATTTTGCTTTAAAATACTGAGCTTTATTGCCATTATTTTACATGGCTGTTTCACAGTCCAAACCTTGTTTCTTCTACTGTATTCATTATTTTAAAATCTTCAAAAATTTTCAGTGAATACTTTGAACAGTTATTTCCCAAAATCCTTTTCTTCAGCAGCATTGTTTTACTCAACTTTATGGCAATTCTTTACATACCCTATGACAATTTATTTGTATGGCCTTGAATTAGTTCTGTTTCTGCAGAGGGAAACAGCAAGAGCATGCTACTTGCAAATATGGGACTGGTTCAGCATCAGCTTTAAATGTTTCTGGTAAGAGTAGTACCTGGAGTGCCTCTGACATTAAGCCAAGGGAGAGAGGCAAGCTAGCTAATCCTAACACAGCATTGGGTCAATGTGGAGTTAAATGAATGGAAAAATCTGTGCATTTTTAAAATCACACATAAAGATCTCAGTTTCCAATTTTAATACTTTATTTGTCCACCTAATATATATACTGTTAAACTTCTGAAACCTTACTCAAAATGCTTGGGGGACCTTTTCTAGTTTTCTTTGCTGTGCAGCACATGAAGTTGCACAAAAAATGCAGTCCTGTTTGGTGGTGAAAAGCTGCATTATCTGCAGAAACACTACACAGAAGAACCAGCCATTGACCACATTTAACACAGCTTAATTTCAGGATATTCTAGAGCTGGTGGTACTGAAATCATAAGGATGGTTATGTTGTGAAAAGTATTTGAGCAAGGGATAGGAACCTGCTCTTGCATTACATTAGTTGAATCAAATCTGGAAATTTGACATGGAAACATTTAAAGAGAACACTGAATTTTATGTTTTTGTTTAGGAAAATATTCTATTTTTGCAGAGAAAATATTATAGAATTTTCTCCTTAATGCCCTTCATCCTCCATCTCTAGATTCAAAATATTTTTAATCTGCTATTTGGGGGTAACTGATCATTATTTAATAAGAAATGTAGGATTTATTAAGCTAATTACTCCATCTAAGATGTTGCAGTTTGATACATGATTTTCTAGCTGCTTGAATTTTTGGATAATAAAGTTCCAAAGCATTTTCCTGTTCCAGTGGAGCAACTCGTGAGATGTGGAAGGGGAAGAAAGTCCAGGCAGGTGTATTTGGGCTGTTTTAATGTACAGGTAGTGCTGTCTTTAAGGATCTGAGAGAACCTCTAGCCCCTTTCTGTAAGAAAACAAAGTGCAAGTGCCAGAAATCTCTTAAAAGCTGGTTCCCACCCAGCAGACATTCAGTCCCAAAGGAAGGATTGTTCTCTATCAGGCAAAAATGCACCAAAAGGCAAAATCATCAGGTGTCTCTTGGGCTTACCCTAAGGAGGAAGGCAGGGCTTTCAGTTTGGCAGGAAAATGCCTAGCAATTTTTTTATTGCTACTGGCTTTGCCTTTTTCTGGGGTTTTTGTTTGTTTGTTTGTTTGTTGTTGTTTTGGTGGGTTTTTCTGAAGGGACAGTAGGGTGGATTAAACAATTTTGAACCAAAGTGGTTGTGGCACTTATTGTCATGCCTTGCAGGAGATACAACCAGTCTTCAGTCACATACCTGTGCAGTTTCTGTGGAAGGACTTGCAATAGCTTCACAGTTATGGTGTCAGGGATTTACTTGTCAAAGGGACATGGAAGAGGTGGCAATGTATGACCTGTCTCTGGCTGATTTTTTATCCTGAGTCAGATCCACCTTTTGTAAGGTGAAGGGATGGACACCTGCTTTCCCCTGCAGGGTTGGGCTGGGATAAGGAGTTATTCCTCAAGTTCAGGTACAGCTGGACATAAAAGGAGTTATGTGTGAAACCTGTCTAAGTGCTGGGGACTGAAGAAGGGCAAACACTCTTTACCTCTGTGGGTAAGAGCCGTGATGTTTAACTAGAGGAGCTGTCTTCTTCCACTGGAACCCAAAGCCAGAAGGAGGGCAAGATGGAGACCTTGGGGTTGCTGCATCATGCACATCCTTTCAGGTAATTTGACAGGATGGATTTGTTAGAAACTTCAGGGAGATTTCATTTAGAAACACCCACTATGTTCTCATTCTGGTTGTCTCCATTTCTGTACTTCTGACCAGTCACTCAGGTTTTTCACTGTTGCCCCAGAAGAATGGTTCCTCCTGACCAAAACCATTCATCTCTGTTCTCTGACACTATGATTTCTGACGTCCCAGCCCAGGGCTGGATTTGTTCATGAGGAAGGATTTTATTATGGAAGTGTGGTAAAACACAGCATTCCTATGTGGTACATGGCACTTCTGCCACCTGTATATTGTTGCTTGTTATAGTCAGTTTCCTTCTGTTGTGAGACAAAATAGCCTTTTGAAAAAATCAGTCATGTGACTAGTATCAATGGGCTTTTAGATGATATGCCATGGGCTATTAATTTTATCTGTAATTTATACAATGGTTCTAAGTTTTATAATACAGAAGTAGATTGCAAAATGAAATGCATACAGACATGAGACCATTAGGTACTGCAAACTGTCATTTTTCATATTAACAGAATATTTTGTCAGTGTTATGCAGAAGAAATAGTGATATATAAAGAAAAAATCCTAACAGTCATTCTCTGTGGTTTTTTTCCCTCTTTTTTCCTTTGCATTTACATTTAGTGATGTAAAGAACCTAGCTTCAGTTTTAGCCCTCAAAAAAATCCCTGGGCTTCTCTTTTCATCTGGAGTCTCCTTGTATACTACAGATCTGTCATCTTGCCTGATCTGTAAAGACTTCAGAAATTTCCAAGTAACCATGATAAAACTTGAGGAATGCTCTATGAACAAAAAATTATGAGAACACAAGGATTACTTTGCTCTCAGGAGATGCCACTGAACTAAAATCAATCATATGAATTAAAGGCTTTTGACAAATAAATAATTCATACACACTAAATTAATTAATGAATTTCCAGGACAGGTTCAGCACATTTTCCCGGGTTAGCCATCATTGCATCAGCAGAGCTGTAACAGCTCTGCCATCTTTGCTCCCTATAGTCATGATTCAGATCCTGAAACAGGATGCAATTTGCATAGCACTTAGGCATCAGTGAAAGGATTATTTTTTTAATTATTTTTTTTTAGTAGCCAAAATAAGGCTGTACACATTTTTCTCTTTTTATGCCCCCCACTCCACCATTGCAAGACAGTGGGAGCAAAGCAACTGTTTCTTCATAAACACTCCAACTACTGTGTTGAACAGAGTTGATATTTACATAAATGGATTGCAGTGCAGTTGTTGAACATATACAGGGATGAGTCTCTAATCCCATTTTAATTAGATGGATGTTGCAAGCATACAAAAATCACAAGCCTCGCTCCCTGTGGTGATGCCATACTGGCAAGGAATCAATCACCACGGCCATGGTTGCTATGGAAACTGATAGCTCCTGCACCACCATCTAAGTGGTAAATGATTGGTGGTGTACTCGTAATGCAGGGAGAGCAATGAGTTTTTATATCCTGTCCAGCAGCTGTGCCAGAGAGTTAATTAAAAGCGGAGAACATGAAATAAATCTGAATCTGTGAAGAAATGAAATGTACAGTACAAATTGAATTCCCATGTTGGGCAGAAATTAATATGCAGCGCAAACCACAGAGCTGCCTGAATAAGCAGCAGCTATGAATCCTGGAAACCAGTACCTCTGTTGCGGCTAAAACCCAAAAGTGGAGAGAGCACCTCCTTATCTTATTACTTAAACAAGCACTTCCTTCAGTGCTTGTGTTGACTGATGCATGCAAATTGCATCCTCTAATGTTAAAGGTTTTCACAAAAGCAGGAAGGACAAAGCTTAACTAAGATCTAATTAACAAACTTAGCAACTGCAGTTTATCAGCTGTGAACATGGTGTAAGTAAATGTTTGTACTGCTGTACTTGAATTCGTCAGACTACCTCTATGAAAGTCAATGTGTTTTTATTGATAAGCTGTGAATTTCTAATTCATATTTCAAATATCACAGGTATGGTAAGAGCCCCTGAAATGCTTTTCTCACAATAAAATTAGTTCTGCATTAAACATTTTTTGGTAGAGTGGGATGGAGCTGACCAGGCATGAAATACTGAGCATGAAGGTGCAAGGCTCCCGCGGCCCAGCCTTCCCCCCACCTCAGCACCATCATTTAGGACGTGGATTTCAGTGAGCAGGACTGCACAGCTCTGTTCTGGCAAAAGATTTAACTACTAGCACATGACAAAAACAGTGAGTGGGCAAACACACTGCAGTTCAACTCACTCTGCTGTGCACAGGTGAAATTAAGGAGGGAAACACCAACAATGAAGAAGTTTCATCCCAGCACCAAATGCAAGTGTGTCTTGGCCAGCCATCTTTGAAATCAAGACACAAAAAATACTTTACTGCTCTTTACATCTGAGGCTTTTTAGCCCAGTTGTACAGGGATGGTGTCAGGAAGGCCAAGGCACAGCTGGAGCTGAAGCTGGGAAGGGACATGAAGAATAATAATAAGGGCTTATATAATTATGTCATCTCGCAGCAGGCACTCGGCCACAAAAATGATCAGAGGGATGGAGCACCTCTCCTATGAGGAAAGGCTGAGACAGTTGGGGTTGTTCAGCATGGAGAAGAGAAGGATCCAGGGAGACCTTAAAGCAGCCATCTAGTATCTAAAGGGGCCTTACAGAAAAGCTGGAGAGGGACATTTTACAAGGCCATGTAGTGATAGAGAAAGGCGTAATGCCTTTAAACTAAAGAACGGTAGATTTAGATGAGATATTAGGAAAAAATTCTTTACTGTGAGGGTGTTGAAACACTGAAACAGGTTTCCCAGAGAGGTGGTAGATGCCCCATCCCTGGAAACATTCAAGGTCAGGTTGGATGGGGCTCTGACCAACCTGACCTAGTTGAAGATGTGCCTGATCATTGTAAGGAGTTTCAACTAGATGACCTTTGAAGATCCCTTCCAACCCAAACTATTCTATGAGTCTGTAATTCTTTAATTAACTAGTTGCTGACATTGCTTTAGTTGCACCTATTTTTGTCTGTGTAGTTGAAAAGACATAGTGCATGCTAGTGATCTGTTTTTTGTTAATATGTACAGTAGCTTGGAGAGGAATATTGGCCCATTGAGTCAACTATTTAATAGGTTACACCTGGAATTTGAGTGCTAGTACTGTAAAGAAATATTTTTTGAGCCAGTGACAACTGTCAAAGACAACTGTTACTCACTGCTTTATTATATTATTACAGTGTAATCATATTATTATTATAGACCTCTAATAACAGTGAATAATGCATTAAAAAGAAGTGGAAGGATGTAACAAAAATTTGTAAGTGGTAGTGTCCTGATACTACGTATAATGTATGAAATGAGTATGTCTATGTGGGAGAAGAATATGTAACTTCACTGTATGTGCATGCATCTGGGACAGAAGAAATTATTTTTAACTTGCTCCTAATTTACATATCTATGTATCTATTGATTTTAATGAAATTCCAGTGTATAAACCAAAATGAAACTAGCCTCAAGACAAAAAATAGAGGTGGCAAAAATGGTCAGATACTAAGCAGTTGTTAATCAAAAGAACTAAACATTGAAGACAGACTACCTGCTATAAGCTGGTTATAGTGAAATGAGAGCATCCAACAGTTCCATAAGCTTTAATGAAACCTATGGATAGAGGACATTATTATTGATAATTATTATCGATTGGCATTGCAATGTTTGTTCTGTCACATGAGTTCATGGGTTCTGGTGTCACCAGAGGTGGTCAGAGTTCAGCTTGCTTACCACTACTTCTATTCCTGCTGAAGAGTGGGGGCGTTGTTGGGCCTCTTTCTTTTTTTTTGGGGGGAGGGACGGGGGATGGGTATGTGGTCTTTTTGCATGCATCTCTCCCCTTCACCAAAGTGAGCTATCCCTGAAGAGGAAGCTTTCTTCCCACACAAAAACTACACCAAAAGTTAAAATCTCCACATCTGTTGATTGAAATAGCTATCTATTGAAGAAATGTGACACAAGTTTCTTGTCTTTGTTTAATATTACACTACCTATATGTCACTATTATGGATGTGTGCTATGCATTATAGTCTTAGAGTAAGCACAAAGCCTAGTTCTTACTGGATTTGGGGGCTATTTTATTGACATCTTCTCAGCACTGTTCCATTGCTGAGGGTAAAATTTTCAAAAGAATTTGATGTAGTCTACAAGCTCTCTGTCAGTGGGAAGTTGGCAACTAATTCACTTAAATGCCTTTAAAATACCACTTTGTTCTCAAAGGTGCAATCAGTAATGGACAGAAGGAAAATCTTTTTTCCAATATTAATGGTGAAATTCCTTTGCTTGCTCTTGATCAGTATTTTGCCCTCTATGTTCCCCAAGGCATGGAATCTGCAGGAAAAAGCACGGAGCCTGTGAAGTATGTGTCTGGTTTATACCCTCTTCTTCCTCACCATTGACAAAATATTGTTACATTCCAGATCCACTGCAATACAATTTATATAGGAGGGGTAAAGTTGGGTTTAGTTGCTTTAACAATTTTAGCTACCTATTGTAAATCTGCTAATTTAGAGCTCCTACTTTAGAGCTCATGTTCTGCATCAATTCAGCCGTGAGTGCTCCAAGCATGCTTCATTAGCCTTTAAGTAGTTAGCATTGTGGATTGTTTCATGGTATAAGTGAAGAAGAAAAGTTCACACTATTTATTTTCTTGTGTGGTAACATTTTACCAAAACTGACTGCTACAGTGAAAACAAACATACTTAAGTTTTCCTTACCAGTCCCATGCCAATACGCTGGTCAATAAATAAAAGCTTACAGAATCAGATTCAGCTACCACAACACAGAATTCTGTAGTTTTAATGTAAATTTTAACAGCATAAATAAAACAGCAGGACAACTATTTCACCTGTCAAATACTGGTATGTCACAATCACAACAATTTAATCACCTAAGATATACCTCATTCATGTTGAAAACACATTTGAATATAGTGAAGAAGGTTGATGATGAGTTGTTTCATCACCTAAGCTGCCAATAACACATTTGAATATGTGAGGAAGGTAGATGATGAGTTCAAAATCATAGAATCATAGACTCATAGAATAGTTTGGGTTGGAAGGGACCATTAAAGGTCATCTAGTCGAAGACCCCTGCAATGAGCAGGGAGATCTTCAACTAGGTCAGGTTGCTTAGAGCCCCATCCAACCTGACCTTGAATGTTTCCAGGGATGAGGCATCTACTACCTCACTGGGCAACCTGTTCCAATGTTTCACCACCTTCATTGTAAAAAAATGTCTTTCTTATATCTAGTTTAAATCTGCCCTCTTTTAGTTTAAAACCATTACGCCTTGTCCTATTGCAATAGGCCCTGCTAAGAAGTCTGTTCCCATCTTTCTTAAAAGCCCCATTTAGGTACTAAAAGGCTGCTATAAGGTCAGCCCAGATCCTTCTCTTCTCCAGGCTTAACAACCCCAACTGTCTCAGCCTTTCCTCACAGGAGAGGTGCTCCATCCCTCTGATCATCTTTGTGGCCCTCCTCTGGACCTGCTTCAAAAGGTCCCTGTCTTTCCTGTGCAAGTAAAGGAAATGCTTTCTCAAATAATAGGTAGGAAAGCTGTGAAACTCTGCCCTACTATGGCATAGGTGCTAACAGTTTATTTACATTCAAACCCAATTGTGTTAGTTTATTGAGAAAAAGTCTGTTAAATGGGTGTGCACCAACTCAGCATAAAGAAGTCACTAAGATTCAGCTCAGTGGAGGCAGGGACCATGCAACACTAGTGCACCCTGCCTGCCCTCCTCTTATGCTTTTCCCTAGACATGTACCACTGGATCCTGCAAAAGATGGGGCCCGAGCCTTGGCAGAGCATTAGTCTAACTCAGGACAGCTTTTCTTATATTCTTTAAGTGTAAGAAAGGTGGTTGGGGTTTGGCATTTTTTTCCCTCTTTACATGTCCTTGAGCCCAAAGAGGAAAAATAATGTTTTAAAAGGTTTGGGAGCTTTTCTAAATAAAAAATACATTAATTATTGCTGATTTTCTGTAACATAAAAACATTCCTTCTGTAATCTCTAGTTCCTCCTTCCTCCCTCCCAGCTCCAACGCACAGCTGCCATACTTGCAGCATTTGAAAGGATGTTTTCAGGTCCTTTCAGGTTCTAATTCCTGTTAAAAGGAAAAAAAAAAGAAAACCTAAAACAGAAGCAGTTTGACACCCCCAGTAGGAACTAAAACCTGAAAAAAGCCTCAGCCACCTGTGAAATGCCTCTGAATGCAGCAGCTGTGTGCTCAGAGGATGAGACAGCATTCACACTGCCTTCCTCATGTCATGAGTACACATATGGACGATGCACCGTATGGGTGTGTAGATCATTTCTGTATTTCCTCTCCATCTGAACAGTTCAGTCAGGTACATAACAAACCCTCCCATTTTCCTTTCCTGAAATGGTAATCACTGAAGTGGCTTTCACACAACTCAATGAATTAGCAATTGAAAAAGCAGGGTCAGATGCTTCACTGGTAAAAATGGTGAAGCTCTGCTGTATTCAGCTACTGAAGAGGAGTGGCAAGCAAGCCTGTGGATACAACAGTACACTTGTGTGATAGGTAGATTGCAGAAAAAAGGGAAAATAACAAGTATGAAACAACAATATAGCAATTACATAATGAAGGGCATGAGAGCACCAGCAACATACCTGTGCAATGGAATATTTTCTCACCCCATTTTTACTACTATGCCAATGAGATCTCTTGTATGGGCACAATCATTGGGATTTGAATTAGCTTCTTAGCATGAAAGAAACCTTCAGCTTGAAACCGTTCACAGTAAGGTTCACAGCAAAATTCCCATTCAGCTACATGAAGCAAGGATGTTACATGGCCCTGGCCAGGGTAGGGATACCACAGCTGTGCCTTCCAGGTAGGGTCCGCATCCATAGTTCAGAACAAACACTAAGATTAAGCCAAGCTATGTATGTCTTTTTTAATTTATTAGTCAGAAATCACAAAGCAGCTGAAAATTTCCTGTGTCCCTATTATGTTGATAGGTTATTCTTGCTAAACCATCCTATACACTCAGCCTCTTGAATGCCTAGTACAGCACCAGCACAGCTATTGATGTGGACATTAGCCCTTACAAGATCTACCAAGTGCTCTTCTCCAGGGTACTGTCACAGGTCTGTCAAAAGATAGGTTTTGAACTATTCCCAAACAGAATTAATCAAATGGGGAAAGTAAATAGTGATCAAAACTAACAGAAATTAATTTCCAGGCTTTTAAATGGACACATTCTCTGTGCTTCCTAAATTTAAATCCTAGAAAAGTTAACAGAAAGGCAACATAATAAATCTTCCATATTTTAGAAAATCAACATATCTGAAAAAGATAAAAGATTGCTGTGCTAACAACAAGTTATGTTAAAATCATATAGAAGAGATTATGTAGATTATTCAGTTTTATGAGTTCAAAAAGTAATTTCTACATAACCATTCTGGTGCCATCCCCTCTAAATTATGTAAAGCTTTACATAAGTGCACCTAAAAGTCTTTTAAGAGCACACCTTTCAAGTTAGCCATTCTTCTTAATCGGTTTTCAGACAGCTGTAAGTCACTCTGACCTATGTAAAAAACTTCTAGAAAGATTGGCATTTTCTTTCATTCCTGTTCAAAGTCAGTTTAATTCATCTGAATCCAGAAGATATGCTCAGTTTAAAAGTAGTGGTAATGAGATAATAAACAGAATCACTGGGTTTTGGTTTATTTAACTTTTTGAAGAAAAGACCTTTTCCATATCACTGTAGAGGAGAAACTTTTTATTGGTGAAGGGAGGGGAACAGGAATTTATTTTCTCTTCTGTTTAAAAATGGTTAAGATGTGTCCACGTGTCCCTCCTTAATTAACAGTGAAAAATTTTAATGGCAAACATTCAAAGAATGACTAGCAGGATAATCTCATGGGATATGTACATACCAAAAAAAAAGTGAGCGGATCTTGAATATGAAGGATAGCAGTACTGTTTTCAGGGATGTGAAGTCAAATGGCAGTTGTCAAGGGAGAAAGAGAGACCATAATTTTCAATCACTTTTAATCCAGTTCCTGTTATTTCATTTCAGAGAAGAGTCCAGAGCCCTTAGCCTGACAGGTTAAGCTGCAAAGTAGCAGTGATTAAATTTAATAAACTTGGTTTTTTTACAGCCCGAAGTGGTGAGATGGTGCTAAAGTCTGTTTCTACACTTGTGGAGCCACAACAGAATTACTGAAAAATCATAACTCACATAAACTACTGTTGGTGTTAGTTCACAGCTGATAGCTAATAGTTCATAGTTACTAAAGGTCAAACAGGAACAGTGTTTGATCTTTGGAAATTAGACAGGCTTCTTTTGTAGAATTTCTGCCACATGATATAAGCTTTGGTCTGATTCATGGTTGTTCAGCTGATTAAATATGGACTTATTCACAGATTTCTTACTTGCAGGAAAGATTCCCTCCATTTCAACTCTGGCAAGGAACTACAGAAAAAGAGAAAGAAATTGCATGGTAGTGATTTTCCTGGAAACACCAGAGACAACCCAAATCTTCTACCACATTACTTTTACATGGTACCTATCTTTTCATAGGCACTCTTTGCTAGCTATAGCTTACAAGAATTTTCCCTTCAAAGTCACAAAAAACGGAGATTTTCAGAGCAAATGGCACAACTTGCTTGATGAAAAAAGGTTGGCCACTTACATTTTTTTAAAAACAACATAAAATGCCGAGTGAAAAATTCTGGATCATATAGGTTTGGAAAAATTCCATCAAAATTCTGAACTGCAATTTTTTCCCCAGACTTATCCTTAGATTACTAAAAGTACCATTCAACATTTTTCTCTTTCATATAATTAGTGACAGGCTATGGGACAGGCTGTGTACATGAGCAGGAAAGTATATGGTACCAAATCTGTATTTTTTTAACCTTTTATTAATTATTTTCATTACATTCAATTGCATTATTAATATTTATAGTCAGAGCAACATTAAGCAGTGTAACAGATGTAAAAATTGCTTCATGCCCATTATCTGATAGAGATCAAACATAGCTGCACTGAGTGAAGATGAAATTTTACTGCCTGATGTGATGTAAGGATCTGTTGAGTACCTTCCGTGTGCTTGCCAAGGATGTACCCAACCCACTTTGTTGTTGTTGCTCTTGGAACTGATGCCAGCTGGCAATGCGCTCAGCAATGCTGTGATCTGCTATCACCTTTTTAGAAGTGCCCACCGGACTCCAATAGCTACGGAGAAACTTAATCACAACATTTAAGATACACTGTCAAGATACCATATTTTAACAAATAACCGTGCATCAGCCAGCAAGCAGAAACTGACTGTGTATGTTTTCAGAGCTGGTGGCAAATGACATGTAAAGCACTTTAGATTTAATTTCTTTTGCTGACATTTTGCCTAATTCTTTTCCATTTTTATCTGCATAAGAACACATCTGCACTTTAAAATTTCCAGTTTCAAGCACACATTTGTTCCTTTTGGCCAAATTTTGTGGCAGCAGTTCAGCAGCATTTTTTAATCCTTAGCTCTATCAATGAGAGGTGAGTTCAGAAAATCTTTCCCCTATTTTAGTTCCTTTGCTGGGAATTGCAGACTGCTAGGCTCTTCTGTAAATCCAGTCCTTTATATTTTGCTTAAAGGAGATACAAATAGATAGTAGACTAGATCTAATGGAGCCCATAGCCTGAAGCTGTAATAGTCTAAAATAAACGCAGGGGAGCCTATGATACTGTCATAGAAAGGTGTTCAGCTTCTCCAGCTGAATCAAGACAGTTACTTCCTTTCGCAGGTGCTTCTCAGAACACACATAGAATAAAATTTTCAGGATATGGTACCTGCACTGCTGGTATGAGGTGATCATTGACTACAATTTAAGTTTTTCAAGGTCAAGTAAAAGTTTAACTAGAAATTTACATCAGACAGAAAACTCCTTTCTTAGTAGCAAGGACTTTTAAAGCCTTTTCTAACTTTTGGCAGTGATATACTATATGCTGCAGGCTCACTATGTCTCTTCAGCAGGTCATATATTTTCCTTTATGCTTAGCTGAGTGGAGCTAAGATCAATTTTTAAATCACATTGCTATATTATCCATCTTTCCTGTTGCAGACAAGGTGGATAATTGTTTGCTATTTTAAAGGTCCTTGAGTTACAAAACTAAATCTTTGTCCCCAAATTCTATTGTAAGTCTCAAAATGACCATTGTTCGCTACTTACAAAGTGTTTGTGTATATCATTTCCAGAGAGAGACATATGTACAACCACCAGCATACATACATACTCAAACCCCAATAATAAATTATTTCTTCTGTGTGAGTGGTTGCCTTCAAAAGCAAGGGAGAATTTGATCACTCATGCAAACAACTATGAAAGGAAAATAACCATGAAAGGGAGATTTCTGTCTCTGTTAACTAAATGAATTTTATATTAAAATACAATGAAGCTCCTTTGCATTAATATAAAGTACATTAATAATTCAGCTAAAATAATGAAGTTTCCATGCCCCACTACATAAAAAAGGTAAACTACAAAGTTGACCTAATTCTTAGGGATAGATCTTCTGCAAGAATATGCTTAGTGTATACCAAAACAGATTTGTTCTTGTGTTTTCTTTTCTATGAAATGACTGAATTTTTTATCAAGACATTGTTTGCTCAGCAAGGTCACTGCTTTTTCTATGTGTGAATACAGGCCAGAATGCACACACTCACACACTGACATTTTTACAGTGAAATTTTCATTTTTTCTCCACAGAATGATATTGTCAGCTTCTGGAGAGCTTTCCACCTTCGAGACAACTGTCAGGTATAGTGGTCCCTAGGAGGAACCATAGCCATTTATTGCTGGCCAGCAGCAGGAAATATGAGCTCTGAGTACCATCTAAGATCTTCTGCCAAATATCTACAGAAGACAGACAAGGTCCTAGCTAGTCCCTGCTCTCCTCAGCCCTTTTCTTGTTGACTCGTCCTGGAAGCAATCAACGCAAACCAGCTCCATTTCACTCTTCAGTCTTTAGAGTCTGAAGAGACAGGTTAGTCCTTCAGATAGCTTGTGATGGCCTACCAAGCCATTCAGGGCAAACCTCAATCCCATCAGTGTGGGAATGTCACAGGATGTTCAATATGACTTGTCTCACTCTCTTGTTTTGTTTTTATTTTACAGTTTGTTCAGCAAATTAATTCTGCTGATAGTTATCCAGATGTAAGCTAGTTATAGAAATGGCTTAATGAATTTGGACACTTGATCAAATCAGCCAGTCAGTCATTCTGTATTTGATTGGCTCTGTAGTCATGGTTAAATATGCTTCAGCTCAATACCTAGGGAAAATTTACATATACTGACTGGAAATTGATTAAATCTTCTAAGATCATACACATAACCAGTGTGGTATTGTTTCAGAGGCATCAGGCACTATGGACCCAGTATGCAACATACAAAGAAAAAGCAAATAACAAGTACTGCTGGAATGAAAAGAAAACCACTCAAATACATAATGGTTTAGCAGGGCCCTCTGCCTTGGAGCCTGCTACAATGGATGCAGGCACCAGAGCAATATCACTGATATCCTATAATAAATTCATAAACTTAGAAAAAAAATCCCAAAACAACAAAACCAGAGCTGCAGTTACAATGTAATTCTCAAATAAGAAAGAGATATATATATAGATGTTAGAATCACTACCAAAATCTGACTTTCCAGTAGTAGAAGGGACATGTTAGATGAAATTCTCAAATCACTCAGAGAAGATGGCTGCGCTAACCTGGAGAAGGATTCCTTCCTAAAGGAAGGAATTCCTTCCTACCTAAAATTCTGGGTTTTTTCCTAAATATGAGCTTGTGAATAGGCCAGAGGGATCTGAGATTTTTAATGTAATTTAGATCAATTGTCACCTGATATGACCTATTCCCAGGCTTTAGAGGATGTAATAGGAAAAGGAAACAAAATGTGCCTGTATTTTTCTCCCATCAAGGAAGAAATATCTCCTGATATTGAAGCAGAAAAATGTCCTGCAAGACCTTGCAGGTGACCAAGGAAAACACTAAATCAGTACCTCCATATGAGGTAAAAATGGCACAAAAAAATAGCAACTTGATGTCCTTGCTCACTCTTCTGCACATATTGCCACATTGCAAAGGATAAATATCACTGACATAAGTGTCCGTCCACTAAAGGAATTTCCTTGTCAATGGAAAAAATATCAATGATATCTTTTGCATAAGGCACAGAAAAGTAATGGAACGCCACCAAATCTTTTTGGAGTTTCCAGTGATGTCAGCAGAGGAACAGAGAGTACAAAATCATTATAACGTTGCTATATAGAATAGTCAAGTGTCTAGTGAAGTGGAATTTCATCATGCAAGGATTAAAATTGCAACCATTTTTGTTTTTTTTTAACAGAAACTAACATTGTGCAATTCACAGTGTGCTGCAAAAAAGCTCACATTATGCCCTGAATTTTGTTCTCAAGGTTTAACACAAGAAATTTTCCTCATTTCTTTTAGTTGCAATGGATGTTGTACTTCTTCAGCTCCTACCTCCCATTCAGGATACTCAATTTTGGCTGTGCATGAAGGTGTAAGAGGGATCTGAGTAAGAAGTGCCATGTATTAGGACATAATTCAGGCTGTGTCAAGTTTATTTTAATCCCTCTCTAAGGAACCTCAATAAATCTGACCACTACTCAAGTTTAAGTACCAAGTAGAGCAGCCAAGGATGATGAAAATAAAGAGACCTAGAACAGCTATAGTAACTCATTGACATTATGCCAAATATTCTGAGCCAAATTCATCCCTTGTGTAAGTACTTTGACTACAGTGGAGTTACAGTAGAGAAGAATTTGTTCAGCATCCTCTGGTTACAGGGAATTTCAGTTCTAAAACAGGGGATAAAATTGCTGACCCGAATATAATGAAGAGACATGGAATGGCAGGGATCAAATAAATGAAGATGGAAACTCATTGACTTGTACTATCATGAAAGTCAATCTGCCCTTGTAAAACTTTATTCAAACATTGCACAGATGAAAATACGTATTTGGAGCTCTCAAAATCATCTGTACAAGAAGAAGATAAAGTGTACATTCACTGAGGCTGCAAACAATATTATTAAGATTAAATTGGAGCAGAGGAAGAAAATGTGTTTTTCAGGCACAGCCCTGCAGGATCTGCAAAACAGCTATTATAGACTTCAGAGGAAGAAGACAATACAATGGCACAAAGGAAAATCACTGGACCAGCTTCCTCTATGGGGCAATGTACTGAGTTGTGAGGAGATAGGGAGTCTGATCAGAATGTTTCCCTGGAAACTATTGTATTTAGGGATGGTTTTATATAGAAAATTCTCTTCAGTTGGCTTGTTCTTTCTTAATTTCCTCCTTCCTTCCTTCCTTCCTTCCTTCCTTCCTTCCTTCCTTCCTTCCTTCCTTCCTTCCTTCCTTCCTTCCTT
>JANZLQ010000079.1:11516724-11539645 GCA_026212715.1 Elanus axillaris | reverse complement strand
GGAAAATTTCTTTACTGAGAGGGTTGTCAGACATTGGAACAGGCTGCCCAGGGAAGCGGTTGAGTCACCATCCCTGGAGGTATTCAAAAAGTGCGTAGACAAGGCACTCCAAGACATGGTCTAGTGAGTATGGATGATGCTTGGAGTCGATGATCTTGAAGCTCTTTTCCAACCTAAATGATTCTATGATTCTATCATTTTATGATTTGGATGATATAAATCCTGTATCAAAGAAGGGACACCATGGCAGAAAAAAAGTGAAAATACATTTTAGGCGACTCCTTTTTAACTTCACCTTCTGTGTTTTTTCTTGCAGGCACTTCATTTCAGGAGCCAAGATGAATTTTTCCTCTGATACACTGACGCATACAAACTGTGGTCTGCTTGGTTTGCTTTTAACTCCACTGCACAGCTAAATTTCATTATAGTTTCTTGTTTTGTCTGCCTTTAGCAACATCCGAAGGTCCAAAGTCACCCTAAAATGCTCAGAAAAGGAGAGAATACATACACATACTCATAACTGATGTTGATATAGTTTAGAAAAAACCAAATAATCTTAATGGAAAAAGATCAAAACAGCTTACTCCAGTGCAATAAAACAGAGTATTTATGGAGGTCAGACTCTTCCCATTCTTGTTTGAGTCATCCAAACACCAGTGTCAGCTTGACACTGTAATGAGTCAAAAATCATATCTAACAACTATAAAATAAGCTTTCACTTCAGCAAGCAAAATTCTCTCAGTCTTTCTATGTTGCAACAAAGTGGTTTTGAAAACATAAAGGTATCTGACTGTCACTTTTGTTCAGTAGGAGGTAAAAACTAAAGCGTACAAAAAATTTTGCAGGATACAGGCTGTACCTTATTTGCATTTGCCAGTGTAATACTTAAATGATGCATCAATTAGCTTTTAGGCTTTCAGAACTTGATTTAACTTTCATTGACAAGAATAGTACAACTTCTGATGATTTCAGCAGAGGTGGGATCTAAGTCTTAGCAAATTGAGATAAGTGCTTGTTTTTATAAAAAGAATCATGACCATTTGTTCTTCCTGTATGTCATTGGCAGCACAACAGATTTCAAATACAGATGATAGATTATAAGGAAAGCTGTGCTAGAGGTTAGTAAAAGCTTTCAACCTCTCAGGGCAGGAACATTTTGCGTGACTTGTGGAACATGCTTCCCACTGGAATTTCTTTCCCAACAGTTTAGGCAAGCAATTTAAGTTATGGCCTACATCCATATTTGCTCAACAATAGGGAGATTACTTCCATAGTCTTTTTGACCTCTAAATGTGCATTTCTGTAAATCACAGTACTCTCAAATCCCAGGCAGAATAACAGCGACAGAGGGACAGTCAGGGCAATTTAGGGTTATACAATGGTTCAGCTCAAGCTTTTCCTGGCCCCCACACTCTACCATACCTCTACTTGTCCACTCTACAGCAGCTGAGAAAGCCAAACATTTCCTTCCAAGTTTGATGCATTTCTGGCTTTGAACCTGTTTGACAGCTCCCTTTGCTTCTGAAGGGCCAGCTGATGCTTGACTTGTCATTATGTGAAATCCATCTTGAAGCTGCTAAGTAGAAACTTTACTTTGCAAGGTCAGAAAAAAGTACCAAGAGTCTCTTTGCTGTCTCAGCTATGATTCCTTGCTATTCTGGAAAGTGGATGTCTTCAGCCACCCGACCTGTATTTTGGAAAGACACAGGTATCTGAATGTGACCCTTTATCAGTGAGGGTACGTGCTGGATGGGGCCAAGTGATGATTTCTGAATAGTTGTTGTTAAGTTTAGTTGGGGTCTATTTGGATGAGCCATTTCCTAATACAAATCCTACACAAAGACTTCATATTAATTCCAGTAAATCTGCCATCCTTCACAGAAAGCTATGATTTAGGTACGTGCCTAAATCACATCACCAGCTCCTGAACCACTCTAAGCTAGCATTGTTCCCTGTGTCTGCAGACTGCTGCTTTTCACCAGATACAGACCTACTCTCCACCACTGTCTTCAGAAAATCGTTATTCTTTGCATTGTTACAGTAAAGTAGTATTCATATGTAAGAATATAGGTGTACATTCTGCTGGGAAATAGGGTTAGAAAAACTGGAAACACTCAGATTGTGTGCCTGCGTGTGTGCACACGTGCCTATATACATGTAGAGAGACAGACATACAGTCCAAGCTGCCCTGTTTCATACCAAAAAGGGAAAAAAATCAGCTTTTTGCTTAAGGCTCTGGATTTGCTATTTCAGCTTCTCTACTCCCACTTGCTATCTTGCCAAGCTTAGATTAAATCAGAGATGAAAAGAATTGCATGATTTTTATGATGATGGTGGGAAAATGCGTTTGTATTTCTCAGTTAGGAATAGGGAAGATCATTGTGTTCATTGTGATGATGGTTCCCATCACAACTGAACAGGCTTTTTATTGTATGTTTATGGCAACTCACTGCTATGCAGGATTTCATGACCTACAGATTTTTAATGTTGATTTGAATGAGATTCAGAGCAAGATTTGGCATAAGAAAATATTGATTAATATTAATAAAATACCACTTTCCCAATATGTATTTGTCACTACATTTGTAGTGACTTTCTCCTTTTTCGTCCCTTGAGATATCTTTTCTGCTTGAATTTTTTTTTTCCAGGCAGAATAATTTGTGGGTTCTTACTGTTTGGTTAAGAGCAGAATTCATATGTGAACACTTTGCAGCCATATGAATATAAAAATATGTATGTGAGAGAGAAATCTGTACACACAACCACATACACTTAAAAAAATCTTACGTGCTTGTAATTAGATCTTGCAGCCAATTTTGCCTTGCTATCTAAAAGCACCATGGTATATGATCTTACAGTAAAATACATGCTGCTCCGTCTGGCCACAAAAGAGTGAAAGCTGGCGCTTTCCCTGTGACTCTGTAATAGCCTCATTCACTTTGGTTCATCGAACCCGTACCTTCTATTTTCACAGAGGTTTTTGTGTCTCCGTACGTTTCTTTCCGTAAATTTCACAACTCATCACTGCCATCTTGTGGGAAAAATCATGCATCATCAGTTCATAAAAAAGTGAAGAAAACTCATTAAATACAATTCGTGTTCTAAAGATATTGCTAGCAGTTCGCTGAAAAATTTTACTTCATATAGAAATTAAAAGTCATAAGATTCATATATTTACCATGAAATTAAAAAATTACCGTGAAATTAAAAAATAAAATACTAATTTCATAAACTTCTAAACACTTGCCAACCATGTTCAAACATTTTGTTCTCAAAGAGAACAATTATAAAACTTTAAAGGAGTAATACGAAGCATATACTAATATACTTATATACATGTATAGCACATTAACACACTCCATAAATTGAAGCAAAATCTGTTTTGACATTTTGCTTTGATATAAGAAAAAAATGTTAAAAGGCTTTAATTTCTTGTCTTTTTTTTTTTCAAAATCATCAAAAATCCTACAAACATTTCAATTTTTCACAAGATGCAATTTACTATGGATCCTTTTTCCCCAAGAAAGTTCCAGCATAAGCTAAAAATTAATAAGGATATTAACACTAACAGGACAAATTTTATCAGGTTGTAATTTCAAAATGTACAATGTTTCACATCAGTGAATGACATCTTTAAAAAGTCATAGCGTTGCAAAAATACATCATGATCTAATAAAAATTATCTTCCTTGTCATCACCTCTTCCAAAATGTGCATGATCACAAATATTTTCTAGACCACGCAGATAGCGGAGAGTATCCTCATGTTTGTTTCAAGGTCAACAATTGTGGTATAAAAGCTGGCTTCCCCCTCACATGATGCAAGAGTTATTGTACTCAAGCTATGGTATATCATTCTGGTTTGTGTTATATGATGTACTGCTGTGATTCATGAGTGTTCCAGATGTACTGATACATACCACAGCCTTGGAGTCTGCGTTATGATGATGCTTACTAGTGATTTTCTTTCACAATAAAAGCTTGATACTTTCTGGCAATAACCAACGACCTGCTCAGGCTGTCTCTCAATGAGCAATATTAAAGGGTAGTCTTCCATTAGGAATTTGCTGGATTATGGTCTTTAGACACATCAGCCTTTTCCTGTGTAACACTTTCTGCTTTTTATAATATTACTTTTCCTATGTTATCAGGAAATCTCTGAATGCAGACACATTGTGCATTCTGGAACCTGAAATGGGACATCCAAGTCTCTTAAAGGGACTTTAATGCCCCACCCCCAGGCAACATAACGGCCAAGCTTCACCTGGAAAGGGATGCCCATGTCCTTCTAGTACAGTGTCCTTAAAACACCACCTAAACAAAGAACTGGATATAACATAAATACAGAGCCCCAAAGAGCTGATTAAGTCCTTATATAGGGTCTCATCCACTGAGAGAATTGCAAGAGTTGATAGCAGAATTGAGAGCACATAAAACCTTGGACACACACTGGCAGTGCCTACAGCAGTCACAGAAGAGAAGGAAACCAGGCAATTCCCCCTTCCAAATTCTGGAGTAGGCTCTTCAGCCAAGCAGCTACAAGGATTGTTCTGCCTGAGAGAAGAGGCTCTCTGGAAGATGCTAACATCTGCAAATCAGAAAGGTAAACAGACTCCCCATGGTGAAAGTTCTGCAAACTTCCAGCTTCACCTCTTCAAAATGAATCCAGTGATGCAAACACTCAGATTTCTGTAGTATTAACTACAGCTGATGCCTTGCGTGTCTGAAAAGACAACCCAGCCTGTAATCTGAGCAGGAAATTCACTAGTACATTATTTCTCTTCCCTACCTCCTGCATCTGAGGAAAACAAGGTTGGATCAGAACAAAGACATTACAGTCACAAAACTGATAGGACTGTGAGATCAATTAGCTTGTGAAGTCCAGAAACAGAAACACTTAGGAATGAATAGGGAATCAGGCAGTGTTCGATGCAGCTTATCTGTGCCGATCCCCAAGATACATAGGGGCACATGTTAGCATGTGGGTTTCTGGATAATAAACACAGCCTCTAAACCAATGCCTGTGCAATGGAAGTGACCATATTGACCAGAGAGGAAAACCTTGAGTTAGCACTATTTTAGAGTTACTGAGAGGATCTACCAACACATAAATTATTTCATATTATTTATGGAATTATAGGAGAAACATCCCTTACCAGTCTAGTTGTACTACTGTCTTCATGAGGATGTTTGGAACCCATGTTCCAGGGATCTTTCACAACACACTGTGCTAATATTAGCAAAATGAGATGCTTGGATGAAATACTGGAATGACTGTTGATGTGATGGACAATCATAACTATGTGGTGTAAGAACAACCTCTTCTGAGGGAGACCAGTCTCAGTGCTAACCAGAAATTGTCACTTCTTTAACATTATCTGTATTTACATTTATATTTATATTTACATTTATATTTATATTTATATTTATTTATTACAAAGAAGTAAAATTTACAAGTCAATCAAAGAAATAAAAAATTAAGAATAACATCCAAATGTAAAATAAACTGAAACATTTTAGAACAAGGAGGTTTTTTACACTTTCCTGAAGCTTCACCACCCAACTCAAAAGCTGATGTTTTGCCCAGGTTTGGAAAAGTAGCACATTTAGTGTGAAACAGAAACTCCAGTGACTGCCCGCCCAGATGTGTTTATTTCATAGTAGTAATACTAAAGGGACAACAACAACAGTCCCGCACAAGCCACAATGTAACTTCAAATTGTTATGGGAACCATTTATTCCTGGAGAGTGTACCTGAGTCTGGGCTGCACCTAAATTAAAAGGTCACCTGCTGTTTGTAGGGCCTGTTTCCACATGCCTGTGCTGCTGGCTAAAAGAAGCCAACCCAGAAGCCCAGGGTGCCTTTGCTCCCAGTGAAGACACCATGGCAACATACTGAATCTGGAGTGAGCAAGCAGAGAGGCATGTATCTTTAGCTAAAAGCTGCTGCTGCCTCACCTATCAGGACTGTTTCCAGGGAAATATCAATGCAGGCTCTGAGCTGAACCTTTCCTGCTTCATACACTTACTTTAGTGTGAATATAGCAGGGTCACAGACTTTCTGCCTTGCCAGCTGCATCCTGGTGTCTATTCTGTAGTGGAGATCATGGGACTGTTGGCTTTTGGAAAAAGCCCTTTGCAAGTCAGGAGCGGTGAAGAGCACTTCTGGTTATTGTCTCATGAATAATGGAGCAGAATGTAAGGGCAACTGCAGCTAAGCAGGCTGCCACAGACACTGTCCTGTTGAGAAGGCTTCCTTCTCTGAGGGCACTGAAGGTCACAAATGCTCAGAAGAAGGGAGTAGATGTCACCACTGGGCACGGAGCTTATTGAAGGCTCTTGCAGCAGGTGCAAAAGAGGGGGTAGGTCTCTACAGCAGGGGATAGGCAGACAGAAAAGTTACTCAGACTTTGTCTCCACTAGCAGCGAGGTTTGATCAGCTCGGCCATCTTCTGTGATTCCACTCTTTCTATCAAGCTTCCAGTTGGTCCAGAGTTTGGGAGAACAGAGATACATTTGAAAGGTTGCATGCTGTGTCCTGAAAGGAGCAGATTTTTTTGAGTTCCACCCATCTTCTTAAATGTTTTCTCCCATTTAGGCATGCATCAAACGTGAGCTTAGCAAGCAAGTTTTCTGGTCAGCTGAATACTTTTGTGGCTGCTGCTGCAAGCTGAACTGGAACTGTGGAAATGCTGCAAGCAGTCTGTGGTGTTGCCATATGAATTTTTCCCCATTATAGGACCAGACTCAACAGTGTTCTCTGGCTGTCTGGCTCTCTCCAAATATCTTAAACCCAGGTTAACTGGTCTGAAAGTCTAGGTTTCCAGTTGACTGGTTTTGTCAAAATGCCAGGACCTATTGCCTTAATCTTAGGTACAGCAGATCCTCCAGTAATGTGATTTAGTAATGCTTAATGTACAACTAATAGAAAAGTGTTTCCAGTAGATGCACAGAGACCAAAATCAAAGTGGCCTTTTATCTTGGCCACTGTCCCTCATGCACAAAAGTGAGTTTTCAGCAGTCCATGCAGCATTTTGCAAGCTTGTCCACTTTGTAGATAGAGGCCTCTCTCTTCATTGAATCAGAAGCATATTTAAGTCAAAAGAGAATATTCAAATCCTTATGGCTGTGGTGCATCATGGCTTTTGGATGTGAACTGCATGGAGAGCAACACTAGAGGATGTAAGATTTCTGGATTTTCTGCCATGAAAGCCCCCAGGAAGCTGACGGAAAGGGTGTGATTTGAGGAAGGTCAAAGACAAGACAAGTCAGTAAGTGGACATTGCAACAGCAATTTCAGGATCCCTCTCATGACTTTGAGTTTTGAATTATACCCTTTAGTATACACTTTCTTTGCTCCTGAATGAGGGTGGATAGGAATTAGTAGTTCCTCATTGCACAAGATATTTTTAAGATTATCTAAAACCCGCCCTTTCTCCTTTTGCACTGAAAGCAAGTTAAAACTTTTCTGTGTACTTTTAATGGTAGGATCAGAAAAAAGGAGCAAACAGGTGTTGATGTACAGCCCCCTCATCTATCTTCTTGCATATTCTTCACAAATGCCCCTTACAGTCACTTCCTTTCTGGCCCACTGAGTATGTATTTGCACAATGTGGAAAAACTCCAGGAATGTACTTGTATAGAGCTTCAGGTTTTCATAAACTGTCACTTCCTGGGAAAAAAAAATAATCAACTTTTATTTGGAAAATTACCCAGCTCTTCTCACTGTGTCAGAAATACAAACAGGGAAAGGAAGAATAGGAACACTTAATGTCTTTGCCCTGTTCCCTCCAAACTTCTCTCTGAGCTTGAGTGAAAATGTAATATTCATCATCAGAAAAGGAAAGAGATTATTGCCTTCTACTTATGTGCAAGACAGATGTAGGAGTTTATTTCTGCTAGTCTCCGCAGCTTTACCATTCACTCAGCAGTAACTGTTGTGGTTATGGCACAGCACGTTGGAAGTACCTGCCTAAAAGCCAAACAATTCAAATAATTAGCTAATAAAAGAGCCAGCTTACAAAGAGCTACCCAAGGCCAGAGACCAACTCAGACAAATGATCTGTTCTCAAGTACATATTGAAGTGTGTTTCTCTGCTGCTGCTGAATGCGTGTTCACCAGCTACTCACAGTTACTGGTGGGGTGGGCTGTATGGTGGCAGACACTGTGGTACTGCTTTACCAGTAACCACCACCATCAGCATGGTATCATGGATGCAACGGCTTGGTGTACTCCTGCATGCATGCGTTCTTTGATGCGTCTGACAATTAAGTCCACATGTAAAAGGTTAGACATTTGGAAAAAAGGTGGAGGGAACAGTGTTAAAGATTAGACTTGCAAATCTCAAAGTACAAGGTGTCAGTCTAGTCATGTTAAAACATCCACTTAGAATAACTCTTACAGTAACTGTAGCATATTATAGAGAGGAATCATGAATATGCAATCAGAAAACAGTTTCAGAGCCTGATCACCATCTCTGTCAACTACAGCAGTCACTTTCTGTAATGTTGCCTTGTCATTTTGACAGTGATTATACCTTTGCATGATGTATTGCAGATATTACGCTTCAGTTGTTTACAAATAGAACTGTATCTTACACTTTCACTGTAAGAGTAGGACGTTTTAAGTAAGGAAAACACTTCTCATAATAATTCTTCCGCCTCAGTCAGTCATGTGTGACTGCGAGAGTTGCAGCTGAGAAAATCGTCCTCTGCCACAATTGCATGACATGATCAACCCTAACAAAACCAAGTCATTCTGGAGGTTTGCAGTCAGTGTCAAAAATCAGTGTGTGAGATTTTTCATTTGATAATGCTCATAGCAGAACATTTTTCTCCAAGTGAGCAAGTTGGTTTTTAAATAAATCATTAACAGTATAAGCTTGTAGAAGTAATGGGTTTTAAATACAACAAGCTATAAACATCAGTTGTCTGACTGAACATTTTATAGAGGTCCTGTGTGCAATGTCTGTATTTATAAACAGATTTTTTAATGATGCTATACATTAACTGTTCAATATTTCATAATGATCTAAGACAATGGAAGACTTCTCCTTTACAGAGAACTTAAGAAAATTGTAGAATCATCATAATGAATGAAGCTTTTAGAAACCTTTGTTCAATAACTACTTACAGGGCTATTACACATTTTAGTAGTAAATATATCTGTATATCCTCATAATTCACTTTGTTTGGCATGGAGGTTGGAGAATATGAAGGATACATATCTCAATTGTCAGTAATTATTGCAGTGTAAACATCCTCCCAAATTCTACTTATAATGGAATTTCAGAGATCAGTTTGTAGCCCATACCTGTTAATTTAAAGTAAATACAATAAAAGATTGAGATAATTTTCCATATATTTTTTACAAGCTCCTTTATTATTTTTTCTGCATTTGTTGTCTCTCTGATATCAAATCAGGAAACTTGTATTGGTGATGACTTTAGACAGAGTTATGTAAATATATACTAACAGATCTATTCCAGGTATTAAATTTTAAATCAGGGGCTTCAGACTTTGTTCTAGTAATGACGTATTGGAGACAGTATGAGTAACTATATGATAAACATTGCCATGAGAAAGGCACATAACACTGCACCAGTTATCTTTTCAGTGATAACTTTTAGTCTCCAAATTTGACACCAGAACTGTTCAGCAAGCAATTAGAGCTTCCATATTAAAATTCTGAATTATTTATTAACTAGCTGGTAAAAGACATTTTAGAGCATTTTGCCTTTGAATTTTTACACACTTTTCATTGTTTTCCATCAGCACAGCTGAACAGCAACAGTGGAACCAGGCAGGGAGAAAAATAAACCCTGAGTGAAATATGAATTTATTAATCTACATGGCCAGTGAAAGAAATCTGTTCATACAGACCCAACTATGCACAAATCACTTCAATATTTATCACCTCTACCAGTTTCTTCTATGTGGCACTATTTGCATGATACTATTTAACTAACAGCTGTCAGAACGAAGCACAGAACAATACTTATTTCTGGACTCCAGAACACTAATAGTTCATTCAATTCCTCTTCACTCATTATGAGTAAAATATTTGCACCTAAAGGAAGCTTCTGGTTCACCAGGAATTTTAATGCTGATGGTCTTGACAGTATTAAGGCTTATTTGTCCTTGAATTTTTCTGCATGTGGTAAAGGCAATAACTGCAAAACCTGGCGTCAGCGTTGTTACTATGGCTAGCCAAAGTACTCCCAAATAGCTGTGACAAACAGATGGCATGAAAGGTTTTAATGACATGTTACTGCCCCTCTTCTGGGTCAAGTGAATCATTCAGAGATACTCTGCAAGCAGAACATAGCCAACTTAAAAGTACAAACCATTATTTAGTGGTTGCAGTACACTAAAGGCACATAGAAGGAATCACACACTGTTCCTTCTAGCCCCTCTAATCCTAAAAACCCCTGAAGTGCAAAATTACAGAATCACATTGAAGAGATTCAGAGTAAGTACAGCAACAGTAGTATGGTTGCCAGGGATGACACGTTTACCAGGAAACGTCAAGAGCAACTTGCTTGCCATGGCACTGCTCTATCCACTTGAATACTGTGCACACAATGAGTATTGCATGTTTTTTTCCATGGAAAATGCCTTTTAAAATTACTTCAGATTTTTAGGTGTGTGTTAGCCAAATGTCATTCCAGGTGGCTTTCCATTTTATTTCAACAGATACAGAAGCAACAAATTGTTTCAGAGAAACATTTTCTTCTAGTATTTGTCCCCTTATCCATTGAGGGCTTACTACCATGTTCTTTTGTGTCAGTTTGTACAGCTGCTTTTAGCTTTGCACACAGAGACTCTGCATGTAAGATACAAAGAACTTTAAAGTATAAAGCAATTATATAATGACTCAACACACATAAAAGACAGCTAGGATTTAAAAGGCTAATTAGTCCCCATTTCCTCACCAGCCTCATAAGACCCCTAAAGGGTCTTTGGTAGGCTGGGCAGGCACCAGTTGGGGAAAAGAGTTTGAACCACCACCACCATCTCCACCTGCAAAAGCAAGAAAGAAAAGGAAGGGAAATAGCCTATGCAACTGATGAACAATCCACTTCAGACTAATGGAAGGAAATGCATTTTGTTAGTGCATAATTGTGAAACTCATTGCCAAGAAACATTACTGAGGTCAGAAGTTTTGTCGCACTCAAAGACATTCACCTTTTGGGGCGTAATAACACTAATGGTCATTCTGAACACAACAAAGGGAGCAAGCTGTCATCGTTTTGTCCATAATCAAATCAGATTTGATGAAACCAAACATTTTTTACACAGTCTCACATTTGTCCAGTGAGATGGGTTTTTACACCCTTCTGGTGCAGCTCATAGCACCAAGGTTTGGAAACACGCTTTTGAGATGGATGGATCACTGCCATTACCTTCTGTGCTCCCAGGTTCTGCAGCAGATAAAATGTTTGGCTCAAAAAACCTTGATCAATTTTAAGAAAACAGAGATGTATTCTAGAGCAAATATGAACTGATTCCCAAGGCATATTCAAGCACTTACTCTTCTGCAGTTTTAAACTTCTAATCTCAGAAAAGATTAGCCTGTTATATATTACAAGCAGGTAAATTAGGAATTCTAGTGTAAATTACTAGATACTTGTTTCTTAAATGTTTTTTTCTAACAGACAAAATGCATTAGGATTTCCTAAAATAATCAAATATGGTAATTAGAATATGAATTACTAAATATTAACTGAGCACATGACACCATTTACAGCATGAAAAATTAGAATATTGTTACTACTGTCACTTTGAAGAATCTGTCCCACAAACTCACTTTTTTTATGGGACAATTTGCTTCAGACTTGTCTCTGGGATGTTCATTCATCAAGAAGATGCTTCACTGTCTTACTTAATGGCATTAGAATACCTACTCAAATGCGTATGCTTCTAAGAGTGCTCTATCCTCAGATAGTTTCCTTCAGAAACTTAAACATCTAGGACCCATCCTGAGCTTGGGTAAATTGTTTAGCTCCAGAAAAGTTAGTGGAATCATTCCAGCTGATGTACAGCTTTTTGCTTATTCATGCTTTTGTCCCCCCCGTGCTTCCTTCACACTTGTGCAGGCCAGGAGTGAACATTATTTCACCTACTTTAACCTCCATTGTAAAACAAACTTACAGCACACTTAAAGCATCCTCTTCAGGACCCACCTGTTAACACCATTCTATAAATGTTACACTCTTATAGGCCAAAGCAGTTAAAAAATCCAGCTGAACAAAGAAATGGGGAAAGTTGTAGATGGTGGGAGGTGTAATACATGTGCATTACCTGGAAGGACAGTAAAGTTGCTAGTAAAGAATGTAAAGCAGAAGGTGGGAACTGGAGAAAGTTTTAAGCAAAATAAAGTGAAATAAGCAAAATTTACAAGAGAGCTACTGGCAGCAGATAAGGAGTTTCACACTTACAAATGAATATTAATAAAATGTGTTAATGTGCCAGTTGATACATACCAAAACATTTGTCTGCGCAGTGAAAGCAAACCTCAGGCTGATCCTTAACAAAGATGAAGCATAAAGAAACACACCAAAGAGACTTTCAGTGGGATGAAATAGGTGATAGACCAACAGGGGCTGCAGACTTAAGCAGCCAACTGAAGAGGTCAAGTTTAACTTTTAAGAGTTTCTCAAGACTGCCACTTGAACCTGCTGTCAGTGATGCTCAGTCCTTGTGCAAGGACTTGCAGGGAGTCCTGTGGACCTCACTCAGGTCACAACACTGCATTCAGCTGAGGGAAATGTCACAACAGCAGTTCATAACCACTGACTGCCAAATGGTCAGAGAAAACGCTTCTCAGTGGGGCATGGTTTGAAAAAGCCAAACTTAGCGGTAATTGAATTCTTCTCAAAACAAACTGCATAGAAATTATTGTTTGTTTTGACCCTGAGGTTTGACAGAGGTGGAGGCATGGAAAACAGCATGGGGGAAGCTCTGGTCAGGGCACAAGGGTCTGAGCTCTGCAGGAATAAGAATAGCAGCATTAGCCCTGGTATATCCAGAAGAGAATCTTGTGGTTCAGCTTTCACTAGAGCTACTTTGAAAGCAAGCAGTAGATGTATTTTAGGGCCTGCTGTACATCTCCAGTGGTGAAATAAGAAATGGTGTTGCAGCTGTTAATCCATGGACTGTTTATCTTGTTTACCTTCCAAGAAAATAATTGCTGCTTGATTATAACTACAAAAAAGTTTTGCCAGCCAGTCATACAGCAGATGTTATTTTCTCCCTGAGCAAGTCTCAGGTCTGATGCTGCACATCTCACAAATCAAATCATAGTATAGCAGGCTGAAGTTCACATCCATCTAGTCACAGGCATTTAGCTGTTGCAAGCCCATCATAGACCTTTTGCTTTTGAGGACCACTTACTTTCACCCTCATTTGTACGGAGCAGGCTCATACCAGGCAGATGTATCTGGAGATAAGAAACACACTGAGCCAAATCCTCAGTTGAAATCCATGGAAGTATGTGAATTTAATATTAGTTGAAATGATAGATTTTGCTGGTGACTGCCTGCTTGCCTTTCTTTCACTGCTAGAGGCATTGCAAAGTATTCCCCCACACCTATCACACACACGAATGCACAAAGACATGTGTATGCATGCATCTGAACAGCATTATATGCAGATAAGATACCAAATAATCCAAGGGCTGACATCTGAGAATTACAATTTATTTTCATTTGTAATGGTAATACATTTGGGAAAATACAAATAGTACTTGTTTAGCAAAAAAGTGATGTAAGGTCCTTCCACTGAAACTTTTTCAGCAGAGTAGGTTACCTTCTGTCATCTGTTTAAACTTTAAAAACTTATAGGTACTTTTCTTGTCTTTTTTGTTTGGATGGAATAAAAACTGATGGGGATCTATATCTCAGGCCTGCTTTTTATACAGAGTATTGATATCACAGCAGTTTGATCCTGCATTTAGTAAAGAAAGAAAAATAAGGGCAGTCAAAACGTTTCTAAAACTGAATAAGCTAGAAAATAAAATGACCTAATTGCAAAACAAGTTCCAGTAACTAAAATAATGTTATAGGAACTGAAATCAGAAAGGAGTTCCCTAGAGATGTTTCATTTTCTATTCAAGACAACTTTCCATTTGAGATGATCGTGTGGCTGTGTGCTGATGTGAGGTGTCACGCTGAAGCTGGGACATGTGGTAGTGCGGGTGCTGCTGTTGGTAGAAGTGCCTGCAGCACACAGGAGTTTGTCTCTTGGTTTCCTCACTCCCCTGTGTATCCGAGTGAAAGTTCAGACTAAGCAGGTCCAGAAGCAACACTGATGGGCTGGGTGGGTCATGCTAGTGCAGGGCTCTGTGAATAACTTTGTCAACCATCTCATCTGCAGCTGCATGGACCAAGTGAAATTGCTTCTCTGTGTCCCTGGGCATGTCTCTGCTGTGCAAGAGAGCAAGTCGAGGGAGAGAGGATTGGAAAGAGGGCAAAAATTCCTGTCTGCAGCCATGGCATATGTATTTTGTGGGTGAGTCCATGGTGATATGCAACCAGAAAAGGACAGATAGTTATTTCCCCTCCCAATGCTCTTCCTGGAGCGAAACACCTCTGTGTGGTCTGGCTAAGGATGTTTTTATAAGCCTCTTAGTTAATATGCTGCTATGCAATAGCCACAGTCACAGTTTGGCATCTCTAATCAGTCACTTCCTTCCACATTTCATGAAGCCAGCACCGCTTTACTTAGCTGGAGAGGAGCAGGCAGGCAAAGGTAACAAGTTTCATGCATAGATAGATGCAAGGGGGAGCTCAGGGATATAAGCATAGCCTGACTTATCCAAAGCAGCTATATGAGCATAAGTATCCTGTCAGAGACACCAGCTACCATAACAAAGTCTTGCAGCAGAACATGTCAGCTAGGAACAGAGCATGGAGGGAAGATGCCAGCTTCCACTTCGTTAGTTCCTTTCCACACCAAAACCGGTGATATTTCTTAAAGTATACATGCACAGATTTAGTGCAGTCATTATTTGGGGTGGGATGGAAGGACAGGTTCCCACTAGTTACACAATGTTTCACAAATTTTCCATTGGCCAAACAGCAGAAAACTCTTGTCCCATCCACGTGAATCACATATTTATGTTGTTTCTCAGGTAAAGAAATTTATAGAAGCATGAAGCTACTTCTAGCAATGATCCTTTGCTATAGCTTACCAGCATAACAAGTTCAAAATAATAGTGCAGAAAAAAGATAGTAACTTTTCCAAAACAATAAAAATACTATTACTAACATACAGTTATTACTACTAACTTTAGAAACCTTAAAAATGGTAGCACCTTACTAGTCTTCATACTTTAGGGAAGTTTGTCTAAATTATTTGCATTTCTCAGAAACAATCCAGCAAGTCATACATGACTTTCAATGGGAATTTAGTGAGGACACCAATAGTAACAAGAGATTGTCAGTCAGAGTTGTTAGGAAGTGATTAGGGCTTTGGTTTTCTCACCCCTCCCACAGCAGCTGGACTTTGGACTGCATTATCCATTAGAGTTTTGCTAAGCCACGGATTACTGTAATTAAGGAATTCCCCTCGCCATCTCTGAACAAATGCCAGATTTCAATAAAAAAGGTTTGCTAAATTTTTGTTAAAACTTTGAGACACTCTAGTAAACATTTGCAGAGTTTCCACATTTCTTAATGTGCAGTCTGACATACTTCAGAAATGCCTGGCTTTCCAGAACCATACTAATAATCCACTTTTAAGAAGTTTACTAGTCGACAGTTAGAAAAGCAACTACACTTGCTAACATCCCCTAGAAGTCTTGTTCTGGTCCACTGCTTGTATAATGAATAAGCATATGGCACACGACATCTCCCTTCCACACATACAGTTCCTCTGTGTCCCTGTGTAACATGGGTTATGACATAATTTGGAGCACTAGGCAGCAGAAATAAAAGATTTCTGCAGTAATTGAGTTTCTTCTTCGGGTCATCAGCTATGATGTAAGTTTTCAAAAGCAAACCTGCGATATAAGGTTTATTTAAAAAACATGGGAGTGCTGATAATGGCATTCTTTTGGTTTTGCCTTTTTAGACTCGTATTGTGAAGGTTCCAAATCTTCCTTTCTCTCTTTTTCTCTGTCTGCCTCACAATGCCAGCAGCAGAAACATATAGTTGCTGCTGTGCTTCTTTCTCTCTCCTCTGGCCATCTGATGCCATAAAATGTCCTTTGAACTTACTCTCTTGAAGCTCTGGGGGTTCAGTGCTGTGGTGTGCAAATACCACAACTGCCTCCAACTCCCTACAAACCAACTGTTAAGAAGAGTGATGTTCCTGCTCCTACTGGCTTCCTGCATGCAGAAGGAGCTGAAAATGCACTAGTAATGGATGCTCTGTCACCAGGACTACCAAGCAGGAGCTGCTGATGCAGTCTGTTATGGAGAATCATAAGTGGTGAATGTTTCCATTAAGGGTTTTTCTCCATTATAAAAAACAAAGTTTGGTAACTTTTACTGAGTCTCAGCCTTCCACAGCCAAGAAGTAACTAGTCTGATGCCAAGGGCCTTTCCTCAGTTGAGCAGGTAGTAACTGCTCTGTAACCCCCTCCAGTTCCCCCAGGTTAGAGCCAAGAACTGGGCTGGTGGCTGTGTTTATTTTGTACCAGGCTTAGGTTTGTGAGGTTGCAAATATCTGACTACAAGTAACCTCAAAACCTCAAGAAAAAAACCGTCAATACACCATGAATATTTCCCCATTTTGTTCCTAAGCCTGATGAGGGAAAAACTCATGGTGTATTGATGGTTTTCCTTGAGGTTTTGAGGTTACTTGAAGTCAGATATTTGCAACCTCACATCATATCTAGTCAAACAGAAGTAGATTCTCTTTGAGAAAACAATGTTCCTCCTTGCTGAAAGACAGGACTGCAGAGCTTGCTGCTTAAGGAGCTTTTGCATTCAATTCATAAAATATTTTCATTGCACTGAAAAGCAAATGACCAGCCGGCCCAGCCAAAACCACTATGACACTCTACCCAGTACAGAGAAGATTAAGGAATAGTTTTGTCTTGAGATCAGCTCTCCCCTCTTCTTACAAACAGAATGGATAGTATTTAGGAGTAAAAGTGCCTGCACTTTTAGATTTTTAATTTGCATTCACTTAAGGATCATTAGACATATAAACTCTTAGCTACAGAAAGGCAATCTTAATGTAATGTGGATTGCTTACATCCTAATAGTCAAGAAAGCAAACTTTGGAATAACCAAAATAAATCAAAAGTTTGGATCAAATTTCGTCAGCATCTTCAGCCTGAAGTGTGTGTGTATATCCCTGAGTTTGTTTCCATGACAGTGCATAGAGAAAATGAGAAAAACATGTCATTTTTAACTTCTTTAAAGGTTGGCTGGTAATTTTGTAAAGTGCCTTTGTAAAGTGAAACAAAAGTGAATCCTATTGATGGTGTTTTCAGTTATCACAGCTATGCAAGGAGCATGTGAGGAACACAGAAAAGAAACCCACCATCTCTAGGTCTCTGACAGAGTCACAATGAAGTCATCATTAAAGGATTAAAATCATACAAAAGTCAAACACAGGGCTGTAGTAGATGAAAGGAGATGAGAGAAAACAAAATACAGAAAACCATTTTCCAAGGAAATTGAGGCCAATTGAGCTCAAACTTCAGAAATGGCACCAATTTCATTTAAACAGAGGAGTCTTAATCAAAAATAATCTAAATTGGTATCCAGATAGGTTATCCCATCATTCTTCAACATTACTGTGGCTTCTTCCAGTGTCTCTTCACACCATTTATAACATGCAAAAATCAAATTAATACACTTTGGGTTAATATAATTTCAGAATGATACATGATTTTGTGCAATGACTTAGCTAACTTGTCTCTCAGGAGAGTCTGCGAGATCTGCAATTGTTTATTCTGGAGAAGAGAGGAGGAGGTCAGTGATATACACATACACGTGTGTATATAAACCAGGTGGAAGTAAAGAAGACAGAGGCAGACTCTTCTCAGGGGTATCGAGTGATCAGATAACAGGCAATGACCACATACTGAATCACAATAAAATCCAGTTAAATGTTTAAAAAACCTCCACTTTAGGCTGTGAGGGTGGTCAAACAGTTGAGCAGATTTCTCAGAGAGGTTGTGGAGTCTCCATCCCTGGAATTATTCAAAACCTGACTGGTCATGGTCCTGGGCGACCTGCTCCAAGACACCCTGCTTTGATGGGTCAGCTAGATGATCTCCAGAGGTGCCCGCAGAAATTCTGTAAATTGACACCCTTAGTTAAAAACAACAGAGATTAGAATAAAGATATATAAAACACAAAAGAGAAATATATTCTAAGATTAAATTGCAATTAATGTAGAAAATGCTGATCTAAATGTTTAGATCACTGTTCTGCCTTGTCATGTCTACATATGCCTCGGTGCTGGTAGGAAGTATGGAGAGAGGGAAAGGCTGCTTCAAAGAGAGAAAACTAGTAGGGAAGAAGGAAACAGGAGATTTCATGGGAGTTAACGATTCAGCAAATGTAAACAACAGAAGCTTTCCTGAGCTCTTAACACTGCTCAACACAACACACAGCCACAGAGCTCTGTGAACATCTGTGTCTTTCTATAAACAATGTCTTGTCTTGGATGGTAAGCCTTGCTGTTTATCTAAGGCTAAGTATGTCATTTGAAAATCTTATATATGGCACCATGAGGATAATATCATGAGTAGGTAGCTAAAATAGATGACACTGGATGCATTGCAGACCAATTCTGCAAGCATGAATGAAAAATAGCATGGGAATTTATATAAAGACTTCAGGTGTCAAAAACAGTCCTGAATAACCAAAGCCTGTAAGTACCAACACAGGGAACTAGTCAGATTCTCAATTTTGTAAAAAATTTTTGCTCTACTGATGTGGGCTAAACCAGGTCTGTTGGGGTCCAGTGCACCTTCTGGTCTCTGCCAGTTTGCAGACAACACTGCTTGTCCCAGTGTGAAAATGAGCCAACACCACAAGAGTCATTATATAGAACTCTTTCCACTGATTTCAGAAATGTAAGCATCAGCCCTGAAGAGCCATCCTCCACCTTTATATTGAGCATTAACATTTTTCAATCAAATATTTTCTTAAAAATAATTTCCTTAGAAACAACCACCACCACCACTGAAGATGTCAAGCCATTGCTTCTAGTTAGTTTTTTTCCTAAGAAATTAGTTAGCTTTAATTTACATCAGTTCTTAAATTAATAGATTTTATTTGCTTCCTATTTCCTCAGATTCCTTTATCCATGAACCATGTTTTTCTCTTTGCTGTTCTGTGACATTGAGCACATTATTGCCAGTGGAAATAATTTTACAAAGTGTAATAGTTTTACTAAGATGAGTCACAGTGTTTCTGCTGGCCCTCACTTCCAAAAAGGCTGCAGTTTCTTTTTGAGACAAAACAGAAGGAAGGCTTCTGGTTCAGATCCTGGCCAAAGAACCAGAAGGATGTGGCTCAGTGCTGCATGACTGGCTAATCAGAGTGGTTTTCATACTTCAGTTCCAAAAAGGTGGTGATAATATATCTTTTCTGCTGACCTTGATTTTTCCCTGTCAGGAGGGCAAGACCTCTGCAATAGGGACCACCTATCTTTTTGTATGGTACATGCCACAATGTGGGCTGTAAGGTCTTGACAAAAATAACTGAGAGGCCATGCTGCAGGTGTTTGGCTCAGTGCAGAGAGATGGCCTGTGTGTAAGCAAGACAAAGAAGGTCCCTGGAAGCATTTGTCCAAATTTTTGAAGCTTATTGCAGTGCTGAACAGGGTGATCTATCCTGTATGCTAACCCATGCAGGCTGACTTGTTTCATTGAGGAGATATTTTCACAAATTTTACCTAATGGTCAGCTTCTACAAGGCTTATTTGCAGCAACAACCTCTCTGGCTCAAGCAGGCTCATCAGCAGTGCTACGTGTATACAGATTGCCTGATCCAGTCCTCATTTTTGTTCTTTGCTAAAACACAAAATATCCAAGGGAACTCTAATTCTTTGTGATGCAATTATGTGGCAAAAAAATGAATCTCTGTGTATATATACATAAACAATAATAATATTAGCTAACTTACAATAATTTCAAAACAAATTGCATTGATTTTTAGTTAACTACATTATATGGAATATTTACCACTTCTTGTCCCTTCCTTACTCAAAAATAATTAAAAATCTTTCTTCTTTAATTTTGAAAACCACTATTTTTGCTTGCTTCTGCAATGTTCTGCAATGTATGCATATATGAAAACCTAGTAGAAATGATAACTTTTTCCATATGAAATACTGTCATTTCATCACTTCTGGTAACTTCATCGATGTGCCAGGTCCTAAAAAGTGAAAGCTTTCCACCCTCAAATTGCACGCACTCTGGCTGGCAATTGTGAAATGCAAGCATTTCAGGAGGGGACTTAGGATGACCATGCACTCCAAGAACACGTTTCCAGTTGTACCAGTTGCAGACTATTGGCAGCTATTTTTGCTGTCTGGCCAGCAAACTTGACACTGGTTACAGTGGCATGGACATCCTGGCTCACAGTGATGGCTCTTCTCAGCAAGTACTTAGAAGTTGACATTTAAGGAAGGACTTAAAGACTGAGGAGGGCATTCAGTGACCTTTCTGACCCTGTCAGAATCTACTGATACTATGATAATCTGTATTTTAGCCACTCTCTGATTTGAAAATCCTGCCTACATGTTTGAAAATTCAAAATTTCAGTGAAATTTAATCAAAGCACTATATGCTAGGGGCTTGTGTACAGAAAACTGAGTAAGAGCAAAAGGAGAGAGGTGTACTGAAATTGACACCATAGCATGTTAGTGGGGTACCAGATAGGGCAGAGGATGACAAGCAGGTCAGTAAGAAGAACTAAAGACATGGTCATGAAGAAGTCAAAGGAAAAGAATGAGGTGGTAGCTAATTAAATTATTCAAAACACTAACAATGACACAGTCAGTAGGATGGGAAATTGGTGGCATTCATCTCCTGTGTGAAAGAAAAAAGTGCATGTGAAGGAAGCCAAGACAGAGAAACAAAGGACTTGGGGGGAAGCTTTCTGTCTATGGTGACGAAATAGATAGTCCCTCTGAAATCATTTGACTCAAACAAGAAGATGTAGCTATGATTCAAGATGAAGAGAGGTCAAAGATGACTAAGGTCATAGGTCTGAATGACAAGTGGCTCATTCTGCTGATGGTGATTGTTTGGGAGATGAAGACAGGCCTGAGAAGTATGGTTCCAGAAGCATTTGGTTTTGCCCATGCTGAGTGATGTTGAAATGCACAAGGGATGGCTGTAGAGATGCTTGACACAGAGGGTTGGATAGATGGTGACAGGCCTTATAAGGTGCCATAAGCCTATCAGTGTCTGTAAGAGGAGTGAGAACTGAAACCAAATTAACATTTCTGCTCAGACACAGCTTCAGGCTGTAAATAAAGGAGAAAGAAAAACTATGACAGACCTCTGTGGAAAATCAGACAGAAGACGAATACCTAATGAAAAATATAATAATGGTTAGGCATTATCATTTCTTGGAACAAACACTAGGTTTCCTTCCTCTAATGGGGTGAATATTTGGCAGGCTGCACTAGCTTAACTTGCATAAGAGTAGCAATTATCAATTAAGTAATTTGAATAAGCAAATTAAATCTTCACATTCGTAGTTTGATGGTTTTCAGGCAGTAATTTCCCAATCGATATTTATTTGCTCAGTATTCCCAACTGGAACCAACTGTGGCAATTTACAGTCACTCCAAGTAACCAAAACCCAAATAGAAAATCCTATTCTAGTAATTTTAAACCACTGTGTAACTTATTCCCCTCTTTGGGAATTCATTTGCTATACTTTAATTATACTCCGCTACTAAAATGTGCTTAAAACTATTTCATATGAAGGCTAAACAAAACAAGATCCTAAACTTGGGCCATTTATTGTGACAATCTGACAACTTGTTGTGACAGGCATAACAGATTGGGTAGCAAAAGCTGAGCAGCAAAGGCTGGCTGACTGACTTTTGTTTCGGCAGACGATACTCTTACTTGCTTACATTTGCAAGAGTGATCAGAACTAGCAAGACCATTTTCAAAGTAATTAAAGTTTTGTTAAAGCTGCAATGTAAGCAGTGCTGCAGTCTTAGGGGATAAGGAAATACCACAGCTCTATAATCCATGGAAAGCCATAGAGGAGGTATGAATTTTACTCCTTGCAAGAAATTTTGGATGAAGATTTCTTCCTGTCTCAGTCCAGGCTGCTGATAGGTAGCTTGTGCCGGGGCTGGGCTGGAGATGGTGCCACTGAATTCGTATTAAAATCACAGTTTTCAGGCCTCCACTCCTGAAGGCAGGTTGTCAGGCCTTGGCTAAGAAATCAGCTCACCTTTGTCCATCCCTGTGCTGTGAGGCATGATTTGGAAGTCCTTATCTATCTCTGCCACCCCTTCATATACTTATGAATGTGAATGGACTTCTTGTTTCTCCATTCCTTGCCCTAGCTCAGGAGCAATTCAGAAGGCAGCACATCAGCATGTCTCTCATATGCCAGGCCAAGCCCTAACTGCTCCCAGTTGCATTGGGTTTCTGTGGCAAGGTTTTGGAAGGGGGGGGTGTTTACAGGGGCGGCTTCTGTGAGAAGCTGCTGGAAGCTTCCCCATGTCTGACAGAGCCAATGCCAGCCGGCTCTAAGATGGACCCGCCGCCAGTCAAGGCCAAGCCCATCAGCGATAATGGTAACTTCTCTGTGATAACATTATTAAGAAGGAAAAGAAGTTGTGGGACAGAGAGAAATGGCAGACAGAGAGTGAGAACATGTAAGAGAAACAACCCCGCAGACCCCAGGTCAGTGCAGAAGGAGGGGAGGAGATGCTCCAGGCGCCGGAGCAGAGATTCCCCTGCAGCCCGTGGGGAAG
>JANZLQ010000079.1:11501502-11516209 GCA_026212715.1 Elanus axillaris | reverse complement strand
GGAAGGCCGAGAAGCCAGGAGTGAGGTTGTGCCCAGGAATAAGGGTCGGATGGAGGGAAGGTGTTTTGAGATTTGGTTTTATTTCTCATTACTCCATTTGATTTGTAATAAAGTGAGTTAATTTCCCCCAAGTTGAGTCTGTTTTGCTCATGACCTTGTCATGATCCTTTCCTTATCTCGACCCACGAGCCCTTTGTTATATTTTCTCTCCCCTGTCCAGTGAAGGAGAGAGAGTGATAGAATGGCTTTGGTGGGCACATGGTGTCCAGCCAGGGTCAACACATCACACCAGTGGAGGCTTAGATACACTGAGGAAAAACAGTTTTAGTACAAGATACATAACCCTTTGGCAAAAGAAGAGACGCTGTCTGCATTACTGCACAGATGAAGTGCTCAGATAGATGAAAGCCCTGCAAAAAAAATCAGTTTTGCTTAAATGTATGGAAAAGCCAAACTTGGAAACTTCTTGCTGGGAAACAGAATTGCACGCCTCTGCCCGGCTCTGTTCATGACTTCAGCACCATCAAAAGCCAAAGTCACTAGTCCATGACCATGAAGACCTCAGTCAAAACTCAAAATACTCCTAAAAAGGCTTGGAAGTCTGCATACCAGTACAGTCAGAGGCACACAGAGTGTATAATTTATTGATTCTATATCAACAAAAATGCTGTTCTACAAGATAGTTCACAAAATCTGTAGAAATAAAATAATTTACCAATAAATCCTACCGACTTTTATCAACTAGAAAGATTTTATAAGTCTGATCTAATTTTGTACATGTAAATGCCCACATAAGGGACATTCAGTGAAAATTCACAGAAGCGATAGCTTCACAAAAAAAAATTATGAGATTAGGCTTAAAAATCATGCTGCTGACAAATATCCTGTTATTATATAATTATGAAGTTTTCTTATTCTGTTCTGTACCCCACATTTTCCATTAGAGTTACCCTGGAATCAGGAAAGCTGCAAGGCAGCAACAAAGAAGATTGCAGTGTATCCACTTCAGCAGACCTGCAGAAGAAACCTAAATATTGCTGACATTTATAGTGATGTATAGACTCAGAATCAGAAAACATATACCGGCCAAATATTGCTATACATTTTGTCCATGTTTTCTTATTTTCCACCTTTAGAAGGTAGGATGCTGTGGGGTTCAATTCAAGGCATGAATGTTGAAAGAGTTTTTTGAGGAGACAGATGGCTGACAATTTACTTACCTATACTGATGTGTCTCTCTTCTTCTGAAATAAATGTCTTTTCCTCAGATCTACAATATTTCCAGTATGTATAGATGTAAGAAACTTGAAGTGCACTCCCAAAAGTTTATCATATTCTGTGAAAACCGTATATAATTAGCCAGCAGTCTATTTTCATGAGCATGTGTTAATTGGCACAGAACTGTATACATGTACAATAGGAATAGTCTTCTGGACACTACTGAACTATGTTTTAGTTTCAGCCTGATTTTGCTCAATTTATCTCTGCTCAAGATGAGTCTTGAACACCTCCAAAGATCCAAAGATCCAACAGCTGCTTTGGGCAACCTGTTCCAGTACTACACCACCAACATCATTAAAAAAATTGTCACCAATATCTAATTGGTATTTCTCATATTGCAGTGTGTGCCTGTTACCTCTTCCTGTCATTATGGACTTCCTAGAAAAGTCTGGCTCACTCTTCTTATACCATCCTCCCACGCCTGCAGCTGCAAAGAGCAGTGATGTCTCCCATTACCCTCCTCTTCCCCAGGACGAACCATCCCAGCACCCACCACCTCCTCTATGTTCCTGTGAGCCTATGTCCCAGGCTCCAGCCCTGACCATCACAGGGACCCTCCACTGGACTCGCTCCTGTACATGAGGGTCTGTCCTGCACCAGGAGCCCAGACCTGGACCCTGTACGCCTGGTGCAGTCTCACCAGTGCTGAGCAGTGGGGCAGAATCAGCCCCTGGCCCTGCTGCTGCACCTGTGCTTGTGGGTGTGGGTCTGCACCAGATTTGCTGACCAGGAGCACTGCTGCCTCATGGAAACCTGCTATCCCCCAGGGCATTTCCATAGAGCTGCTGCTCCTGACCACTTGATTCCAGCATGTCCTGCTCTGGGGGTGAGTCTGTCCCATGGGATGGGCTTTGCCTTGGCCTTTGGGAGACCCAGTGGTGTTCCCATCAGTCCATTGCTGTAGCTTGTGCAAGTCAGTCTTGTTGAGACTTGCTGCCCTCCAGGCCACTAACACTTCCCTCAATCTGGTGTCCCCCAGTATCTTGCTGGCAGTGCCCTCTGTCATTAAAGACACTAAAGAGCTCTGGTCAAAGGCAAGAGAGAGCTGTCTCCAATGACTAGCCAGCTTCCTTAGCACCGTTGCATGCATCCCACCAGGTCCCACAGACTTGTGTTTGTCTCATTGGCTTAAGTTCTCTCTAACTCAGTCATCTCCTGCCTACCCTGCCTCACTCCCCCCAGATTGCGCTAGTTCACATAGGGACCTGGGCAACCTTAGGGCAAACCTTACCAGCAAAAACTGACACAGAAAAGGCATTGAGTACATCATCTTTTTCCATGCCCTTTGTCACTAGGTCTCCCACCCTGGTAAGCAATAGGACTATGCTTTCCTTAGCCTTTCTTTTGCTGATGGTGTACTTACAGAAACTCTCTTTCTGTTGTTCACCTTCCTTGCTAGTTTCAATTCCAGCTGAGTTTTGGATTGCTGGACTCTGCTGCTTTACGTGTTCCCAAGGAGCTTGCTCCTACTTCCACCTCCTGTGTACTTCCTTTCTGTGTTTAAGCTCAGGCAGGAACTCCATGTTCATTCAAACAGGGCTTCTGCTGCACTTGCTTGACTTTCTGCACATTGCAATGGACTGCTCTTGTACTCCAATGAGGTTATCCTTGAAAATCAGCCAGCTGTCCTTAGTTCCTTTGCCCCCAAGGCAGTTTCCCACAAGATTCAGCCAAGCAAGGCCTTGAACAGGCCAAAAACTGATCTTCTGAAGTTCAGGGTTGTAGTTCTGATGTTTGACTTGCTCACACCTCTCAGGATTTTAAATGACAAAATCTGATGGTCACTACAGCTAAGGATTCCCTTCACTTTCATGTCTACAACCAGTTCTTTCTTGTTTGTGAGTAGCAGCTCCAACAGAGAATCTCCCCAGTTTGTTTTGTTGATCCCCTGCATCAGGAAATTATCTTCAATAAATTCCATATAACTTCTGGATTGCCTGTGCTTAGATGTATTGCCTTTTCAGCAGATACTGGGGTGATTCAAGTTACCTACAAACATCAAGGCTTGTGAGAGTGTGGACGAAGGTGGCTTCTTCTACCTCCTCTTTCTGATTAGGACATCTCAGCAGATACCTACTGCTACATAACTGGTGCTGTTCTGTCCTCTTACCCACAGGCTCTCTGCTGGTTCAACACCTTCCTCACAGTGAATCCCCACACATTTGAACCACCCCTTTCCAGAGAATACACATACCCCTCCATGACTGCCCACCCCATCTTTTCTGAAGCACCTGTATGCCACCACTCCAGCTCTCTGTAGGTGTGAGAGCTGTTCCACTGTGTTGCTGCCATTCCACTGGAGTCACAGCTCTGCTGCTGTGTACCCAGTGCTAATGCCTCCCCCCTGTCCCTAGGGCTATCTGAATTCATGTGCAGCCATTTGAGATGGGCTGTAAGTTGTTCTGTTTTGCAGGTCATACTGTCATCTGGACAGCTTTGCTCTGCCCTAGTGCTCTCACTTCTCTTGAGACTGTGGAAACCATTCCCCTGTGTAACTAGTTTAAAGTCCTCCTTGCTATTTTAGCGAGCTGTTTTGTAAAGACATTCCAGCCCTGCTTTGTCAGGCTTATCCCATCCCTGACCAGTAGCTCTTGCTCCTCAAAGAGGGTCCTGTAGTCAATAGATGCCAAAGTTCTGCCTGCAAAACCAGCCGTGCAGCAAGTTGCTGACACACTTGATGAGCCTGCTTCTACTCAAGCTTTTTTTCTTTGCTGGCAGCATCAAAGAAGCACCACCTGGGCCCTTCATACTCGGCCCCAGAACTTTCTAATAACTTTAGATGCTCTCCAGGACTTCCTTGGCAGTATCAATGATGTCCATGTGAAAAAGTAGCAATATAATAGTCTGAAGGCCAGGCAAGCCTTGGCAGTCTCTCTGTGGCATCCTGGATCATGGCCCCCAGCAGACACCAACGTCCTAAGACATCGGGTCATGTCAGTAGATGTATGCCTCCATCCCCTGCAGGTTGAAGTCTCCCACCGCTGCTGCCTGCCTTTCCCCTTTTTGCAGATGCGAGGTGCAGTCTCAGCTGGCTCCAACGCACCCTTTGCTGAGTGTGGCACTGTGCCTATTCTGCAGTTGCAGATCTACAGGTGGAGCAGAAGCCTTCCCACTGTTGCCAAAAGCCAGGGCTCTTGCACCACTGGTGGCAGACAGCATGCCTTGCACCATACTGAGACCAACACATGGCAGTCTCCGAGCAGCCCCACATCATCCCCAGCAGCACACCTATGCCCCTCTGCACCCTGCAGCTCTACTGTGACCACCAACACCACAGGCTGGCACCCTGCTTGTGGGGCCTGACCCTCCCTCACCAGGTGGCACACACTTCAGAACCAAAGTCCAGGTATCAGCAAAGGCATTTTCAAGAATTTTTCTAAACGGAGACAGGCAGCACAGATGAAGCAGCGACATACAAACAGAGCTGCTGTGGTATCCAAAGCAAGGAAGACAAGACAAAGAACATCGGACTCGTTAACCACTCTATCAACTCTATCTTCCAGTACTACAGCTGAACTTTGCTACTCCCACTGAAGGTTCAGCACCAGCTAAACAGTCCCCGGCAAGATGCCAGCTTGTACTAATGTTTCTTTCCACATCTGAAATACTAGGAAGAAATACATTTTTTAATCCTAAAATTATTGTGGATCAGTCTGTGGGAAGATGACTTTAAATCCTTTTATTTGGCATTCCAAGCTCGCATTTCTTGTACATCAGAAAGAAAAGTGACATGCTGCAGATGTCACCTGCAGCTTATTTTGATGACTCTGGGATTGGGGCCTGTACTGTGCAGTTCACCCCCATTAAACCCTCATTGTACATGAAAGAATTTAGAATTAAAGTCTTCCCAAAAAATTACACTCTGACTTTTGAGACTTTCTAGAAAGTCCTCCATTGCTTCATTTGTGAGAACCTTTGTGGTGACGTCTCATATACTTTTAGATTAAATTTCAAGCTACTACTTCCAAGACCTTTTGAATCCTCACAGGATGGAAAAAAAATGTAGATATATCTCAGAAAAGTCTGTTTCTGTAGTGAATTCTAATTCCACAGGTTGCAGGAAAATACCTGCTACACCATGGTCCCCTCCATGAGTGGCAGGGAAATCCCTGCTCCATCATGGTCTCTCTAAGGGTTGCAGAGGAGTTTCTGCTCCAATGCCTGGAGCACCTCCTCCTCTCCTCCTTCTCTGACCCTGTGTTCACAAGGCTCTTTCTCACACTTTTTTTCCTCAATCCTCACACTGCTCTGTGATATTGTGCCCTTTATTAGATATATTTTCATAAAAGTGCCACCACCTTGGCTGATGGGCTCAGCTGTGTCCTGCAGTGGGCCCACCTAGAGCTGGCTGGAACCATCTGTGTCCTCTTCTCACAGAGGCCAGCCCTGCAGACCACCTCTGCAAAACTTGGACACAGGCACCCAGTAGAGCAGAAAATACCAGAATTTTTGCACAAACACCTGAATTAATAATATTTCCTCTTAGTACTGCAAGGTAGAAGGAAAGTGCATACTTCCAAAACCACAGCCATCCTTGTAGCTTTCTCACTTTCTCTGCCATAAGCAAACACTGCTGTACCTTCTGCTTTTGAAAAATAACAGCTACCACAAGATGGTAGCACAGACAGCATTAATCAGCAGCAGGTATGAAACGTCGTCTCTGTAATGAAAGACACACTATAAGGCACTGGTGTAGTTACTACCCAAAACTGTGTACCACCCATTTTATAGGATTTTTCTGGATTGACAGCACTTTCTTTTCCTTTCAGTCTTTGGACCTAGAATGACAGCTGTATGTTGCTTTCATAAGAGAACCGTAAGTCCAACTGTTTTCATGTGTGTAGTTTAAAAACAAGCCAGTTGTTTTATCAGGAAGTTGTGCTGTAACTAGAAATAACATAACCATTCAAAGTATTTGGAATTATTAGGAAGCATCCTAAATATCACTCATCAGTTTTATGTCTGTGTCCTCAGAGGGAGGGAAGTTAATTATTTGAAAAAAACACAGTGTGCATCTTGGGGAAATTTTAATTAAATAGATGCATTCTGACAAAGCTTGCCAGTCACACTGGAAATTGTCAAGAGCTTCATTGCAGTTTAAAGTATACATTGCAAACGTGGCTGCAATGGAGTTCCAGTGACCCTAAGAGCCCTGGGAGAGTGGGTGTGTGACAGCAAAAAGCTTCATACAAGGCTTTGGAGATTACCTTTAAAACATTGCATAATTGCCAGATGTAGTATAACTTTGTTATTTCTTCTGACTGGTAATTTAAATACTGTCCGTTCCTAGCTGCTAAGATCTCATCCTATTGCAACAGTCCAACTAACTATGGCTTGTGGAAATGCCAAGTGTTTTCCTCTGTGCCAAGTTAACATTTTCTTAGGATCAGATTTTAAAAAATGTTACACCATGCCCATCACAACACATTGCATAATGCTGACAAATACATTTTGCTGCTACCTTTTCTGAGAAAGTGATTGCTAACCTTTCAGAATATTTGTGTAATTCATACTGTGGATGACAGTACTCAACATAGACAATGTTTGTATTCTGAATTGTCATCCCAAATGTGCAGGACACTTCTTAACCACAGAAGTTGATGGTTCTCTACCCACAATTTGCAGCCTGAAGAAATAAGAAGACAGACATCAAAGAATAGCAGATGACACAGAATATGGAGGAAGCTTTCGGTAGGAAAGCACATTATTTATAAATTCTTGGGCTTTGCTTAATATTAAAAACACAGACTTCATTCTCATACTACCAGTGGCTAAATCATCTCAACTTCTACAGCCATCTCATCCAGTATCTCTGAGTCTTCCCAATTAGACCAGAATTTTGATCTTCACACAAGGCACAATAACACTTGGTGGAGAAGAATGACTCCATGATATCTTTTCACTTATGTCCTGCAAACATGGGCTGCCTGAAGGATTTAAATAACCAATGATTGATCTGGGCCAAAAAAACTGTTTCAGAAAGAGGGACAAACATAAGATTTTAGATTTCTTAGGTTTCCAAGCACATAGAAATCACATACAAACTCTAGCATGGGTTTTTTTTTTTCCTAAGAACAGCTTGCAAGCTCTGCCTCACTTATGTAACATATTTTCACAAGGAATTCAAGGGACCATCAACACCATTGTACAGTTAATTATCCCTAGAAAGGTAAGAGTGTGCCACAGCTTTTAACCTCATTTCGGTCACCTGAACATTTTGGGATTTACGGCTTCTACTTCAACAGCGCAACCTTTTCTTCCCCTCTGTTCCTGGTAATTTCAAAAGAATTAAAAGAATTTTCCTTTTATGACTGGCATATTTCTCAAGAACTTCTATTAATTTGGAGTGCAATTTGGACTCTAATTAAAGTTGTGTTCAGGAAAAAGACTGAAAATTAGATTTTTTAGATCCATACAAAAGCAATTTATGCAAAGTAGATGCCTATAGATATTAGCAAGGTTTAATCTTGACAGATGTCGCTTTGAATTCTATTACAACAGACAAAATATAACCAGTTAGGTTATTATTACTCTGCTTATTCTCAACTTCACTCTGCATCTTCATTTTTAATGCTATAAAATATAAAGACAGGGGAAGAGAATTTTACAGCAGTAGAGCAATTAAGCTGCTTTTCTGAAATACCTGTATACTTCAATATAGAAGAAAAAGGAAAATAAACTGCCTGAGCAAGATGATGGAGAGAAAGTACATTCAGAAGTGAATGAGCAATGTATGGACATACTTAAGTTAAAGTAGGAAAGGAACTGGAAAAACAGGGAAATGAAAACTGCACCACCTGTGCAGAACAGTTCACTGTTATGGAGGCATTTGTTTCTCTGGCCATTTTCATCAAGGGCTGCACAGACAATAAGCAACTTGGGCTGACACAAAACTGCTTTTGTGACAATATTCCAACTCCTTCTGTTAGAGCAGTGATAAGCAGCACCAGCAATATAATACTTCAGGACCTGGAACTGGAACAGCACCCAGCCAGACTCAAGGCTGGCAGCACAAAGCTCAAGTAGCTGGAAGCTGAACCAGTTTGCATCCCCACTGAGTACTGGCCAGCAGCAGGAGCAGGTTGCTCGGCAGGGGAGCTGGGAGCCCGGGCACAGGGAAGAACCAGATGGGCTGAGCTGATACACTGCTCCCAAGCAATGGGAAGGCCCCCAGCACAGCCCTTGGCACTTCTGCTTGCAGCAGCCCAACCCCAGGCTACACAGATGCACCATGCCAGAGCCAGCCACCAGCACAGTCAGCCAAGCCCCAGGGAGAGGGCTGGAGCAGAGTGACCTCAGGGCTCTGACATTAACTTCACATGATTCATGCTCTTCCCATATTGCCCTATCTGGTCAGATATCTGAGATGTTCAGGGCACATATAGAAAAAAAGGAAAGGTGCTAAAAGGAGAAAAGGATGAAGAAAGAAGAGCAGATGACACATGTCAGCTCTAGAGCTGTTACGCATTTTGTAGAGATGAAATTTATGATTTATAAGCTTCTTTATGTTTCAGCTGGGAGGAAGACACTCCATGCAAGACCTCTGCTGCCCCTTCAGGAACACCTTGGCTAAGTGTAAACAAATGCGTCTATATAACTGCCTGTAGGTTTTGCCAAATATATATTTTTTTAATATCAAATGGTATGGCCTCCTTGCTGACATCTGTTTAGATCAGAAAAAATAGGCACTCCTGTTTCTCCAAGGCTGTGTTCATCACAGGATAAGAAAAGGAGAGTGGACCAGTGCGAAGACTTTCTTGGTGTCTCACTGGCTGTGGGTGACACTGGATATTTACAATGTTGTTGCTGCTGTGTAAACTGCTGACCAATTCAGAGGAACATCGTATGCCTGTCACAAAGCATGCATAGTTGAGATTAGATGCAACGTCAGCTCTGGAGGGTCACCACAGCATCTCAACTAGTAGAAGAAAGCCGATTCTTCCTGGTCCCAGTAACAGACAATCCTACAGTCTCAGACAGTGGCTGGATGGATGTGTCACACTGCCTGAATCATGACCTTCACAGAAAAGAAATCTGTCAAATGTGGTTAAAAACAAACAGCCCAGGCAGGTGATGTGCATACAACAGTTACTCAGCTATTTCTGTTTCATAACTCTGGCTTGGGATGCTCGTGTGCTACAGATACCCAGGCCACCATAAACTTTCCTCATTCTTGCATTATCTCAGCTAACCAGTTCTGGTTTAGTATCCAGGGAGAGGCGGTATCCACTTTTGGGAACTGTCACAGCTTCAATTATGAACTATCATTTTATGGTTTTAAGATTGCCATTAAGCACTCTAAGGACATGGACCTTGCAGAAGAGCCTATGATATCCTGGCAAGGAGCAGGGCTTAGCTGCCAGTCTCCATTCTTTATCTCAGTCTCCAGGATGCAGAATGATGGCTTTGCATTCGCAAACTGTAACAAGTCATTTCATGTAATGAAGAACCCCAGATCTTCCATGATACGTATATAAATTCCACTCAGCTGAAACCCTAGACACCTATATCCATCTAGGATCACACTAAACAGCACAATACTCATGTGATGAACACTCAAACAGGGGAAATAGGCAAAAGCAGGCAGTTAAATACAAGGCCATCATTCATCCCAAATCCACCCAAACTTATAAAACCTTGGCTTTCTAGGCCATCTTTTTCAGGAAGGAAAGGTGCACAAATTCATCTAGTTGTCCTATGCTGTGTGTAAGGGAAGAAATGTTCCTTCTTAGATCTACATCCTCCTATACACCCACACCTGATCCAAATTCACTCCAGACAAGACATACCTTCTTCAAGTTTAGAAATCCAGCAGCCTGAGGACACGAGGTGAGGAGGAAGCACATCCCGAAAGTATGCTAAAGATGGCAGGGATCTGGTTAAGCACAATTACTCAGAACAACTGAGTTGTTATCACAGAGTAGTTCTTCGTGGGAAAAGGTTGACCTTTTTCTAAATTACACTAATATCATTGGAGGAACTATATATGGAAGTGGTACTGATAATGATAATCTCTAATTGGTGACAATGAGGCATTGCTATAAGAAACTATCTCACTGGCAGCAGTGGTTACAACATGGATAATATGCTGCGTAGTATTTCAACATGTCTGTTCAGTCCTGTGTGGGAGATGGCATCATTATTCACCTGTTTCACCTATATGACATGGTATGGGTATTTTGCAACATTGATTTTTCTCTGGCAATCTTCATTGTGGTGCCAGCTGTTAGCATCTGAATAAGGCTGGGGGTTTATGTATTGTACACCGGTATTGTTTTCCACCACTGCCCTGTAGCAATCAGCAATCCTGCGCAAAAAGAGAGCAACAGTGCAATTAACTTCTGACAATAGTATAAATTTTGCCTTGTTAAAAAAAGGATTATTAATATTCCCAGGGATAATCACCCCAACTAGTTTAGCCAACTGTAAAGTATCATAAAATCCAGCCATGTAAATCCAATAGCAAATACTAAAGCTCACATAAAGCAATAAAAAATTTGGAATTAAAATATAATAGATTGATGGTCTTTAATCATACTTCAGAGTGCTGGAATTCTTGCATTAATTTTAAAGCCAGCAACAGCACCTAGTGTGTAATGATGATAATCTCCCACACTCTGAAATCGAGATGCCGGCACAAAAGACCTTGCCATTAAACAACATGAGTTTCTGCTTTGTGGCTGAACTCTTTAGCTTCATAGCTTTATTTCCCCCCCTTTTTTTGGCTGGAAGGGACAATTTAGTCTAATTGTTTACTATGACCCACTCCATAGCAAAAGCCAAAGAGCCTTACCTAGTTATTCCTGCATCAAACTTATAATTTGCCCTGAAAAATGAACTGTAGAAATTTCCCTTTTTGTTCTTGAAAAAAAATAATACAAAGGAATTGCTAAAATCTCTTTCCACCCATTAATGCCTCAGCCCAAAATTAATGGTTTCTTCTGAAATGATCCTGGTGATGTGGTTTGGAGCACAGCTGGACCCCATGAGAAAACATCTATGTGAACAGGTGAAGCAGTAGAGATCACCTGTACAGTACCAAAACACAGCCTGATCACTAGCTTGTGACGATCCCTTGTATTTAATTTTCTGTGTGATTCCTGCAGAGTTGTAACCTGTGCCAATTCAAGCAGGAGTGCTGGAAATTACCCGTCATAAAGGAACAGCACCTGAGAAAAAGAAGGAGAAAAAAAAAGACAGTTCAATGCAAGCTTCATAATGACCACATATTTAGAGATTCAGCAGGCTCCTGCTTGGTCTGTGCAGGAAAATGACAAATGAATACTGTTTAACATTTTGCTTGAACAATTTTTCCTTTCAGAAAACTATTTGCAATACAATAATGAGAAAAGCAGAGCTGTGAAGAGAAGCACTTTATAAGGCTGATTACCTTTCTAGGGCATATCATTTGATACACACTTTGTTTATCCAGAGTGAATTCAGTGGTTAAAAAGATTAATTGAGCCTATTTTACGTTACTTGTACACGCTCTCACAGAGAAAGTGATGGGGTTTTTTTGTATTGACTCATGCGCAAGCGTCTGCGATACACCAGCAATAGCAAAAATGACTTTTCCAAATTTAGCAGTTCATAAATATTACAAGACGCCAGTCCATCCAGTGTATTATTATTTTTTTTGTCCTTTCTTTTCAGGTCTTTCTCATGTGTCAAAAAAACATAAACATAAACATGGATGCAGGAGATGTACAGTATCTTCCTTTGTTTTTCTGCTCCGCTCTTCCAGAGTACAACAGGCATCTGACAGCTCACCCATGCTCTCTCCCTCTCTCACTCTCCCTCTGTCTCCCCATTAACACATAAAGTACACAGATGTGCAAACACATACATGAATACATACATATATACATACATACATACATATATACATACGTACATTTTTTCTGCTTCAGCTAGTGATGGAGAAGAAATTAACATAACTCAAGGCACAAAGCCCTGTGGTTTGAAGGAGCTGTGTGATCTTGTTCGTGTAAGTGGCCAAGGATCAAACTGTTATTATCCCAACTACACTCACAAGGTGAATGATCTTAAAAAAAGTTATTTCACAGCTCTGCATCTGTTTGCCCCTATGCACTTAATTTTCATCTCAATTTCATCTCAAGCAGCTTGTCACTTAGTTCAGGCTTGTTTTGTGCATAACATACTGGATACCTAATCTCTAAGGACTACAGGATTTCAAAAGATAAATAGTAATGTTGTCACACATACTAGTTCCCAGGTTTTTGATGAGCAGGCAGCCATATTACTCATTGGGATTGAAGGCTAACTTAGTTGTGTGCTGGTTCACTCTACACCTCATGCAAACGATTCCCTGGACCACAAGCATTTAACAGCATCCCAAGGAGGTGGGCATTTCCTCTGCTTTCATTAGCCTTTGCTCATCCAGAAGACTTGCTTCAGTTAAGTTAGTTCCTCTTTTGGAGAACACTGAAAATGTACCTAGGTGAGCAGGTTACCTAGATAGGCTTGGGTCATTTCCAGGTCCTCTGTCACTCCATGGCAAAGGCTGTGAAACCCATTGAACTGCAGACAGCCCCAGCCTGCTGGAAAGCGAGGCTTGAAACTGAGGCACCGAGCATCTCTGACACTGCCGAACCCTTATCTACCAACTAATAAAATGTTCAACAGATACATGCACTAGCAGCACTGGTATTTTCTGTGGCCAGCCTTTGGATGCCAGTCCAGTTTCGAGGCAGGAACATACACTGCAACTTGCTTCTTCCCCAGAGAGTTCCTCTACAATATGAACAATGTGCCCACGGAACGTCCCTTCATCCTTAAGTACTCAATTGAAGCACAGCAGGTGGATGCTAAAGGGGCAGAGCCCTTTGCAGTGCAGCCTGGATTATTCTCCAATCCCTACAGGACAGTCCTCAAACAAGATCCCTGTCCTGTATTGACAGGTTCTGCATGCATGCAGGGTAACAAATAGCCTCAGTGGATTTATCTGCACACATGACTTCCCTGAGATTTCAAGGTACCCCAGGTCTGGCAGATAAGACACCTTTTTTTCTCAAAAGGCAGCTGGAAGCCAGGCAGAATATCCAAGGAATCTCAAATGGTCCCAGATAATGTTATGTGGGCCACTAAATCTAGTATCACTGTCAGCAGAAGTCTCCTTGCCTAAGCCTACAAAACTATGCCAAGTGAACCCCGCAAGAGGTGCAATGAGACTCATTCCTACCCACAGCCAATTAATGCAGCTTGGTTCCCTTCAGCAGAAATAGGTTGCTCAACAGTAGCTGATGCCATGGATTGGCTTGTTTGTTCACGCTTTGTGGGTGGGTGCAGTGGGAGTGTTGAGCTGGTTTACCCAAAGCAGCACTGGAAAGCCATGGTTGTCTGTGGCAGAATTCTGATTTCCTAAAGCTGAGCACACTGCTCTGGACATGGAAAACAATCTTTTGCTTTTCAATGCCAATTTTCTAATAATGCCTGCTATGAAAAACACCCCCATGAAGTTTCCCACAGTGTAAATGTCTCTTTGAAATGCTGATAATGCTTTTGATAGCTTGCTCTTTTCTAGTGTTTGCAACACATCCCATGCAGCATGCAGCTCCCTGCACCACCGAGCTGTACAGGGCAGCGCTGTTGCCAGCAGCAGGGCACTGGCTCTGCTCTGAGTGTGCAAGGCCTCCCAGCTGGGGCTGCTCAGCCTTGTTCTGCTGTGGAGCAGGGCTTTCACTGGGATTACCTGCCAAAAGCACTGGCGGGTGCAGCCTTGGTTTTACACAGAGTAGCACCAAGCCACGGTGCTATGTACCAAGGCCATATGGAGCAGCGTGGGCTGGCAGAGGAGCAGAGCCCCGAGACGTGGAGGCAGAGGGCGAGGAGTGGAGGCCTGTGGTGATGGGCAATGGGGCTCAGCCTGGCCTTGGAGACCCCCTGCCTGCAAAAACCTCTCCTGGGACCAGCTGCTGAGACGCAGCCCTGGAGCTGAGCAGAACTCCCCATCAGGGGGAGAAACAAAGAAATAGCACTTGGGCTACACAGAAGCAGCCATCAGCATTAGCATCCCACGCCCTCCCGCAGCAGAGCTGCATGGTTGTACCCCAGCTCCCTCTGGAGATCCCACCTACCCCAGGCTGCAGCAGACACTGGAGGGGCAAGGTGGGCGCAGCACTGAAGGCAGCCTGGGTGGTGACTGCAATGCCACCCACACCGTTAGTGACATCAAGACTTCTGTAATCTTTAATGCTTTATTTTATTTCTCAGAAACCCAGTACACTCTAATACATAGACTGAGGTGACTAAGGAGAGCCTCTTGGTTTACTTCAGCCCCATGCCCATTGCGCCATGTCTTCTTCATGTGGTTCCTTGTGAAAAGAGAAAATGGAATAGAATAGAATAGAATAGAATAGAATAGAATAGAATAGAATAGAATAGAATAGAATAGAATAGAATAGAA
>JANZLQ010000079.1:11480694-11496249 GCA_026212715.1 Elanus axillaris | reverse complement strand
TGTGTTGCCCCAGTAAATTGTCCTTATCTCAACCCTCAAGGTTCCGGGTTTCTTTCCTTTTCCCTTTCTGGTTCTCCAACCCATCCCACTGGAGGGGTGTGGGAGGAGTGAGTGAGCAGCTGCGTGGTCCTTTGTTACTGGCTGGGCTGAAACCACGTCAGTCCTATATGTTAATCAGGCAGCATGGTCTGCCTGAAATTGCCCATTCCAAAATGAAATTCAAAGCCAAATGAGAATGAGGAATCCAGCTGGCAAGAAAAGCACAAAAGCTTTTCCCCAAAGCTGCACTCACCAGACTGAAGGGTAGACTGCACTTAGTATTCAGGCAACTTGCTGCTTTGCTGAAGAGTTGCAAGGCTGGCTGTGGTACTGGCATCTGTAGGCTTCAAATGTTACAACAGTCTGAGATAAATAGGCATGAGTCCACACCTGAATTTTTTTCTGTTTCAGAAAGACAGCTGAAATGGGCAATCTCCTTGTGACAAAGTCATGCTTGCACATGCTTGTGGGTACACTGTTCAGGGACACAGGAATTGTTCTGCTGTTTGAGAGTGGGCAGTTGTTCTTTTAAAGGCAAGATGGGGATCTCAGGTTTGAAGGGCAAAGCCAAAGTTCTGGGGAGGCAGGAGTAACAAATAAAAAGGGTCTAAATGGCCTCCCCTGGCATCTGTTCTCAGGCTCCTAAGTGAACCAGTCCAACAGAGCCAAGACAGGTACTGAGGAAGGTGAAGCTGTCTCTGTGTAAATGGCATATGCCCTGGGCTCCTGGTGCTGGCGGCACCTCACATACAGGCAGGGAGAGGGGAAAACTAGCAGAAAGCAATGCTTTCAGGCACATTAGCAGATATGAACCTGTTGTCCCAGAGCATCCCAGAATCAGCCCTCTGCGCCAAGCTGTCAGATAACTTCAACAAACAGTGCTGCAGTTTCTTCCTCTTTCTGAATCCTCTCTCTGGTCTCCAGCACAAAATCAGGTCTGAATTTAGACCAAGAGCACCAGCACACAGCCCTGGTAGAGGAGCTGCAGAGCATGAACTCTTTCGTGCCATCTCTGAGCCTGCTAAGAGGACACAGAGAAGGGAAACACAGTAGAAGGACAAGGCAAAGAGCTTTTGGACAGCCAGCTGCTCACCTTGCTCAGGATGGACACGTGGTCCAGGATGTTCAGGCTCTTCTCTGCTGTGGTGCAAGAGCTGGCGTACCACAATGTGCTGTCTTACGGGTGTGTGATGGCTTTCTCTGCTGCTTCTTTTGGCCCAGCCTTGTACCTGCACTGAGAAGTCCATGTCAGCTTCACACCACCTGGCCCACATCCCAAGGATAGGCATCTGTCCCCGTCTCTCAGCCTGAAGAGCAAGGGCTATACAATTGTATCAGAGGGGCTTCTCAGGGCATTTAATTCCAGTTGCATCCCAGGAGTTCGGAGTTCCACAGCCCACCAAATAACAAGGACTAAAAAGTGCCCACATGGGTGACTGGGAAGGAGGAGGCACACTGCTGTTGTTGCTGCTCTGCCCCTCAGCATCCCATCCTTGTCAGCCCTGGAAGCCAGCCTTGAAGGAGAGTGGCTGGAAGTGTTGACTCTCAGCAAGCCATCCTACCAGCCCCATCTGGACAGTCACTGGTGCTGCCCACTCCCAAATTTTTTCGGGCTGCTGAAGCTTCTCAAAGGCTTCTGGAGCAGAACCGGGCACCTATACACATCTAGCCCCAGGGAGCAGTTGCCCCTGGTTTACCAAGAAGCAGAATTTGATGATGATGAAGCACAGATGCCCCACTCCCTCAAGGAAACATGTCACTTTCTTTCCTTGAAAAGTGGTCATCCTCTCTCCCTCCACTTGTCTGTCGTTGGGGTAACGTTGGTCAGAGAGCCAAAACTGACTCTTCTCCCTAGGGATACACAGGAAGGTGGGCTGTAACACCAACACTCACCCTTGCTCCTGCTTGCAGCTGCACAAGTGTAATCGACAGCAGCAATTGCCTTTGGTTCACCTGATGATGCATTTGAATGTCAATGCATTGATGGCTTTACTGGGGTACTCACTAGTACTGCAGTGATAGGGCTTTCATCCCATTCACCCATTTTGCATTCCATTGCAATTCAGAGGCGGAGCACAGACTCCGCAGGACCAGCAGGAGGGAGCATGCACATTCAAGCTCCAGAGGAGAAGGCAGTGCAGACAGGCAAACTGTCTGGCTCTTTCCCAGGCCCCAGGGGACATGACTTCCATGTTGTCCTGGTCCATGTTCCAGTGGTGAGACGGCTGTGTAAAAAGCTCTTTCGCCAAAGCTGCTGACCCATGTGCTTGCTCTCACAAGCATGCATCAGCTCTTGAAAATTCTTTTTTGTTTGCTTCACTCTTTCACTAGGCAATAAAGTCAGTTCCAACGTTTGGATCTAGGACATCTTCCTGCAGCTGTCACCCAGGGGGATAACAAGTCTGATACAAACCACCTGAGCTTCTGTCTTACTAAGAGTAGCTGATGGAGGCAGAGGAGCAGCATGGGCAGACCAATGGGGAAACCAGAGGAAACACCTGCACTCAAACACCCTTGGGTGCAATCCCACTCACCCCCATCCTGCTGTGCAGGTCCCCAGCTGGCAGGACAGAGGCCCTGGAGAGCTGGGGTTCCTGAAGCAGAAGCATTCAGCCAAGGAGACTCTCTTTGCCCTTGGACAGCTCGTGGGCCACCAGCCTGCCTTCCTGCTGGAAGCTGCTGGCCCATGAGGCCAGCTATCCTATCTATCCAAATAGCTGAGGTGAAAATGAAGTGTGTAGGGGGCAAAAAGATGCAGAGTGGTGAAAGAACTTTTTAAGATCATTCACCTGGCAAGTGCAGTTGCAAGAAATAATGGTTTGGTCCGTGGCCACATATAAGAATATGGTGTGCTTCCTGCCTGGAATGTGCAAATCCCTCTTCTGTGGCTGGGAAAGGCAGGGTGGTGGCCACCCCCCACCTCAGGCCAGGTCTTGCTCCCTCCTGCTCCATCATCCTGGGGAGCTACAAAGCTCACCTCAGTCCATCCAGCAGCACAGACAGCAGCCACCTATGAGGAGAGCACCTCCTCCCTAACACTGGCAAGATCCCCAACGGTGGAAGCTTAGGCCTGGGTATCAGGAATATTTCCCCCTCCCTCAGGTGTGATGCCTCCAGTTCTACGCTCAGTGGTTGGTAACACTGGACAGACAGACCTTGGCAATGCAGAACTCTATACACATCAGTCACAGTCTCTTCCTCTACCAGCCCCAAAGACTGATCTTCCACACAGTCCCAACCTTCTGTGAGAACACTCATTCTCATGCAAATCCTTCCATCTCTGCCACTGCAGCGAATGGCTCAACAACCTCTCAAAAAAATCCCCATGTTCCAGAGAGAACACTGACTGTGTCTGGTCCCTTCTCACAGAGGTCACCCTGCAGCACCCCTTGCTACCAAAACCTTGCTACATAAACCCATTACACCCTAGCTTGACAGATGTGGATCCCATGTGTCAGCTGTTGTGACAAAGCAAAGATATTGTGCCTCTGTGAAAACATACTTAGGGTAAAAAAATGCTGCAGGCAGCTCTGAGAGGAGTGAGAAAAACATGAGCAAAACAGCCCTGCAGGTCAGAAATGGAAGGGAGGAGGTGCTCCAGACTCCAGAGCGGAGATTCTCCTGCAGCACCTGGAAAAGACCAAGGCAACTTAGGCTGTTCCCCTGCAGCCCATGGGGAGACCACAGTGGAGCAGATATCCACCTGCAGCTTCTGGAAGACCCCACGCCAGAGCAGGGGGAGATGCCCTGAATGAACGTGCAGCCCATAGAGACACCACAGAGGAGTAGGCTCCTGGCAGGAGCTGCAGCCTGTGTTTAGTAGCCCACACAGGAGCAGGTTTTCTGGCAGGACCTGTGACCCCCCTGGGGACCCACACTGGAGCAGTCTGTGCCTGTGCTCCTTCGACTGAAAGCTGCAGGAAGGACCCATACTAGAGCAGAGGAACACTGTAAGGAGGAAGGAGCAGCAGAAACAGTGTTATGGAGTGACCACAACCCTCATTCCCCATCCCCCTGCACTGCTGGGGAGGGAAAGAGTCAGGAACGAAGGAGTGAAGTTGAGCCTGAAAAGAAGGGAGGGGAAGGTGGTTTTAGTTTTGTCATTGTCTCTCATCATCCTACTAAATTTTTAATTGGCAATAAATTAATTGTCCCTGAGCCTATTTGGCCTGTGATAGTAATTGTTAAGTGATCTCCCTCTCCTTATCCCATATTTTCTCCCACTCTGTGGAGGAGGGGAAGTGACAGAACAGCTTGGTGTGTATCTGGCAGGCAACCAGCCAAGGTCAAACCCACCCCTCATGAAGGCAGTAATACAGGAGAGAGAGAAGGCAATTTCCTGGTTCAGCCCTGAGAGCTACTGCTGTGCAGACAAAGAAGGCCCAAACCTGGAGAACAAGACCCTGCCTGAGCCCTGTGCCTCACACATACATGCAGCAGGACATCTAGAGTGAACTGAGCTGGGTGACTGTTGCCTAAAGCAAGGAGGTCAGGAGGAGCTGCTCTCTTGCCAAGGCTACAGACAAGACAGATGTCTTCAAGTATGTAGTGGTAGGGCATACAGAAGAGGAAAACAGGCTCCTTGAGAGTTGCACAGAAACAGGATGTGAAGACACAGACTGCAACAAGGAAACCTTAGAAAGGGTAGCAGGGAAAGCCCATCCAGTCTTGGGAATCTTCAAAAACTGAGCAAATCCCAAGCAATCCAATCAAAGTTGTTCCTTCTTTCAGTGAAGGCTGGGACCTGATGACCTCCAGAGGTCCCTTCCAACCCAGGGTACTCCTGACAGCATGAACATCCCATGGTAAGACACCCAAAACTGAAAGATAAATGTTCTGTTTGCAAAGTACACAGTCCATGCATTTAAATTCATTTTCAAAAAAAAAAAAAAGTCTTATTGCTTTATTCAGATTTTGACATAGCTCATTTACGTTACTGGAAGTCCTGTGAAGACCTATATAGAAACTGCTGGCTACTTTTCAGCAGAGATCAGCTTAAACCAAATAGATTAACATGATGGTAAAATTCAGCCTGAATAATTTCTTATGAACTAAGCAATTTTTCCTACGTATAAGAAGAGCAATCTTCATAAGATACATGTTTTGGCTTTTGGTTTGGACTCATTTTTTGTTATTGGTTTTAAACAAAACTTTGAAATATTCTGTGGATATATTTTACATACTGAGAGAGTATAGGATGGCTTTATAAAATTAGAACCTCCAAAGTGTCTTCTGAGAAACCTTAAAATTACATAATAGCAATATTCTATCTTCTTTGACTTCAAAGTGCATATACATTCCAAGGTTTTACACATTTCCCAGACATCTTTTAACATACACAGATCACATCAGGTGGTTTTGTTCTCAAGGGGAAAAAAGTAGTTAAAAACAAATTCACTATTTTAAGAAGTGTTCCGTGGAAAGAGTGCTACATTTTTTCTTCTGGGAAATCAAACCAAGAGGATCTGTTGACAAGACTCTTTGGCAGTCTTAGTATCAATGGTTGTCTCTCTGTACGCTCTAGGAAGGAAATCCTGGGGGAAGGCAGTTGACTGGAAGGCGCTGCTGGTGCTTCTTGAATGTAGCTGGTTACGTTTTCTATGTGAGGGCTGTTACTGCTGGTATCTGCTATGGTAAGACTCTGATCAGCTGCTGTTTCATGAAGTCTGACATCAGCATTTCTAATGTCACCATCTAAGTCTCCCCTTCTGGTGGGAATACTGCAGTTTCTGGCTGGTCCTCCAGTTTTCTCACCAATTCTGTAAACATCTCCATGTCCTGTCATTCCCAGAAAAGAAGAGGGAGACTTGTTTTCTCTCTCATTTATCCGAGTTGTGCCTGTCCAAGGAATACTGCTGTCACGTTTGGTACTTTCTGGCTCCTTGCTACTGTCACTATCAATTGTAATCACCACTGGAGAAGAATGTGCCGAGTTACTCATGTGATGTTTCCGGTGTTTCTTCTTATGCTTTTTCTTTTTCTTTTTAAGATGCCTTGTTGTGTCTGTCACTTTTCCTTCATAGACTATCTCCACGCTTGGACTTCTCATCTTTTTTTTCTTTTTCTTACGCTTTGTCTCACCGCTTGCTCGATTGTCTGAAAGGCTATCTTCATTTTTGTAGCAGTCACTGAATTTTGAGACAGTTTTCTTGGGGGCATTTTCTCTTTCTAGACTGGTGCTCTCCATGAGTGCATTCTCCAAGTGGCGAGTTTTGTACTTCCTTTTTCCACCAGGCTTTTCACTTTTCATTCTGTCAGTTCCTCCAGAAGGGGTCCTTGACCTGTTGCTTGATCGACTCCTTGACCTGCATCTTTCATAACAGTAAAAGCGTCTCTCCTGGAGTCCCCTCTGGCTATGGGGATCTGCCCTTTCAATAAATGACCGTATCCTGTATTCTGGACTAGCAGATTGCCTTGAATAGAGAGCATTAGACTGAGTCCTTCTCCTGCTAGAGTGTTCATAGCCATCTCCGAACACCTTTCGACTACAGAAAGTATAACCCCACTGGTGTCTACTTTGGTAATGGTCTCTTGCATAATAACGATCACTGTCTCTGCTTCTTGATCTCCTTTTGCCGTGGCCTTTGCTACGTGATCGTGATCTGCTTAGTTCTCTGGAGGAAGTGCTCTCACGACTTAAAGAGCATCTCTGGCTTTTTAGAGAGACTCTGGTGTCATGAGCCCTCGACTTCCTGCTGCTCCTTTTGCTCCTATGTTTGCTACTATCTCTGCTTCTTGATCGTCTCTTTTTAAGTTGGATTTTGCTACGATGCTCCCTCCTAGACCGATAGCCATGACTCCCTCGACTGTTTTGTGAACAGGATTGTGGACTCCTGGACTTTCCCTTTCTAGACAACCTGTGATTCCAAGGGGAGCATATTGTGTCACTCCCCGGAGAAGGGCTCCAGCTGAAGTGTTGTGGAGACAGATCTTTTACCTGATGTTTGTTCTTCTCATAATCTTTTGACTCCATCTTCTCAACTGCAGGAGATAAGCAGCTTCTACAACTACGTGCATCCTCCTTACATGCAGGGGAACGTGGTGAGAAGCTCCTGCTTGGTTCACTATCACTCCAGCTGCGACACTGGATTGGCTGCTGTTTCTTCACGTCCTCCCTCTTCTCTTCCCTGATAGATTCCTCAGAGTCCGAGGACAACTCAACCACTTCTGGTGTCCTCTCTGCTAATGGCTTAACATACCCAACAATAACACAATTGTCTGAGGAAGAGTCACTGTTGTTTAAGTCAGCATTAGCCTGTAACTGAGTCTGCAGTTTGGTTCTTTGACTCTTTGTAGCAGAGTCCTCATCAGAACTTTCTGACATCTCCAGAGGAGAAGCTATGGTTGCACGAACCTCTTCTGAAATGGAATAGGAAGGCCCTGGAGTTTCATCATCCCAGGGGGCCTGACCAAGACCAGTCACAGACAAACTGTTTTCTGGCCCTTGAGAACACGCCGTATCTGGAGATATTGTAATAATTGATGAGCCCGAGTGGCTTCCTTCATCATATGATGGCGCAGGACAGTCATAATTGGCGTGTTGATCATATGCTTCTAAGTTAAAAGGACAGCGGGCAAAACTGATGAATTCATGTAAGAAGTGTTCGGTCCGGTTCAGCAAAAACGGCTTTAAATCATCAGCAAAGGCCTGACTTTCCATGTCATACCTAGTCACATTACTCATGATAATGTGCTGTACAATATTAACCAAAGATCCATGGGCACCGAACAGCACTGTAAGCTCTCGCTTCAACCAAGGAACCAACCTGTGAAGGCAAGCAGGGTTGCGGCGGAAAAACTCTGCTGAAATGTCTCGATAGCGGCCGCCATCCTGAATACTACGAATACGCACTCCAGTACGGTACAGAGCTCTGCGGAAGTTTATCATGTCCTCCTCCTGAATCTGCCGCAGAGACCTGCCCTCTGCGCTAGCCTGCCTCCTTGAGGCCAGCCTCCTTATCATCTGCTGAATCTCACCATCTCTCTGCCGCACTGGTTCACTCGACAACCCTTCAAACAATATCCCATTATCTGGAGGGGACAGCGTCCTTCGGGAAGGGGAACTGCCAGGGCGGCGTTCTCCTGTTAAGGTAGTACGGTAACGAAATCTCCGGCCATCAGGGCTGGCAAAAGAACTATTTTCTGAAGGGCTGATTATGTACTCCTTAAAGTCATCTTCAGCACGAATCGTATGGAAAATAGAAAAAAAGGACTGCTTGCAGAGGGGGCATTCTGCTTTGTTTTTTGACCACTCCTGGACACATCGGAAACAGAACCTATGCAAGCAGCGATCTAGATATGCAACATTGTCAAACCTATCCAAGCAGATGGGGCATTTAGAGTCAGGAGATGCATCTGTTAGCAGCTTGCTGGTGCTGGCTTTTGGCGAAAAGTTGCTATCTTCTGCTGAAAACTCCTTATCTGCTGAAGCCATGTTCTACAAAAGAAAGAGACAAAAGATGATTGCTATCTCAGAGAGACAAAAACTTTAGACAGGGAAGCCCTTCGCAGTGGCCTTTAAGGTTGCAAAACCCAGCATTAACACTGAGACAACACTGGAACAAAGAGGCAGCACGACCTAACTACTTTGCTTGGCTTCTATTCATAGTGAGATCTTCAGAGTTGCAAGTTTTAAACAGAGCTTGAATCATACTGGCATGTATGAAGGTAAGAGGCAGGACTCTTGTCTTCTTCCCCACTCATAAATAACTGCTCTGATGTGGTCAGTAAGTTTATGATTAACATGGTAGTCCCTGAAACACATTTCCAAAAGAGACCGGCGTTTACATAGGAAAAACAGCAGAACTGTTAGTTCTGTCTTTTAAGAAAAAAGTCAAAACAAGCAATAATTGCACTTGAACTAAACCGCCCATTTCTGAGTTCTGCTGTACCTGTCCTGTTCCTGCACCCTCTGCCCATGTTTTGCTGGGCACTAACGCGGGACCACACACAGGTGTGTTAGGCTAGACAGCCTCTGGGGATGTGTTCCAGCCTACATTACTCTTTGTTTTTACGACTGAAGCAGAAACGGCCAGTTGTCACCCTTACCCCCACCCCCAGGTACACACTGCCTTTGTATCTAGCCAAGCCGTCGAGCGCGCTTAGCAATAAATCCACCGTTTAAAGTCGTTTTAGGAAGCGGCACTACCCTTAGGCATTACAGTTCAGTGGAAACAAGTTCCCTTGCCACTTCGAAACCCACCCGCCCACCCTCCGCGGCGAGCTCAGCGGCAGGACGTGGCCCCCGGCGGGACAGCGGGCACGGCGGCTGCCGCGCGGACCGGCGAGACGCTCACAAGGCACACACCGGGGCGCGCACCGACGGGGGCACGCCGGCGGCGGCGGCGGAGAGTCACCACACACACCCACACCCACGCCCGCCCGCTGCGGGACGCCTCCCCGCCCAGCTCCCACCGGAGCGGTCCGGCGCCGCTCCCGGCCCCCTCGCCCGCGCTCACCGATGCCGGGCCCTCGCTCCCCGCGCGGGCCGCGGCCGACTTCAGCCTGTGGCGCGTCCGGCAGCGTCCGGAGCCGGGAACCTCCCGTCGCTCCTCCGCCGGCGGGCAGCGGCGGCGGCGGCGGCGGTTGCCCTCCGCCAGGCGCCGCAACGGCTCTGCCATCGGCGGCAGCGGAAGCGGCGTTGCCACGGGAACGGTTGCCCCCCGCCACCAGCGGGGCAGCGCCGGGCCGCTGCGCTGCCTGCCGGGAGCGGGACGCGGGCGCTATTGTCTGGCGTCACTTCCGCTCCCGGTGGCGACATCTTGCCGGTGGGCGGAGCGGAGGCCGGAGAGGGGGCGAGGCCGGCGCCGCCATGGCTGCGCCGGGGCGGCGGGACCCGCGCCACATCTGCCGCCTGGTGCGGGCCGGGGCCGGGGGGCTGGCTGGCGGAGGGGGGCAGGCCCGTTAAGTCTGAGGCCGCGCGGCCTGGAGGGCAAGCTTACTGCCTGGGGGCAGGGGTGGAGCAGGGCTCGGTGTACCTCTGCTGGTGGGTGGGGGCAGCGGACACTGGGACCTGGGCGGGTAACGAACCAGGGAGGGCCCTGGTGGTGCCGCGGCCAGCGCGCAATGTTTTGTTCCGCAGGTGCTAGCTGCCGTGGTGCTGCTTTCCTGGGGCTTCGTCCTCTACGGGTCACGGGTGGCCGCCCAGCGGCAGCTGGAGAGCGGCCTCCTGGCCCAGGGGCTGCCCTAGGCGATGGCAGAGCTCATGGGACACTGCCGGAAGCTTGCCGTTGTCTCCGAGGGGACAGAGGAATCCATTAGAAGGCTGGAGAAGCCCTGCTGTCAACTAGGTAAATAAAGCACAAGCAGTTACCAGAAAAGATCTCTCCTTGCTGATTTGCTCTAGCGCATGCCTGCAAGAGACACACATACCCATATGCATGAAAAAAAAGACACTGGCACGGTCAGCTCTGCAGACTGCCACAGACAAAGTGCTGCCTTCCGCAGCATCTGCATGTAGTACTGCTACCAGGGCTTGCATAAAATGCGAGCGCAGCCTGCCACATCCCTTTTCTTCTCTATAGGTGGTAAGGATGGAAGTTCACTAGTGAAAGCACACATGGGTTCACAAGATCCCCCAGGTACCAACGCAGCCTGCATGTCCCATCTAGTAACCCTGCCCCATATCCTAAGCCCTCTTGCTCACTCCTGCACACCTACACACTGGTCCAGCTTCCTGCTCACAAACAAACACACACGTGCACTGACACGCTTAACCCAACAAGTGTTCCACACCTGCAGATCTCCCCAGATGCCAGCATGGGCCTATGCCTGATAGCCTGCCTGGACCCAGGGCCTCCTACTTGCCAGCTAGCCCACCTTGAAATGTGCTAAGGAGTTACATCCCCAACCCTAGCACTTCTCCCTGGTGTCTGGGGGAGGTGCAACCACTTTGGCTCCCCAGCAGGCAGCATCAGGCACATGTGCTGCAACCCACAGTCCTTCGCATGCTGGTGCCGAGACTCACTATCTTTACTCACCCTGGTTTCCCTAGCAGCTGCACTGGGGGCACACATACTGGTCCTGTCCTTGTGACTGAAGCTGAGACCTTCACTATCACCTGCACCCTTTGCTGGCACCAAGACTCTTACCCACTCCCATCACTGGCACAATAGGAGGGATCTGCATCCAGAATGGTCCTATTCGGTTGACTTCCTAAATGCTGTGTGCATGTGTTGGCTCTTAGGTGAGGTGGGATCCACTTTGAGAGTCCACCTCTGGAACTCCCTGAGTCACCAAAATGGGAAGATGGAAGGTGCCCCAAGCTCTTCAGAGGCAGATTTTCGTTTATGAGATGAAAAGAAGCAGTTCTGGAAGTTAAATGGATCTGTTTTGGGGTGCTGGTTTTCTACACAGCTGGGAAGAGCAGAAATCTTGTGGCTCCCCTCCCACTGCCCACAGACTGGCAGCACCTCATCCCATGCACACACCTCTTGAAGCTGGGGAAGAGCCTTCCCCTGGGGAGGTCTGGCCCTGCTTACTGGACTATTGGGTCCTCTGGAGTCTCTAAGTCAGTGAGTAGCAGGGGTTTTCCCCACCAGCAGCTTTGTGGGAGTAAGAGTGTGGAGGGGCCTCAGTCTCATGTCCTGAGCAGCAGCTACAGCACCAGCAACACCCAAGCTGTTGACAGTGGGACCTGGGGAAGGGAAAACCCCCAGCCCTCTCTCTGTCTCGCCCTGGCACCAGGGACAATGCCCTTTCAGGCACAGCAGCAACAGCTCCTCTGAGGACGGAGGTCAGCAGGAGGCTCAGGCTATTTGATTCCCAGTATTTTTTAGCATCTCCCTTGTTAGCTGCATCACCGCACAAATACGTGACAACAGTCATAGACCCCGGCAGTGCCCTTACAAAGGTTTCTGTGCTGACAGAGAGGCTCTCTGCCTCTCCACTGGCTTTATCTCTGCGCCAAAGCTGAGTGGCCAGACAGTCCTTCACTGTCCACAGAGTAAGAACTTTGCTTCGGTGTGGTGTTCAAGCAGTCTCCCGGCACGCTTATCTTCTCCCTCCCCTGGCCAGCTGGTCACCTCCAGCAGCATGGTGCCAAGAGCAGGAGTAACAGGCATGTGGTCAGCCGGCCGTTTTAGAAACAGTCTCTGACCACCAGCCTGCCCCACGTTGTGGCCTCTCCCCGTTAGCTTCTCAGCCTTCATTTCAGGTGCCACCACTGACGCGCACCTGGAGCTGCAGGTGGGCAGGTATCGGTCACTGCAGGGTTTCGGGTTGCTCCGCTGTGCTGCAAACCTTCTAAGTGCCATTTTGCAGCCACCGCGACGGAAATCGTCCATTCTGGCTTTGTTCCTTCTGGGTAGCGAGTGTTCGTGACCACGCAGAGCTGGTTCACCTGCGGGCTGCCACCAGATGGCAAAATATTCCCTCGTATCGCTCCCAGGCCGGCTTGCCCGCTCCGCAGGCTGGAGCCGTGCAGGGCTGCAGGGGAGCGGCAGCACCGGCTGAATTTGTCTCCCCTCGGGTTAGCTGCTGCTCGGCGTGTTCAGGTGTGCCTCCCCAACAGCCTCCGGAGGGCTAAGAGCTGCCCGTTGTCTCTAGTCCCTGGAAGTCCAAGGCAGAGCCTACGACTGCTCAAAACAGAGGTGAAACGCCTGAAAACGTCCCTGCTGCTGACTGGGACCGTGCACAGGAACAGCAAGGAAGCAGAAAGAGAACTTGCTTTTTTTATGTCATGGTTCTTAGCTAACTGAGGGAACCCGTGTGATGGTTCTGCAGACATTAAGAGAACTGAGAGCCTCAAGAGCTTTTTCCTGTCTGCCCTGCCCTGACTATTCTCCCTCTTCTCTCTGCCGTGCTGCTATCGCAGCACCATGCCAGAGTCAGTGTCAAGGGTCTAAGAAACATCCTCAGCTCCACATCCTGACATTTGCCTGAAGCCATGCCAGGATAATGGCAGCAGCAAGAGGCAACTTTTTTCTTCTAGGTAACATGGGAGTGGGAACAAAGCCCCCACAGATGCTGGGAAATACCCCTTCGAGTCTAGTGGGGAGCGCACAGTTTGCAACTTCTGTCTCTGAGGCTCACCCTTCTGCTTGCCTCTGCTACTTGCCCAGTAACAGTAGCTCTTTCAGGAAAGCAAGAATTAAAATCATCTTCATCCCAAGAATTTGAAACTGCCACCTCAGCAAGAAAAATCTCTGCATTGTGCCATTAAAATCATCGTAACATGCACCAGAGTGCTCCAGGTAACCAGAGGAATCCCAGAAACTTGAGGTTCAGTTTCCCACATTGGAATAAATCTTCACTCTGATTCTTCTGCCCAGAAGTTACACATTGTCTTGAAGACAAGGTCATAAGGATCGTTGTCCAGAATCAAGCTCCTGAGACATGGATTGAGAGTAATAAGATCTCTAGTAGATAACTAGTAGTTAGAAATAAGAGACTATAAGATGAGCATATCATAAATAGCAGTATTAAAAATTTACTTCCTATGCAGTTTTGATGCCAGTTGTCTCATTCGTAATACACTGAGCTACCTCTCTCTGAAGAAGCTGTCCCTGAAGCTGCTCACTTACAGTGTTACCACCTGTTAGATGTTCCACCTCCCCGTCCCTTTCAAACTCTCTCTTCACCTTGTGCTCATGTGCTTTTTCATGGGAGTAAAGGAGAACATGCAAACCCCCTCAACTTGCTGCTGGGATGTCACAAGAAGGGCTTGGACCCACTGCTCAGCATCCATCATCACCTCCTCACCCCTGAATATGCAGTGCGGAGCAGAATGCATGTGTTTCCTGTCACATTCAAAATGGTACAGCAAATAACTATGTTTAGGCAGCATTAACCATTCAGATGAGATCACCAGAGATGCCTTTTAGCCAATGCTATCACCCTCAATGGAATATATTCATAACGCTGATGAAGTCCCCCTCAGATCTTTATTTTCTTTTAAATCCTTTTTAATAAAGCATAGCTTATTTATAAGAGCAAGTCTGGTTTATTAGTCTTGAAGTGGTTTGTTTGTTTGTTTAAGTTTCAGGGGGGTGTTTGGAAAAATTATGATCAGCATGCTTTTGATTAGCATAGCTAAGAGGACTTTTGCTTAATGAAATGATTAATTGATTCAGCCAGGTATGCAGCCACACTAACAGCTGCTTCAACACATACAAAAGACTCTCCTTCAAACATGACCTTGCCTTGCTAACATGAGGCAGTACCCATGGATACATGTTAATTATAAGGTTGATAAGAATATGTAAGGATAGCTAATGTTGTAGCTGAGTTATTTAATGAAGGCTATTGAAAACAATCAAAAACTGAAACAAAATCATTAGCCAGGCAACTGTGGGCTAGATTTGGCTTTAAATCACTTTAACATACTGATGATAATCAATTTCTCCCAAATTAACACCAGCAAGGAAGCTGGAACATAATTGCTTCATTCCTGCATTACGTGCTGATTGAAAATGGGGGAATTACGCAAGTTCTAGAGTCCTCTGCCTGCTTAATAATAATTACATGGTTTCATTATCATCTCTATTATTTATACAGTACCACCTGTAACCTAAAAGCTGTATAAAAACAGATTTTGGTAAATATATGCAAGTTCATGGTAAATGGAAAGCTACCAATCTTTTAAAATCCCAACGATGACCAGACATAAAATGCATATATACCTAAAGACAGTACTTCAGACTACAAGTAGCTCCCAGGTCATCACAACAAGAAGCAAAAGCTGCAGATTTTGTGGTGAAAGCAGAAAAAAAGATGTATGCATGGTGTGAGACACAGAAGGATAAGGGTAAGGGAGAGATGCAGGAAAGCAGAAGACAACACTGTCCAGAGGAGGGTGATGTGTCGGAGGACCCTGTCCAAGGACATTACCAGTGTTTTGTGATTAGAAACACTGAACAGTGTGATTAGAAACACTGAACAGACCTAGGACTGGTTTGCCTCAGTTGTGGTGCTACCAAAAATCCCGCAGGAGTTTGGACAGACAGGTTTCAGTTCCCTATTTGCAAATACAGGCTGGGAATTTTCCTGCTGCATTGCCACTTCAGGCCTCCTCTATTGTTTGCTGCAGGCAGCTGCCATCACTGATATCATGCTGCAACCGCTTCGAACATTTCTATGGAAAGGAACACATGTATCTGAACAGAATTCAGTGCTACAGTAGGACTTGACCCGCCCATCAGAGACCCCACAAAGCTTTGTAACGAATGAACATGAGCAACTAAAGCAAAGCAAAAGCATACAAAACCTTTGCAGAAGCTAGACGGCAGTGTTGGCACATGCTCTGAGGCACAAGCAAGCTGCTGCTCGTATTTTGCACAGTGGGCTTGAATTATGGGTCCTCTGTTTACAGGAATCAGTTTTGGACCTCCTTTTTTGTAATCTGAAGAAAAAATGGTTTAGCATCTCCGAAACTTCAGCCTCAAGACTGACAACCACAAAGAAGTACTCAGAGTTCAGGGGGGAAAGCAACAGCCCAAAAGACTCAAGCAGAGTTCCCAAAGCAGAAGGAACATAAAATGTAAAGCACAGTAAAAAAGGCATTTCCCTACACCCCCC
>JANZLQ010000079.1:11468755-11480594 GCA_026212715.1 Elanus axillaris | reverse complement strand
ATCTTTTGTCAAGGACAAAGTCCATACACCCCCCCCCCCCCAGATTCATATTTCTGCATGTCAGTAGATCAATTTAACAGTGACACACCACCAAATAAGCTTGTCACTAAAAGGAAGTGGCAGTTTTTGAAATGGCTATTTACTTCAAATGAGATAAAAAGAGAGGTGGAGGGCTCTGCCACAGATACTGGAAGAGACGAATGGTTAAAAAGATAAAGACCTTCAAAGACCATATGTTGCCCCAAGCAGCCTTTAATGAATTTTATTGTGGTTCAGTGAGTCTGGTTTGCTTTTAACAGTTCATTTAGCAAGTTGTTGCTGCAGCAATTTATAATAATAATGTCACAATAATCTTTTAACCGGGTACAGCTTTGTGACTGTACAGGATTGCTCTGAAAATCATTTCTGTACTTGGTAAAATGGAAAAAAACATATGCAGTAAGTCCCTTTAGTTCCTTCCTCTGTGGCACACATCACACTGCAGGAGGACAAGTTACTCTAAGGAAAAGCAAAAGGAATTCTCTTCCACTCAGATGAGGATTATTTTGAAATGATAACAGCAGCTGAGAGCACAACATTGCCAGCAGATAGGGGATAGCATTTACTTCCTTCACATTCTGGGTGTTACTGATTACAGCCAACAATATATTTTTACCCAACATACTAGTTTCTTTGGAGAGTTATTTTCCTAGTCCTCTACTCCAAATGATATTTAGACTCTATCCTTGTGCTGATTCAAGTAGCAAATTAATCAAAATTACTAAAATAATGAAGTGATAGCCTGTAATTAAGACTAAATATATATTGGTTTTCATTATGAACCAAAAGCTTAGTGCCAGCAATAGAGCCCAAAAGGAAAAAATATTCAAACCCAAAGTTTTGATATAATTTGCTAGCATGCAGCTTGATAACAATACCATATCTTTTGTCATTAGCTGCAGTCATCCTGCTGTCACTCCACATTTCTACAGAGGTTCTCAAGCACAGGATAACACAGTCTGTCTTCTCTATTGTCATTTTTCAGATGTAACTATGGGTGGACAATACATTTCACAGCAGGTAGAAATGCCTAATCCAAGAAGGAGAAATTTGTAGCACTGGAAAAGGGGATGGAATTGAAAAGGAATCTTCCGCTAGGAGATTAAATCCCAGATCATACAAACAACTCACCATGATCGGGGCAAATAATCCTATCAAAGTTAATGTTACATGCTTTGTGTAAACATCGACAGTGGGCTTCAGATCAGTGGCAGACATGAAGCTTGCTACAACCTTGATAGTTTTTCCCAGTGATTTCAAGGGGACTATTCACATAGAAAAGCACATGCTGAACTTCCAGAATCAGGACATAAAGCAAATTAATTCTGTCTAGCTACAAACAAGCTCCAGACTAAAATCCTTGCAGGGATGCTATTTATTAATCAGTATTTGTGTATCACTTTGTGGTACCTTCTAACCCTGTACCTTAAATTCACATACCATACCTTGTTTGCAGGATCAGAGCATAGGGATGAGATTTACCCAAGTACTCTCTCTCTCCAAGAAGGTCTAGTACTGTACTGCACATAGCAGTGGGCCCCGAGGTCCTGACAGCATGCAGAGTTCCGCTGGTCTCTGCTTGCAGCAAACCCACTTGAAAATGGTTTTTATACAGTATTTGTGTTCCAAAGGCTTGTGGACCACATATTGTGTGCAATTTGCAGCTGGATGCATTTGTCCATTATCTACCCGTCACTGATTACACTGATTAAAAGAAGAAAGTCCATGACTTCAAATCAACAACCCCTGGTTTGGTAATGCTGAGGTCTCTTCTCCACAGAGAAAAGCTGTTTGGGTATTTCACCTCGACAGAACTAAACTAAGCAATGTTAACATTTCAGTCCTTGTTTCCATTTCTGTGCTGATAGATGGCAGCTATTAGAAGTTACGTACCAATTCAAAAGGTAATTAAACTCTTATGCTTTGCTTCAGACATGCAGCATCCAGCCACAGCCTACGTATTTTACTGACTGCAGCCAGGAGGGTTTTGCCTCAGTAAAGAACTGAGGGATTTGGTCTAGTGATAAAGGTGTCAGCTTAATAATAAACCCCTCCTCAAATAATTGCAGTTCGTTAGGCCTTGATCCAAAGCATGGTGCAGGTAATGACTTCAAGGAGGTCTGTCCAGCACTGTTGTGTTGGGGGCATGTGTAATTGTAACACTGAGACAGCCAAATTTTTGTGGGACTGTAAAAGACAGCATACATACCATGGAGCTTACAGTCTTAGGTAGAACTGCTGCAAAAAGAACAAGTAAAGGGAAATACAGTTGTGCCTCTTACGCTGAGTGGGAGCTGAAGAGAGAACTGCTGCTAAGAAGGTTGGGTGTGCTCACAAGCAAGCTGAGAGCTAGCAACCAACTGCAGTCCACCTGAGGGTCCCATGCCAGAGCATCTTTCCAGGCCAGACAGGATTTTAAAGACCCTTTTAAAAAACAGTTAACATACACTTTTTACTAAATCCTTCTGAAAATCTACTGAAACAGCCACAGATGTGATGGGAATGGTGGGCTACAAATGGATGACAGTGGAGGAATGTAGAGACTAACAGAAAAAAAACCCTGTAGTGTCACAGTGGACTACCTCAGGTCAAAAAAATATGAGTTTGATGCTTAAAAACCTGAGGCAATAGTTATTTGATGGCTACCACTGCAATAAACTGGAAGAGCAAAGAAATAAATTTGTTCCCTTGAGATCTGCCGTCATCTGTCTCTTTCTGCAGAAGAGCTCTTTGCATTAATGCGTCCAGGAGACAAATGCTTGTGATCGTGCCATCCACAGGAGTGGGCCCAACAGAAGTGGAGCAGGATCAGTTTATATCACAGCTTACGTAGGTTTTGCTCCTGAACCAATAATCTGTAGCAGGAGAGTCACCCTGCTGTCCCAAGACCAGTATAACCATCTTCTCGAAGCCACTGACAAATTTTTCCTTTTCCCCAAGAACTTCTGCAGATTTTTTTACAACTGCCAGCTCACCTGCACTTCTCAGAGAAAGGAGCAAATTTCATCTTTTGCAAATGCTTGTTCTGCATTCTTTTTAAGTAGTCTGTCAATCCTAGGTGGTTATTACACCCACTGACATTTCTGTCAGTCCCTGGTTTCTCCAGGTGCTCTCTCTGCCCCCAGTGAGACTTTTCCTCTAACCTTTTCCTTGCCTTTCATTCCAAGCCTGGAGTATGCTGGAGGGCAAGATGGGCAGAGGAACAATCCTGGTCTGAGGGGTAAGATAGGAGGGGAGACAACTCCACCCAGCAGGCAATGGCAAACCCACTTCCTCAGGATGAAGCAGGTCAGCATAGCGGGGTATTCTTCCATCCCCTACAGGCTGCCCAGCACAAATGACTGTGTGGGGACATCAGCCACTCACAGATGATTGATTTGCATCTTTCCTCGCAGAGATTGTTTCCTTCTGAATGGTCCATTAATTTTTCCTTCTGGGGGAAAAGAAAAATAAAGGAAAAAAATACTACTGTACAGGGAATTCTGTTTCTGGATAAAAAGAAAGGTTTTACAATAGATGTTAGCACAGAGTTGAGAATTCAGAAACAACTATTTCATTACTTTTCCAGATACAACAGGGTATATTAGTATGTATTAGCACAAAGTCTATGTACAAATACATTATTTAATATGCTTTACTAAGTGATTATATCTCAGATCACTAACTAATCATTTGAATGGATAATAATATAATTCTCAATTTTGTCAAAATAGTAGAAGCTCAGAAAAACACAATTTCTTAACACAGATCTCAGTAGACTTTGGTATAAACTCCTGGTTGTGTTTTCTGTGCCAGATCCACCCACAGTTAGTCTGTGAGTAAGTATCTTGATTGCTCTGTCAATTTTTCTTTAGATAAATTCAGATTAGGAAGTCTTTATCCAACAGGAAGAGATACTGCAATCTGTCATTGGCCAACATATCTCACTCAGCCACATTAATGTTGATAACAAATACTAACTGGCTCCTTCTGGGAGAAGAGTACCCAATACTCCTTTGAAGAATGCATACTTCTAGTTTGGGAAGCAATTTTAGAAATAGCTTAGTAGGATTCCTCTATTATTGCTTAATAAGCATATGTTCTTTTATTGCTTCTTTTGAGTTAAATATAGCTCACCTATTTTCTTTCTTGCTGTTAAAGTCAGACAATGAAAGTGTAAGTGACACTTTAGAAACCTGTATAAAACTCCAGTGCTGAATTAAATGGACAATGTCAAGTGCTAAATAAAAGTGAATTACGATTAGTTTTAGAAGACAGCAAGCTATGCCTGCAGCCTGCTGATAATTTATGTTTTCACAATCACATTTTTCACTAAAAGAAATGCTTCTTTCCCTGCTAGTGTTGTGTGAAAGGCCCACATGAAGAAACAGTAAGACTGATGGTATGCATATGAATGTAGAGTACTGTCAGCATTAAACGAGGCATGTCTCCCAACAAAGTGCACCAGTAGTGACTTCTGACACTTACCCCTGAGAAAATGAGGCCACCTCCACCAGCTACTCTTTCCTGACAGATCAGCTCAGCACACAAAAAGTCATGCATTTGAAAAGAAATAGGAAAAAAAGCTGTTCCTTACTTTGCTGCATTTATAGTAAGTGTAAGCACATCTTGCCACAAATTTAAATTGAAAAGCTCAAATTGAAGTCAGGTTTTTGCTAAGTTCACACAATGTTCCTTTGAAAATGGTGAAGTAAAAGTTTTGAAGTGCAAGTAAGAAGGACAGAGGCCACAACGTCTAACTCTACAGTGTAGTTAGCAGTCATTATATTTATCTCACTCTTAACAAAGGTGATGATGTCTTTTACTACTATTAAAAGCCTTGAATGAAGCATTCCAGCAGCACAGAGAGCTAACACAGTAATTAAAAGTCACGAGATAGCACCTATTTTATACTCCATGTTTACAAATCTTATAACTGTTTAAATACCTCATTCTCCTCTCACATCTGCATGGATAAATTGAATTATTCTGGCATGAAACTGATTAGGCCAACATATGAGAACCAAGACAAGCATCATGTCTCATAACATAATCCATGAAAGAGTTAGCTATCTAGCTTAAATTAGCCAGCTAGGTTTCCCACCACATCCCAGGCCATCTAATTTTTACTGGATGATCTGGTGTCTTAGAGTACACCCGTGAGCCAGCCTCAGCTGGTTTATGGCAGGCAGCACAGTGGATTATTGCTTTCTTCTCTAATTTCTTGGGAGTGCCTTAAAAATGTCAATCAGGCATAAATCATCTGTGCATTTATGCGTGTACGAGTACAGACATCCAAGGGCAAGAGTTATAAAGGGATCTTGCTACACCAGAGCAATACTAACTCCAAAATGCTATTAGTGATTTCATTTTAAGCAGTGGTGGGAAAATAGTTGTTAACCACTGTCTGAGTTTGGGACATAATCTGTACTTCTCCCTGAAACTGCCCAGCATTGCACATACAGAAACCGCAGAGAAAGAGGGTTATATTGTGACAGGCAAAGATCATGGATTTGTCCTTGCACAGGCTCATTGTGGAGGTTTTATACCTTCTGAGACAAAAGCTTTTACCACAAAAATGATCTGAATTAATTACTTTTTCAGAAGGAACATAAGGCAGAGAGATGCCACTAGGATGGGCAGCCTCAAAGCCAGAAATAGAAATTATGGTTCTTCTGAGCATCTCATCTGTTTGCTGCTTTTCTTCTTTCCATGGCTTCCAAGATGTGTGAAACTAATTTAACCTTAAACAATGGCCTTTATTAAACAGAATATGGAAAGAGGAAGAGAAAAACATAGAATTTAACCTGTGCATGGTGTGAAAGTACAGATATTTTTCCTGTTCATGTCTAAAGCCTTTTGTTTTCAGAAGAACATTTGACATATGAAATAGAATCAGCAACTTGGCTCTTAGTTTGCCTTCTTGACTCACCCTAATTGTTATGCATCAGTCAATGTACTTCATATCCTCCTTCTGACCTTAAAAAAAGGCAACTGGCAACAAAACTGTCTAAATGCTGCAGAATTATCAGGTGAGCTTCATTGTTCAAAGACAAACTCATCAACTACCTTATAATGAGAACAAAGGTAACAAAGAATCAAGAACGTACTTTTTAGCACTGACCAAGCCCAACATATTCCAACATGCTTAAGTACCTACACAGGCATATTTTATAAAATATATTCAGTTTCCTGGAAAAAGTCTGAACTGACAGTGCACAAATCAACCTCCTTGCTTTTTTTACCATTTCATCAGGGTCTGCTGACGCTAGAGTAGGACTATAAGTTGAATAAAAAGGCATGTCCTTAGCTTCTTGGTCTCGTCCCACACCTCTCCTTACCAACACTGGCTGCGGATCCCTCTGATCCAAAAACCTCCTGTGTACATGAAAGGTGCCATGTTTGGCTTTTCCTGTGTAAGGACAGAGCTAGGAGAAGGAGGAAATATCAGGAGTGCTTATCTGTCATGAGCTGCATTTGCCACTAACCATTTGCAAGGGACAGCTGGCATGTGAATTGTGTGTATCTAAATAAAACTCCTGAGGACACAGGAGTGAGAAGATGGGCAAACTCCATGTGAGGTGGGTTTTTCTGCTCTGTTTTTTTTCACCCAGAGGAGACCAACATTGTAACAAACTCAGATTTTCTTTGTCTCTGGAGACTGGGCAGCATCCCCATACACTCTCATGAATTAGAGAAAGAATTAATATATTAGTATTTAAGTAGCAGGCAGAACCATATCTCTGCCTAAGAAAAGGTACTTTCCAATGGTTTAGCCTTGCTTGCTGAGCTGATCTTCCAGGCTGCACAGTCTGCCAGACCAGGCAAAATGACTTCTAACAATGAGATCCAGTCATGCAGTGAAGAGATTAATTCACATCAGTTGTAAATACCTATTGAAGCAACTCATTAAATCAGCCAGGTTGTGCCATCCAGAGCACCTGATCAGCTTAATCTAATGTCTCACCCTGGCCCTGGAGTTATCAGTGGCCAGCTGTAACTATAAGTGATAGAAAAGGTGTTTTCCCAGGGGAGTTTCTGTTTCCTGAATTCAGACATTTCTGATTATCTTCCCTGTGTTGCCAATTCCAATCTTTCCTTTCCAATCTTCTTATCTCCTAGAGGGCCTATGCACCTTTTCAGTAACTTGAAATCAAGGTATAAAATCAGCAATATTCTGATTACAGGCAAGCTCTGAAGGCAGCACATGTGGGCTTACAATGGCACCACGTTAGCATTATCGATCTACAAATCCGATATTGCCTCTGCAAATGTAGGACCTGATTCATCTAAGAGGTCAAATTTTGCTTCCTTATTCCTGCAAAGCCTTGAAGTGTGTTACACTTGGCAGATGTAAGGACTTTCAGGAATGCCAAACTAATTGCATTTTTGCAGAAATTACAGATTTCTTTAAACATGAGTCTTTTTCAAAGAAAATTGAGCCATCAGGTACACATCTTTAAGCCAACAGAAAGCACTCGGCACCCACCACATTTTGAGATTACCATTTAGCTCATCAGGTAGACCCTGCTGAGAAGCACCTTGGAAGATGAGTCACATCCTGACCTGTGAATGATGGAGTGAGTTCACTCACTGAGATAAGGAGGCCCTCCAGGCAGAGATTGCCACATGTGCATCTCCCATCTCTGTTCTTGGCTCTCATCTGAGGTTGCCTGCAGGGTCCCAACCTGCAGGACAAATTAGAGGGGCTTTTTTTTTTTTTTTTTTTGCTTTCCTTCAGTTTCCCTTCAGCCTTGAGGACTGGACTTGAACCACCATCTCGTTTTGATGGGAGCTGCAGGCAGCTGTCAGATGGCAACATTGCTCACTAATATATGAATGGGAATCGAGTCAGCAGCTTGGAAAGTAAAGCTTTCACTTCTATAACTGCTCCCTTAAGCCACCCAGTCCCTAGAATCTAGTAAGTTATTTTACCTTTAAAAATAATCATGTTCTATAAGGGGAAAGGATAAAATGAAATGGATTTAAAAATAAAATTATTCTTTAACTTTAAAAATTATTGTTCTCTAAGCAAAACCACACAGGTTCAGTCTCCTGGACATGAAGAGATATACACAGTCTAAACCAGCATCACAATCAAAAAGGCAAGCTGTGTACAGATTGCAGTCACTTACAGAACGGATTGAATCTTTTCAAAATTACATGCTGGCCTTGAGGAGTTCTCCAGGTAACAACCAGAAGGGAAGATACAGACAAACACCTTTTAGCATGATAATATCTGTAGAGTTTTATTTCTGGACATGGAGTAATATTTAATATTCCCTTGCACTGGCTCTCCTATGCAAATCCTTCAGGCTCTCTGAGATCAGCTGCCTTCTACCAGCAAGATGTACATCCTCCTGTCATTCCTCATGCTACTGTAGGGATGCACATGCACTGGCTAAACAGTGCCCACATTAGCAACCTGCTGCCTTAAACATACTCAACACCTGCCCTTTGGTTGGCTGATGGCAAAGAAGCTATGGAAACTGGAAAGGTCAAGTGGAAATCACTTAACAGAGCAAGCCATACAGCAGACACCAAGTAAAGCAGGCAATGAGTTCTCAAGCCCTGGAAAAACTGGGTCAAACGGGTCTGAAACAGAGCTGTTAAGCAAAGTGAGAAACCAAGGTTGTTATTTCAAAGCTGCTCCATGACGCAATATTGCTCTGCGGCCACAACGTGCTTTGCTTTTGATTGTGCTCTGCTCAAGACCTAAGGCAGTTTTGAATTGTAAGGCAGCAGGGATTGTATCAAGTAGACACAAGCTGCATCAGGATCAGCAGCCATATACAAAAGCAGGATGGCAAGGAGGAAAGAGCAAGAGCAACTAACCTGATAAGGGGAAGAAATTAAATCACATGCTTTCAAAGATACACAAGGATTTCAGTGAAAACATTCACTAATAGGTAAACACACACATATAGAACTTTTTGCCTTCCAAGAATTTCATGCAGACTATCCTTTTAGGTCAAAATATCTCAGCTTCCAGCCTATCGACACAATGACTGTGCCTAGTGCCTCAGAAGAAGAATAAAACCAGTGATGACACCATCCTCCTCAGAGAGAGATGCTAGCAGGATAGTACTTACAAGGCTCCTTGAAGTACCCTTTCAGAGGCATTTCATGACCTACAAGGCATCTCTGTGTATGATGCTGGGCAGCGTCAGGTGTTTGAATGCAATGCATTTAGAAGGCATAGCCCTAAGTGCAGAAACAGAGGGCCTTGGAATAGGAGCTTACATGGCGGGCATGAATACCACTGAGACACCCATGCTTTCCCCAGTGTGGTGAGTCAGAAAAAGCATCCCATCCCTGGGACTGCAGGAAATGGAGTAAGATCCTGGGCAGAATTCTGCATAGAAGAATTTACCTGGAAATTTGTACAGAAATACAAAGGGCACAATGATTTTACCAGAAGCCTTAGAGTCATCCTAAAATTATCGGTCTTTATGTCTTGATTTTCTCAGAGCAAGAAAAATGCCAAGTAGCAATAGTGAAATAACACCTGTGAACAGGGATTGAAGTGACCCTACTGTAATAGCAGCTTCTTATAAAGAGGATGCACAAGGGTCCAGCAGAGACCACAAGGGAGAGAATAACAAAGGTGTGTGGGCACTCGCATCCTCTCTTGCTTCCATGACAGCTGAGCCCTGTGCACAGCAAGGCTTTTGGGGCTCCCCCCAGCTCCTTGTATACAGTGGAAATGCAGATTTTGGTATATATCACCTCCTTACATTGCAGCTGGAGAAAGAAAAAAAGAAGGCCTTTTCTTACATATCTGTGAATGGTTAGACCATGACAGAAATAAATTGCAATAAATTATAAGGTTCCACTCCAACCACAGCTATCAGCACAGGGTATCGCCAGGTAAGCAGCAGAGATCTGTCACCTACCCAATTAGTTTTTTGTTTGTTTGTTTGTTTGGTTGTTTTTTTTAAAGGAAATATACTTTAGTCATCTAAACAGCCAATTTTGAACAGCGCCGTTTGGGGAGCCAGCATGTTCTTCAGCTGTGGCGAGTTCTCAGAGTCAGGCTGATGCTGCAAAGCATGAACTGCGTTGATTATATACGTTTAAGTTATGTAAGTGATTTTCACTGGAGAATATAGTAAATGCCCATAACTGGTTCTATACCTTATGTTCCTCTGCCTCAGAATTTGAACAACTAAGAAAAAAACTGCTGCAAAAAATCAGTTTTTCAGTCATACCAGCACAATCCACAGGCTTTCCACTTTAAACATCTGAGAAGATAAGAATGTCTTTCAAGGTGACACATGGGGACTTAAGAAGTTTTCAAACTTCAAATTTTATTTCATTTCAAATTTTAATTTTAGAATTCCTGGAGTTTGGAAAGTTAGGTGTCCAGCTGGATCCCACAGTGTTAGACTTTTTTTAGTTCTCAGGCAAAAAAACCTTATTTTGACATTCACAGCAATGCAGTTTACAAATAGCTTTGAAGCCCCATGTGCTTCCCATTGGAAGTGCTGGACCTTCAGTGCCTACAACAGACGTGATTAAACTGGCTGCCAGAACAATGGCTGGTAAATGCTAGGAAGGTTTGCAATCAGCCTGTGGTGTAAAACAAACTTCAGCCCCCCCACCAAATTTATATGCCAAAGTACTACCTGAAAGACTAGCATTATCACTGAGCAGAAAAGCAACCACCTGAAATAAATGCAGTAAATATTTGCTTATCCAGCCATTAAATAAGGAAAATACAACCTAGACTGAGAGGCAAAAATGTAGCATCCTTTTTTTTTTTTATGATACAAACTATTATCAGACTCTTGCTTAAAAAGGCCATATGAACAAAACAAACTTACAACATACTTGGAGGGGAGCACAAGCACACTCATGTTGTACCACATCAAATTCATACTGTTGTAAAGCAAGTGATCTCACTTCTTGCAGCACTTGTGAAAGCAGAAGGATTAAAAATAGATGAGGGTGGGGGAAGAATGGAATTTGAAATGCAGAAACAGAACAAAACCCCATACCGTCCTTTAAATTTCCCGGCATCCTATTTTGCATATGCATATCTGAAAATGCAAGTTTCCTCCTATCCATTTTAGAAAGAGCATTGTCACAAGTTTGTAGTGGGGCCACAGTCTGAACAGACACAACCTGGGGTCTAAGCCACCTCTGAAGCACTGGCAGGATAAGACTTGTGCAGGGAGACAGCAGTACACAGCAGCAGGTCAGACCTCCTCAGCTTGGTCTGAGGCGCCTGTAGTTCAGAGAGGATGAAAACAGAAAGTGGCATGTTTTTAAGAAAGCGTCAGCCTTCTGTCATGCTACAGGTTAATGATATTCTGTTAAAGCCATATGGATCTGTGTCGTGCAGATGCCAAGAAGAAAGGAGAAGAGGACAGAGAGATGAAGAAAACTGAGACAAAAGAGTAGGAAAGCTGAGAAAGAGGATGAGGGGAGCTGCATCTCCACTGGACTCTTGTGACTATTGCACAGAGACAGGAAGTCATCCTGAAAAAGGCAAATTTATATCCCCACACCGTTGGCCTAAGGGGAAAGACAGGTTCCAGTGTCTGCTCCTGACAGGGATTCCCTGTCTGGCACAAGGAAAAGAGTAAATGAAGCTCTAGCTTCAACACAGAGCCGAGGCTTTTTCTGCTTCTCCCCCCACCCCAGCAGCGAGCAGCCTGGGGGGGCACAAGGACTTGGGAGGGGACACAGCCGGGACAGCTGACCCCAGCTCACCCAAGGGGAATTCCAGACCATAGGAGGTCAGGCTCAGCATATAAAGCTGGAGGAAGAAGAAGGAAGGGGGGAATGTTCAGAGTGATGGTGTTTCTCTTCCCAA
>JANZLQ010000079.1:11445689-11468150 GCA_026212715.1 Elanus axillaris | reverse complement strand
GCTCTGCTTATGGGTTTTCCTTTCCCTATTAAACTGTCTTTATCTCAACCCACGAGCTTTCTCACTTTTACCCTTTTAATTCTCTTTCCCATCCCATCTGGGGGGACTGAGTGAGTGGCTGTGTGGGGCTTAGGTCCTGTCTGGGATTAAACCATGACAGCCTGTCACAGAGAGAGACCTGGTAAAAGTCGCAGGATGCTGAGGTCTCATGTTGTTGCTCCCACAAGGACAGACTTCCATGAGACTCTGGGAGTCTGTGTGGACAGAAATCAAACCTATGGATAAAGTGGGGAAGAAACAGGAGTCAGGGTGCAGCGTGGCCCAGCCTCCCTGCAAAGGGGGGTGAGCAGGTACCAGAGTGCAATAGCAGGGCCAGCATGAGCAGGGACCTCCTTAGCAGGTGCCAGCATGCAGAGTGGCAAGTGTGGCTCAGGGCTGGAGTCACAGGTAGAGGTCAGGGTCAGAACTGGGATTGAGGAGATATGAGACTGGGCAGATATATCTGCCTGCAGCCATAATGCAGTGCAGTGGCGGGGGGTTGGGCAGCAGTAAAGCTCAGCTTTAAAGCATCTCTTGGGGAAAGGAGGAGTAGGTCCTTCCAGCTGCCTTCACAACCACTGCTGTCAGCAAAGGACCTGACCAGGACCTGAGCATGGGTGCGTGCAGACAGCCGAGCTTCGCCAACTTGCCTCCTAGCCATGAGAAGTGCTGGTCTCGCACATTGTGGATGCTGAGGCAAAGCTCTGCAAGAGCAAACAGACCACATCCCTAGCACCAAGAAATCAGAAACATTTTGAATTTACAACATCATGGTACCTAAGTGCCATGCAGGTGTGTTTATGAAGACAGGCAGATGAAGAAAAAGATGGTATGCTTCCACTTTTATGCATAAGGAACTCTGGAGAGAGTCAATTTGCCTAGTTACACACGTGAAAGGAAACCTGTTTTCCTAATGGCTTTAACTAGCTCTCTACACTTGGGTCAGTTGCTCCATGACACACTCTGAAAGTCAACAGCCTTGGAGAAAGCAAACTCTCAGGGCTCACAGCCTTTCCCCAGGAAGGACGTGTGCTGAATATGTCCACCTCCAGACCTAGCTCAGATGAAACGTGAGCTGGCTAATGCCAGCAGCACACGCAGGAAAGGCAGACTCTCCGGTGGCCGGGCACACACCACTTCCGTGGCTGCAGCCCATGCCCATCGCTTTGTGCTGCGGCCGGAGGATGTCAGTGTCACCATCGGAAGAGGGGTCCGGTAGGATGACGGCTACCTCTGCCAGTCATGCAGGAAGGAAGCTGTAAACCAGCACTGAGTGAGACCCCAACAGACATCAGAGACAGAGCGACGCATAATGCCCTGCATGGAACCATCCCCCTCCTAGAGCTGCTCCACCTGCTGAAGGCAGCCTGACCCAGAAGCTGCCAGCTGAAATCCTATCCCTCAAGCAATGCAAGGAGGTGAACTGAGCCCCATGTGGGCTGAAAGATAAAGGCATCCACAGGCGTAGAAGTGACAGAAGTGTGGATTATCCTGACCTACTGCAGCTCCACAGACCAAACGGTCCCCAGTGTATCTTGCAGACCTGGGTGCAGATGCTGGGGGTTGACATGCACAACTGGAAATCCTACAGCATGTCCAAAAGGATCCCTAAAGGTCAAATATCAAAGCATATGGTAGAGAAACTTCCCCCCTCTGATCCTTCTCATACTCAGCTTTATTTTCTCAAGACCCTCTCTTGTTGCAGCCTTCCTGCTGTGAGCTACATCCCCAGGGATGCAGAGGTCCTACCAGGTAGCTGGTGCAGCCTTGGGGTTACCTTTGGGCAGCACATTGCTTTTCAGCTGTTGAAACTAACAAAAGCAAGAGGCTGTGCCTCTCAACTCTGATGTTGAAACAGCCTTGCTACCACAGTGGTTATGACAGGGGCAAGCTCTCCAAAGCGGGGCAAGCCCTGGAAAGCTCTCCACTCACAAGTTCTGAGTCCCTGCTGGGACAGCTCCTCCGGTCTGCCAACAAGGGTCAGGCATGAACACTGCAGTTAATTTGACAAACCATGGGAGTCGCACCAGGTCATTAGAGTGGGGAACTGTGGGCATCAAAGGAGCATGCTCCTGCTGCAACAATCTCACTGAGACCTGGCCAAAAAAAGCAGAGGTAAAAAAACTCTTTCAAAAGAAAAAGCAGAACAGGCACTACTGCAGCTGTAGGCTTCTCATGCCCACTAACTCTCTGGGTTTTAAAAACCCTTTTTCGCTACAGATGGACATCAGCTAACCCATCAGTGTAGTGTGTCTGTTAAGCAACCTGGATTAACTAATTACTTCAGTAGCGGGTGCCCTCTCAGGTACTCAGAACAACATGTGCCATGTGAATAAAGCCTCCCAGTGTGCCCAGCACCTCTGGCAACATGCCACCCTTTGCTCTGAGAATTTCCACCCCCCATGGTGTTTCAAGATCCAGAAGCGAGTTTAACCAGCAGAACTTTTTGCCCCTTCCCATCTCCTGTCCTGAATGAGAAAGGATGAGCAAGACTAGCAGGACTAGGAAGACCATGATAAAAGTATGTGTAACCAATGTGCTTTTCCTTGGAGGACTGTGAGCATTTAAATCATTCAGGCACACCACAGCAGAGTGAGGTAAGGGAATCAATTCACGCACCGCTGAGATGTATTCATCGTTGGGGGGAAGTACAACAGCTGTTTAGCTATGTACAGTAGCAGCATGTAACAACTTTATGCTAAGAATGCCTGAATTAATTGGACCTTTGGGGGAATTGAGGAAGGCAGAGTATAATTACTTGAGCTGGAATTTATCCAGCCTGAAAAAAAAGCTTATTCCTGGAAAAATTATTATGGGAACTTCCATAATGAAACCCATTGTCCAAAAGCACCCAGAATGCTGGGTTGATACTTCCTATCAGAAGCGACCCAGTGCTGTAAAGAAAGAGGCCAAAATCACTTTTCAATGACAAGATAATTTCAAGGGGTTAATCTCACACAGGCAGGTCTGATCAGTGGAAGATGCAAATCAATATACACCAACTGACTTTATCAGAGGAACAGAGCTGCTTATACTGATTTATAAATGTTGCACGTCTGGCTAAGGTAGGTTTATTAGTTTGTTTACAACATGAGACGGTTATTTAAAATAGGATAAATAAGCATTAATTTTTTCATTCCCTTGGCTACCCTGCAGGAGGCTGTCATGTTATGGATGCTCAGGAGCCTATTGAGAAGTGACCTAGAGCTAATGTCAGATCATGAGCTACTGAGCAGGCCCACATCTCAATCACTCAGCAAATTTTGCCCCAGATGTAGTTGGTTTCTTATTTAAATTGGGTCAGTTAAAGAAATATTAAGGTAATGGATGAAATTAAGCCACTATTAGGCTGAAAGAAGAATATCGTACAAAAAATTTAACTAGTACAAACCAGGTAAGTGAAGTAAGTTGAACTGATCATGCTTGTGTGTTTAGACAAAGAGAAATATGCCCAACTTCAGTCCCAATACTTTTCTTTCAGTAGCAGGGTCTCTGCAGACAACTCATCTGAAGCACATGGCGTTTCAGTTATCTAGCTGTCTATGCAAACCTGTGTAAATCATGAGCTGTCTGAGCTCTATAAAGTGTTTGGCAGCCCATCAGCTGCCTGGCACGTGCAGACAAGACAGGCTGATGCTGATCTTCCTAGCAGAAACCACCTGGGAGCTGATGCAGCTTGTGTGTTGCTGACCTACAAGCCCTGGGGTCTTGTTGCCTTGTTCGGAAATGAATTCAATTGCAAAGAGCAATTTAGGGCATGCCCTCACTGGAGGAGGCTCTGCTGTTAGGTAACAAGAGGCCATCTTCCAGCACACAGCGTCCCACATCTAAGATGAGTGAGACATTTTTATTATTAGAAAGCTACGATATATCTTTGCAAGCTTCCACCAGGCCGTTTTACACTTGCTCTGTTGAACTGAAACCTTGATATTATTCATACTGATCTTTTTGTGATACAATTTTCGCAAGCACAAATGTGACAGTTACAAGCTTTATTAAAAAACAAAGCAAAATTTGCCAAGAGAATACTAAAATTTTTCTTGCTCATTCACACACATTCATATACAGACCAGGGTGAGCATGGGACAATCTTTCAGAGATCATGTACCTATGGATAGCTGGAATTCATAGAAAATTTCAGCTTACATCAATGAATTACAGTTTTGTTTGGTTAATGAAAGTTGGTGTCCATTTGTCACTTCAGATCTCAGACAAACATATAAGAATTTGATCCAGTTAATGTGCACTTAAGATTTGATCCAGTAAAAATCTTCCTGGGACATATGGATTGACAAAGCTGATGACACTGTCCCAAAATTGGCTCTGTAGTGACAGTGGGCAGCTGTTACAAAACTCAATGCTGAAAGCTGATCTCGTTTCATCTGTGGGCAGCCAGGGAATTGCCTGCCCTCCAAACATTTCAGCAGAAAGAAAGAGGGATCCTGGCCAAAGGAAATGAGAAGGTGATAGGCATAAAAAGAGGAATCAGCTCAAATGCCACAGAGGGTGATGGAATCACTCTAAACACAGGCACAGCTTTGCTCTCATAAGAGGCTTAGTGCTTTCTTCCCAAAGCTAACTTTCACACAAGGGACCATTTTGGCTCACTTTAAAGAATAAATTAAGTGTTTAAAGGCATTTCAGGAATAACCAGAACAAATCCAGGGCTAACACGAAGGGGGAAGAGCTACCACCAGCAAAACATTTGCTCTGTTATTGCAGTCATACAGTTGAATTTCGCTCCTTTTCCCTAAGTAACTTTGGGACATATTCCAGAAATATAAATCTTGGTGGGAAGACAGAGATCCTCTCAACACCCCTTCCTCTACCAAGTATGCTAGAAAAGAATAAAAAGAAGCAGAAGCTCAAAGCTGGGTTCTGCAGCACCAGTGGTTGCACAGACTAGAAATGCACAGTTGCAATCACGTACATAACATTAGCTGAGCTCTGTCTAGTACAAGCCATCTTCCAGACTCAGGGCTAGATATATGATGATGAGAAAAATTGCCACAGCACGCTCCTCTGACACATGCTACACCCGCTACTGTCTTAGTTAATTGCCAGTTGTGAGAACAGCCATCATCCAAGGAGGAAGCATGATACATGCCTTTCCCTGCCACCTGAAGAGTAGAGGAAGGGATTTAATTTCTCCCAGAGCTACAATGGTCTTGTCCACAAACCAGGGAGAGTCAGATCCTGGTCTCCTGAGGTTATTAGCAAAATGTCTATTAAATTCAATGGGATCAGGACAGGGCTTTTCATCACAGTGGATGAATCAATCAAATACAAGTTGCTGAGATTTTTTATCCAGTCTTTGTCCCACTTCCTGATGACATTGTTGCAGCTAGCACCTGGGTAGGAGCTGTGGAAAAGACTCTGACAGGGACACAGGGTCTGAATGAATGCTAAAATACCATTAGAAACTTGCTTTGCTGAAGATAATGACCCTGCAACAAGTCATGGGATAACATGGCAGCTGGTGGCTTCAATTGGGCAGAGTAGGGTGGTAGTTAGGACAGGGATTTACAATAGGAAGCAGTACCTTTACTAGAGAAACAGGATCATACTCTCCAGTTCAAGCCCAAGAACTACATGCCTCATGGCCTGTTTCCAGCAAGTTTAGCAGGACACCACACTCTCCCTGTGATAAGCTTGCCCCTGAAGGGAGCCAGGAGTACAGAACATACTGAATTCAACTGTCTGGGACCTGGAGACAAGATAGTACCTAGCAAAGATGCATATTTGGGGAGAGTCTCAAAATGACAAAGCTGCATAATTGGGTGCAATGCACTGCTCAGTGTTTCTGCTGGGGCTGAGCAAGTCTGTGCAGTGGGTTGTGGTCACTTGGAGTGTAGACCTAGCTCATCCAAAAGACCTTGCCTAGACTCATGGTCCCATGAAGATTTTCTGCTCTGGAAAATTACCAGCAGACATTAGGTCAGCTTCAGAGGCCAGACAGACTCTCATGCACCGCAACATGCCCAAGTACCCCATCCGTTAACACAACAAAGCGAAAATGAAATGTGAGTTTACAACCTGGGGAGGGGTCTTACGCACATAGCATCCTTAGAAGCCACCCAATATTCTTGGAAACAGCTATTGAAAGTTGAAAAAAGAAAACCAACCAGCTTATGGTTTTGAAAGGAGTGACAATTGCAGCTCTGCCAGCTGCACCCACCAGTTGACATAAGTGCCCCGGTAGACAATTTTACAACTCTGGCAGGCTGAGTTCAGCTGAGGGAGAAGCGCACTGGGTAGGAGTTAGCACACCAGCGCCAGTGACTTCAGGAGGCCACAATGAAATGCTCAGAGGATCAGCCAGAAAAGGATAATGGCGCAAATTGCATCAATGTGGCACAGGCCACTTATATAAAGCTGCTCCTCAGAAAAAAGTTCTAGAAGCCCCTGCTTAATAGGGTCCTTGGAGGCTTTTGGCAGAGAGTGCAGGGACAGCTCCTCAGCAGGAAGTAACTGAAGCTGGTAGCACTGAGCCAGTTTACACCTGCAAGGAGTCTGGCCTCGTGAATCAGGAGCACATTTTGTCACACAGCTATGGCAGAAGCATCTGCTGAGGAGAAGTGCGCAGTGTGCTTTTCAGAAGCAATTGTGTTCAACCCTTGCTGCCTCCTGGCTGTCAGCACTCAGCTTCAACAGAGCTGCTGGGCGCTGCAGCTACCCTATGCTCCGTGATGCCTTCAGACTCGGGAAGTGGGTCACCAGCATCCCAGCATCCAGCCGCAGAGGAAATCATCCATAGCCTTAAGGATTAGGAGAGGGAAGGCAGATAGCTATAGCAAACGAAGTCAGGTTTGATATTCACTGTAGCTGCTTGCAACCCAGAAGGGTCACAGAGGACTGGGAAGGAAAAGCTTACACTCTGCCAGCCTGCAACAGGGGATAAAAATCGTAATGCATGTGGTTTTGTGGAGCCTCCACAACATAGCTCTGTTGCCATGAAACAGGGGAAATGTTCCCATTTGTGCTCACACAGAATTGCTGGGGGTGGGGGGCAGTAAGGGAAAAATTACACACAATTAGGTGCTGAGAAATGCAAATTGATAATACCACTAATGGTTTGAGATTTCACTTCCTATGAGTTAACTAGACAGGAATCTAGGGATTCTATTTCAGGGCAGCATTTTAGGAAGAAGGCTTGAAAATTCTCCCCTTCATCAACAAAGATGATTCTGTATGCCTCTGAGCAGGTGGCTCTGAGCAGATGACTTGTAGGGAGGCATCCCTAGCTTTAGCAATTTCTCCAATGAAATTGTTCTGTATGCAAAGTCACAACACAATTTCAATCAAATGTGGAAGAAAAATGCATCTCTGAGGCTTTAACCTAAGTTTCTACTGGTGTTTTAAAACAGGGAACTGGCTACTATTCCCGCAGAGGAAAAGAAAAGATATTAGATGCTCAAACATTCATTTCAAAGAGACCTTCTCAATTAATTCTAGTGCTGACGGCAGTATCTGCAATCTCAGTAGCCTGGAGAACCGTACCCTGCTGAAAACCACACAGAGAATTTCATTGCTGCCACAGTGCCACCCTAACCTCCAGCAATACCTCCCAGCTCATGTTTGTTGCTCTCCTTTCCTGTCTGAAGCCCCAATTCCCTTCCCAAGCTGTGTGACACCTTGCTGCATAAGGTCCAATCTGTCATCTTTGCTGTCATTGACTTGCTCTTGATCTGGGGTCAAACTTAAATATTTCATACTCACAGCTGTACTTTGTGAGGCAGTGCAGAAGCAGTAAGGAAAGATAAAATCCTCCTGCATATATTTTTCTGTTAGGACAGATCCTGGAGCAGAGATAACCAGGTTGATTCTGGGTTCACTGTCAACCCATGTCCCTACTCTGGTCCAGACTACATGTGAGACTCCTGCAGCATCCTAAAGACAAACTGTGTTTGTGCAGTTGTGAGGCAGGGTCAAGCTTAACATTTGAAAGCCAACATGGGAAGGAAGACTCCTTCCTGCCATTTGAGGGACATAGGGCCCTTTTCTGATTCTTTTAGTGTTTGTGGGGTATCCTGTGAAACCCCTGGAGCTGCACATGCATCAGTGTTTCCCATGGTCACAGATGCAGGGATCATAGGGATAGCATGAGGTTTGGTTCCTCAACCTCCACCAAGATGCCGAAACAGATGTCACTGATAACAGGGTGCACTTAGCACTCATGGTGCTCAGCCTGCAAGCACCTCAAGCTACTCTGCTAGGCAAATGACGTAGGAGGGTGTCGGGACATCAATCTATTCCTAAGAACCAGCACTTGCAAAGTCACCTTCGGTTCTCAAAGCCTCTGGACTTGGGCTAAGGTAATGCCTGAGAACAAATGACATGACACAAAAAAAAAAGAAGGAAGCAAGTGTTTTGGCTTGATAAAATTCGAGCACTCTTCAGCAAAATTGTCTGGGCTTTGTGGTGGCTGGGAACTCAAAACGTCTATTCAAGTTCCTGCTATTTGCCCCATAAATTAATCTAATGAGTCGCCTGTGAAATAAACCATTAGAAAAGCCTTTTGTTAATTTGTACCAAAGTAAATGGTTATCTAAAATAGACACCACAGGGAGGTTCTTAATTAGTCTGTTGTCAGCTGGGACTGGAAATGCTTGTGGCAGCACAAGGCTAATTAATTACTCATCTTGCCACAATTGCAGCTTCCTGTCAAAGCACGAGGTACTTCTCAGCGTACACTGATGGCTGGTTGCTCCATTTCAGAGACCATGATCACAGCAGACAAGGGTCCCAGACTGACCTGCACTCACTCTCTGTAGGGAGGTGGGTTGAGGGGGTGTCCAAAACAAGCATCTACACCTGGGATGAACTGTCTGTCTAGATGAGGAGTCTGTGCTGCCCACATCCCGTGGCTTCAACTGAAGGTTGCTTCCTGAACAGAAAATAAAAATTAATCTTGGGAAGTGAGCACTTGAGATCAACAGGAAGCCCAGGGATGTGCTTACCTAAGAGTCCTTACCCTGAGACAGAGTGACGCTGCACCTGTCTGCTTGCAGTGTGGCAGTCAGGGAAGCGGGCATCATACCGGCTCCTCCTTTAGCAGCATCTTCACCTGCAGGTCTTGGGACTGGACACTGATAGCTGTCCCACTGTAACAGGACTTCTGGGAGTGCGGATGTGAAAGCCCAGCTGAAGAGAGAGTGCCCATAGGTGTGGTACACTGAGGACCCAAAACACAGCCAGATTCTGCAGAAAAGGCCTGCACTTTGCAGGAAGGAGAAAAAAGCCTGTTACAAAGCTTCAGTTACCATGCCTTCCCTACCACCACAGCAGTGAAAGATACATTCTTTAGCAGGAGTGAATTAAAAAATTTTGCACACATGCACTGTACAATACCTCAAAGCAGCCTGCAGAGTGAGAAAGGAGCCTGAGACATGGCCCAAGCACTGTCTTTGCAGGCTGGAGATCCCTTGACAGAGGGCATAGGGCACTCACATCTGATGCTGGATCTGGGGATGGGACCTCACCAGCTGGTGGCTTGTGATGGACTGGGAATGGCCAGCAATAGTAAATATACAAGGTAAATATTCCTTGGTGCCCTCTAAACCCAGTGGCAAGGTTAAGCCTATCTGTGGGTGACAGTAAGCAACATCCTTGTCAGAAGGGGGCTGCCCCGGGTGGTGTGGGCTGCTTCCACATCAGGCAGAGGGCAGGGGAGGCGAGGGTGGGCAGGGGTCCAGGTCTGGTCGTTTTAAGCCTGAGCTCAGAGAATTGGTTTGCACCAATGCCTCACTCACAAGGACTGGCTGGAGACCTTCCTGTGCTCTGCTCCTCCTCCACAACATATGTAGCTGGCTTTACAGCATTCTTCCCTGTTTCTTCAGAGGCATAGGTCTATTCTACCAAAGGAGAGTGAATTAGCAGTGTATTTACACCCACGCTTGCAATCAGGAGCCATTTTCTATCCCCTGATATTAACATCCAAGGTTTTTACCAGCTCTAAGTGTTCCAATCAGTCCAAGTGTACAGCAATAAAAACTTTAACACCCCCACCCCTGCACCGAATGCCTTTGAAGTACAAGAACAGCCTATTACACTGAAAGGTGTGTAACACTGGCAAAGTCCTCCCCCGTCACCGTCCTTCACCCTTTGCGGTTATACATCTCATCTAGCAAACACTATAATGTATTTTATGACTAAAACACTCACGCAGCTGCGCTCCCAGCACAATGAACACATAAACCTACCTTTAAATACCGCTTCCTCACACAGAGCAGGACTGTGACTGGCTCACAGTCGTCATCATTTCACCACCTGTGATGGCTTAGTTAGTTTTTGGATACTGTGGGTGCAGCTTCAGAAAAAGGCAGTGAGTCGATAGAAATGAAATACTAAAATCTGTGAAGCTGCCCCCATAACTGCCCAATTAGTCGGTAGGACACTAAGGTCAATCAGGTACACATTTAGGCACTATTGAGGCAACGAGGGCTCTTACAAGTCATGATGTGCAAGTGAGCTCTTGATTTTTAGACAGCCAATGGCTTGCAAGAGCCATGGTGATGGCAAGCGTTTTGCTTAGGACAAAAGAACATCTCCTGATTTTTCCCCACCCCACCACAGAGACTGTATGGCTATTACCACTTCCCATCCCTTTGATGCATTATCCACAGAGGAAAACAGCATCTTCCTAACAACAATTTCCTCCCCTCCTTCCCCCAAAACTCCTCATGGCTGGTACCTGTGGGTACAAACTCAAATAGCATTTCTTCTGCAGGCAGTCTCCAGCAGCTCACAGTGTGGGAGGGAAGCCTGGGCAGACTTCTGTCACTCCCTGACCTCAGTCTCTTGTGCACCTGAAGGCCAAACACAAGAAGGGGAATTGCACAGCATGTACATGCTGTTGATTTGATCCCCAGCTGCCCTGACTGTCAGCTCTGGGTATTGTTCACCAGGACAGCAGAGCTGCTGGATACCTGTCTCATTGCACATCACTCTCCTCTGGGACTTCAGAGAAGGCCTGAGAGCTCTTCACAGTGGTCACCACCAGCAGCTAGCTGGGCTGAGGTGAGACACATCCCCTATGGACCCTCTGTGGCCCTGCAGCTGCTGGAAGGCATTACCAGAGGAAACCTCTCTGGGACATTTGGCTGGCAGGGCTGCAGTGGGTGAAGTGGCAGATATTGCCCAAAGGCAGAGGGAAGGAGAGCTGCCAGGGAAGTGCCTGAGAGCTGGGGATCCACCATGGGACTGCAGCAAGCAGCTCTGGTGCCTCCAGGCACGTGACGGCAGATGGTCCTGGTGGAGCAGACGGGAGAGAGAAGCTGTCAGCATTTGACAGGGATCAGACAAGCTGCCTCCTGAAATAAACAGATTTCACATTATTCAGGGACATCACTGCCCTGTGCCTTGTGTCACATTGCACTCCTCCCCCCAGAGAACTCCTGGTGCACCAAGCAGCTTTCACACCCTTCAGAGAGCTGCTTGCATCCCCTTCTCCAGTAAAACATGCCTAGCCCCTCTCCTCCATCCAGTGCCCCTGCACACAGTGCTGAGGGGCTACTCAGCCCATGTATACACACACACACTCACACTCATCCATCATTTTCTCTGCTGTTACAGAATCACAGAGTGGTGCATGTTGGAAGGGATCTCTGGAGTTAATCTGGTCCAATCTCCCTGCTGAAGCAGAGTCACATACAGCAGTTTGCCGAGGACCACTCCAAGGATGGAGATTCCACCACCTCCCTGGGCAACCTGTGCCAGTGTTTGGTCACTCTCACAGTGAAAAAAATGTTTCCTGAAGTTCAGAGGAAACTTCTTGTGTTTCAGTTTGTGCCTACTGTCTCTGGTCCTGTCACTGGGCACCGCTGGAAACAACTTTGCTCTGTCTTCTTTGTACTCTCCCTGTAGGGTATTTATATAGAATCATAGAATCATAGAATCATAGAATCATAGGATCATAGAGTTTGGAAAAGACCTTCAAGATCATCGAGTCCAACTGTCATCCATGCCCACTGGAACATGTCCTGAAGTGCATTGTCTACACGATTTTTTAATACCTCCAGGGATGGTGACTCAACCTCTTCCCTGGGCAGCCTGTTCCAGTGTCTGACAACCGTCTCAGTAAAGAAATTTTTCCTAATATCCAACCTAAACCTCTCTTCCCACAACTTGAGGTAATTTCCTCTCATCCTATCACCAGCCACCAGACAGAAGAGACCAGCCCCCACCCCGCTACAACCCCCTTTCAGGTAGCTGTTGAAAGTGATAAGGTCTCCCCTCAGCCTCCTCTTTTCCAGGCTAAACAGCCCCAGTTCCCTCAGCCGCTCCTCATAAGACTTGTGCTCCAGGCCCCTCACCAACTTGGTTGCCCTTCTCTGGACACGCTCCAGCAACTCGGTCTTTCCTGTAGTGAGGGGCCCAAACCTGAACCCAGTACTCAAGGTGCGGCCTCACCAGTGCCCAGTACAGGGGAACCATCACCTCCCTGCTCCTGCTGGCCATGGAATTTCTGATACAGGCCAGGATGGCGTTGGCCATCTTGGCCACCCGGGCACACTGCTGGCTCATATCCAGCTGGCTGTCAACCAGCACCCCCAGGTCTTTCTCTGCCGGGCAGCTTTCCAGCCACTCTTCCCCAAGCCTGTAGTGGTGCATGGGGTTGTTGTGACCCAAGTGCAGGACCTGGCACTTGGCCTTGTTGAACTTCATGCGACTGGACCCAGCCCATCAATCCAGCCTGTCCAGATCCCTCTGTAGAGCCTTTCTACCCCTGAGCAGATTGACCCTGCCTCCCAACTTGGTGTCATCTGCAAACTTGCTGAGGGAGCACTCAATCCCTTCGTCTAGATTATCGATGAAGATATTAAACAAGACCGGCCCCAACATCAAGCCCTGGGGAACACCACTTGTGACTGGCCACCAACTGGATTTAATTTCATTCACCACAACCCTCTGGGCTTGTCTATCCAGCCAGTTTTTCACCAAGCATAGAGTACATTTGTCAAAGCCATGAGATGCCAGCTTCTCAAGGAATATGCCATGAGAGACAGTGTCGAAGGCTTTGCTGAAGTCGAGGTAGAAAACATCCACAGCCTTTCCCTCATCTACAAGGTGGGTCACCTTGTCATAGAAGGAGATCAGGTTGGTCAAGCAGGACCTGCCCTTCATAAACCCATGCTGACTGGGCCTGATCCCCCATTTGTCCTGGACTTGCCATGTGAGTGCTCTCAAGACGAACTGTTCCATAATCTTCCCCGGTAGTGAGGTCAGGCTGACAGGCCTGTAGTTGCCTGGATCCTTCCTCTGACCCTTCTTGTAAATGGGTGTCACATTGGCAAGCCTCCAGTCATCTGGAATATACACTGATGAGGTCCCCCTGAGCCTTCTCTTCAGGCTGAACAGTGCCAGCTCTCTTCAGCCTTTCCTCACAGGAGAGGTGCTCCAGTTCCTGAATCATCTTAATGTCCCTTCAGTGGACTCTGTCCAGTACATTCATGTCCCTAGTGTACCAAGGAGCCCAGAACTGGACACAGTACTCCAGGTGTGGCCTCACCAGCTCTGAGTAGAGGGGAAGGATGACCTCCTTCAACCTTCTGGCAACAGTCCTCCTAATGCAGCCCAAGAAACCATTCACCTTCTTTGCCTTGAGAATGCACTGCTGCTCACGTTCATCTTGGTGTCCACCATGACCCTGAGTTCCTATTATGCCAAGCTACTTTTCAGCTGGGTAGCCCCCAGCATGTATTTTGATGTCTGGGGTTGTTCCTCCCCAGGTACAGGACTTTGCACTTCCCCTTGTTGAATTTTATCAGGCTCTTGTCAGCCCATTTCTCCAGCCTGTTGAGGTCCCTCTGGATGGCAGCACAGCCCTCTGTTACCAGCCTCTCCTCCTAGTTTTGTGTCATCTGCGAAATTCCTGAGGGTGTGCTCTGCTTCATCATCCAGATCATTAATGAAGATGTTGAAGGACCCAGTATTGACCCCTGGGGTACACTGCTAGTCACTGGTGCCCAACTAGATGTTGTGCCACTGATCACCACCCTTTGGGTCTGCCCATTCAGCTGCTTTTCAATCCACCTCACTGTTTGCTCATCTAACCCACACATCAACAGCTTGTCTATGAGGAACTTATGGGAGACAGTGTCAGAGGCCTTACTGAAGTCTAGGTAGACAATATCCACAGCTCTCCCCACATCTGCCAGGCCAGTCATTTCATTGTAGAAGCTTATCAGCTTGGTCAAGCATGACTTCCCCTTCACAGTTCCGTGCCAACTGCTCCTTATTATTTTCTTGTCGTTCATTGCCTGGAAATGGTTTCCAGGATTAGCTGCTACATCTTGGCAAAGGTGCAGATGTGGCACAAAATTATCAGAAGGCAAGCAATCAGGACAGTTATGACAAAGATTTCACTGTTTCTTTCACATCCACAACATGGGATGATTTTTGAAAAAGAGATATTTGCATTGTTTAAATGACCTATAGACTAAGGATTTGACAATATCAATCCCCATTTTCATTTGCTACAAGTTTAGTTGGCTTGGGAGGTTCCAGTCTTCCAGAGCCTACAAGTAACATGAATTGCTGGTATTCTTTTGATCAGTTCCCCTAGTTTTATACTAACTTTTCCTAAACAGGTAGGAAGGGTGTCAGCAAGCTTCCCAGAGAGAATTAGTCATTTCAGTTGCCCTAATATGTGGTCATTTCTACATGATTATGCTTAAAACTCTTTTAAATGTGTTTCAGCACATTGGAAATCATTAGCTTTCTGTAGAGTTAGGTCAAGTCAACCTGACATGGGTTATTTTCTCTCCTTCTCTCTCCACAAATAAGAGACTCCAATTAGAGACCCCTTTTAAGAAGTGTGGGCTTCAGTTTGCTGCGTTCTTTGGGGCAAAGCAAGATAGATATTATTCATCATTATGCATAACACACAGTACTTGTGGGTGACTCCCTTGAGATTATTGCATCATTTGTCTGAGTACTTCTAGATAGAAGAAATAAAGTATATTTAATCAGAAGTATCCCAAAGGAAAAAACACACCAGGCAGAATGATGCAGATAGACAAAGCTGCCATTGAATTATATGGGCAGGGTTTTGCTCCTGTGTGGCATATTTACTGTCTGATGCTGTGACTCATACAACAGCCTGTCCCTCTTCCACAGCAACCCTGCTGAAGTCCCCAAGGTCATGTCAAGACTGATGCATGACTCATTACCAGGGTTTCTGAATCCCACTCCTGGTGTGATGGCTTGGGGGCAAAGCACAAGCCCTTCAGGCATCTGCTAGCTCCCTTTTGCTACTTGTTTCTTGATTGGACTCTCTCATCGACAGAGTTCTTCCACGTCTGACCTATGGCCAATTGGCTAGCAAGCAGCAGTCAAGCACAAATGATTGCCTGCAAAGATCAAGACCCAGGGGCATTAGTGAACAGCCCAAGACACCAAAAATCCTCCCTCAGGTGAGCTTCTTATGCTTGAGGATATGAAGAAACAGAGAACTGCCTGGGGATTTGAGAGCAGTTAGGAGCCATATGGAAGAGACATAGGGTCTGGCTAGACAGACCCTCTAAGAAATACAAATAAAGGAAATTTGGTATGTGGAGCTGGGTGAAAGACAAGTTTTCTGAAATGAGGAAAAAAAATAATCTGTATATTGAAGCATATGAGGATCACAGCACACATGTGCACAGCACGAAGAAATTAGCAAGTATTTCCTTTTGTGAATACGTCCAAGGAAACACAGTGTTAAAAAAGGCTTCGAAATGGATGTGGCATTCAGCACCCACCTTCAGCAAGGAGTACTTGCTATAGATAGCAAACTGGAAGTACTTTGTGAAGCAGCTCTTGAGCAGGTTCTAACTGCCAGTGACCTCAGCAGGATGACATAATCTACTCAAGCTAATGGGGTGGCTCAAATGTGTGCACAAGAGTATTACTGTAAAAGCTTGAAACTTCAGCATCCCAATCCACACAGAACTTGTCAGCAAAACAAGTCCCGTGTTTCATATCCAAACTATGTAGGACTTGTATGATCCCACACTCAGAAGTAGTCAAGTTGTGTCAAGTTTTAGCATTGCCATAGAACCTGGAAGGTGGAAAGGAGAGTCTAATTTTAACTGTGATGTTACTAAGGACTTGTGAAGTCTTTGTATGGTATGGCTGAGATATTATAGATAGGCCAGCTGTCTGTTGCAACATATTAATTCAAAACTCCACCTCCCAGATCTATCTCAGTTTAGGATGCTAAAATTCCATGGGTTTTACTATACTGCCTGGTCAGAGAAAGGCTTTGCTTTCACACAAAGCCCCTGACTGAAGAGGGCAATCAGATCTGCAAAACAAAAGGTTCAGACAAGGGTTTAAGAAAAAAGTACTAGGAAAAAAAAAAAAAGTGTCACTCAACTGGTACCCTTTGCACCACATCCATCTTGGTCCATCCTTTTCTGATCTGTACCATCAAACCTACCTAAAACCAGAAATGATGTAGCAGGCCTGAAGCTGTTTATCTAGATAGCTGTTCTGGTTTCTCCATGGTAATTAAGAAAACTCAGAGAAAGTGTACTCCCCCTGAGGAACACAAGTGGCAAACTGGTAACAATAGACAAGACTGAGGTACACAACAGCTTTTTTTTTGCCTCAATCTTCACTGGCAACCTCTCTTCCCACACTGCTCAAATAGATGGACTGCAAGATGGGGACTGGGGGAGCAAAGTCCTTCCCACTCCAAGAGAAGATCAGGTTTGTGACCACGTGAGGAACCTGAACATAGATAAGTCTATGGGACCTGAGGAGACACATCCCAGAGTCCTGAGGGAATTGGCTGATGTAGCTGCCAACCACTCTCCATGATATCTGAAAAGTCATGGCAGTCAGCTGAAGTCCCTGGAGGCTGGAAAAAGGGAAATGTTGCACCCATTTTTAAGAAGGGTAGAAAGGATGACCCTGGGAACTACCAACCTGTCAGCCTTACCTCTGTGCCTGGGGAGATCATGGAACAGATCCTCCTAAAAGCTCTGCTAGGGCACATGGGGGACAGGGAGGTGATTCAGGACAACCAGCATGGTTTCACCAAGGGCAAGTCCTGCCTGACCAGCTTAATCACCTTCTATGATGGTGTGACTACATTGGTGGACAAGGGAAGAGTTAAGCATGTCATCTCTCTGGACTTCTTTAAGGCCTTTGACATGGTCTCCCACAACATCCTTCTCTCTAAATTGGAGAGGTATGGATTTGATGGGTGGTCTGTTCAGTGGATGAGGAATTGGTTGGATGGTCACATCCAGAGGAAAGTGGTCAATGGCTCTATGTCCACGTGCAGATCGGTGACAAGTGGTGTCCCTCAGGGGTCCGTATTGGGACCTGTCCTATTTAATATCTTCATCAATGACATAGACAGTTGGATCAAGGGCAGCCTCAGCAAATTTGTAGACAACGCCAAGCTGAGTGGAGCAGTTGACATGCCTGAGGGACTGGATGTCATCCAGAGGGACCTGGACAAGCTGGAGAAGTGGGCCCATGTAAACCTCATGAGGTTCAACAAGGCCGAGGGCAAGGTCCTGCCCCTGAGTGAGGGCAACCCCTGGTATCAATACAGGCTTAGGGATGAAGGGATTGAGAGCAGCCGTGCAGAGAAGGACTTGGGGGTACTGGTGGATGAAAAGCTGGACATGAACCGCAATGTGTGTTTGCAGCCTAGAAGCCAACCAGCTTTCTGGCTAGCAGGTCACAGGAGGTGATTCTGCCCATCTACTCTGCTCTGGTGAGATGCTACCTGGAGTACTGCATTCAGCTCTGGAGTCCTCAGCACAGGGAAGATATGGACCTGTTGGAGCAGGTCCAGAGGAGGGCCACAAAGATGATCAGAGGGATGAAGCACCTCTCCTATGAGGAAAGGCTGAGAGACTTGGGGTTGTTCAGCCTGGAGAAGAGAAGAATTCAGGGAGACCTTAGAGCAGCCATCCAGTACCTACAGGGGGCTTATAAGAAATATGGGGACAAAATATTTAGCAGGGCCTGTTGCGATAGCACGAGGGGTAATGGTTTTAAACTAAAATATGGTAGATTTAGATTGGACATTAGGAAGAAATTTTTACAGTGAGAGTGGTGAAACACTGGAAGAGGTTGCCCAGAAAGGTGGTAGATGCCCCATCCCTGGAAACATTCAAGGTCAGGTTGGATGGGGCTCTGAGCAACCTGATCTAGTTGAAGGTCTCCCTGCTCATTGCAGAGGACCTTGGACTAGATGACTTTTAAAGGTCCCTTCCAAACCAAAGCATTCTATGAATTAGCCTGCCATTGATTTAAAACATTACTTCAAGTTGAAACGGTAACAACCCAACTGGCTGATTCTTAATATTTCAGCCTCAAAACAACTGGTCAGCAAATGAAGGCTAGACGACATTTGCATTGTGAGGCGGCAAGTGCCAAAAGCAGTGGAGATAAAAAAGAATATGGGGTCATCCCTATCTGAGGGATCCAACCCTTTTGGAAGGATGAGTTATACCTATATGCATGCACTGGGCTCAGACCACTGCGTAAGACCAGAGCGGCTGAAGACTTTCAGATCTTTGACGTGCAAAAGTTCCCACCTTCATAGTTACTGTTTCACAGGAGCCATTCAAATTTATGTATTTTACATTTGATGCATAAAGATGATAAAAAAGGGGGTTGAGCACTTTTGGGCACCCTTGATATTTAACACAACTAACACTACAATAGTCACAGTACTTGGAATTAGCTCTTTTTTTAAAACCTTTATTTTCAATTTGAAGCCAGCTCTAATTTGCAGCTTTCCACCTTCCACACCAAAGCCATAATGAGCTGGGGGAGGTAACACTGCTGTAGAAGATTTCAATCTGAATAATGCTTACATGTTTTACCAACAGTGACCACTGCTTTCAGTTACAAATTTCAGATAGTGAGAGGATGACATACACTACCTGATTAGCCATTACATTAAACTCTTGTGTGGGACAGGAAGCAGGGATTGTATCTAACTGTGTATATAGGGGAAATGCATAGTGAGCAAGCTGAAAGTAGTGTCCCAGCCCAGAACATACTGGTTTACTATTTAATATCCCTATTTACGCATGACACGTACCAGTGTCCAATAGCAGCATTCTGCCTGCCCTGGTAAGGGATGTCCGTTCTCAGCCTTCTCTTAATGAATCCTAAATCTTCCCAAAAGTCTCTTCCAGATATTAATCCAATTAGACCAATCCTAAAAGAGCTGACAAAACCACAATGTAGAATAGGAACACATTTTTCCCCCTAAATTCAACTCCAGTTTTTGCTTTGAGTGAACAGTCCAAGTTATGGGTAGTAGCAACAAAAGATCATTAATCACCATCACCATCTGTTCAATTAAAACTTCGGATTTTCCAAAGCTAGTTAATCCAAACCTTTTGTATAAGGCACCACACCAGAAACATGCTTCACCTCAAAAGAGTAATTTTTTTCTCTAGTTATGAACAGGATAGAAAATTCAACCATTTGCATTGCTGCTCAATTGTGTAAATGGATACTTGCTGAGCTCTTGATTTCTAGCTTGGAAACACAATTTTAACAATTGTACCATGCTTTCCTGGAACGTGGTGGTTGGTTTCCCTTTTCTATCCCCCCCAGGAAGCATACAATCTTCATACTGTTAGTCTTGGAAACCACTCAAAAAGGGACAAATTGGAGGCATTCAGTTCCACCTTTGTCCTGACATTTTCTGTAAGTATTTTTGTACCCACTAACAGCTTTCTGTTCCGAAGTAGATGTTCTCTCTTCCATCTCAGCAACCCTGTCATTTAAATTTGAAGGGCCATTTTTATTTCTCTTAGTTCTTCTGACATGTACAGCAGCTCTTACAGTATTTTTTCCCCTTCACTGATGCCACTAATGATATTTACATCTCTGTGTCATCTACTGATGCACTTTTCCTTTCTCTGAAGGACTGTTGATTAATAGAGCTAGAGCTAATTGCCATTCTCCAGCAACATTGTTTTTCAGCAAAAGACCAATTTCCAACCCAACAGGAAATCTTAAAGACTATTGAAATGTACAAGGGGAGGTGAAGGAAGATCAGGGAGCAGGAACAGTAAGTTTCACAGCATTAGTTACCAACATAACCCAGCTCATAACATAACCTTTAGAATATTTTAGCTATGTGGGACAGACTGGCTGAAGGTTGATCACTTCCCTTCATCCAGAACTTAGCAGATGGGTAAAAAAGGCATTATTCATTCTAATGTGAGGACATAAAAGCTGTATATCTGAATAACAGCAGATGGAAACAAGCAGCAAATTCTCACTCCAGAAAATACGAGCTGAGACACTACAGTCATTTCTCACCCTGCTAAATCCTGCACAGTGACAAAACTAGACATTAACTTGTGCTGAAATATAACTGGAAAGTCTGATTTTGAAGTCTTTCAGTCAAGACGGAGGGTATTCCTAACAGAGTCCAAATTATTCCTGCTTCAGCCCACTCAGCAACAGATGAGAGGCCCAATGTGGATTTTACTGGACAACTTTATGGAGGTCACGTTCAAAAGATGACCATGGTCCATTACAAACTTTTAATGACAAAACCAAGGCCATTGCCACCAACTTAAACACTTCTCCCCAGTATGTGTACTTCTGTTCCCAAACTTACTCTTCCTTCCAACTAAGACAGCAGAGGCTATCACTCGACACCCTGTTTATGAAGAAAGTGCCCTGTAAAGCAGGAGTTGTGCCCATTAATGGCAGGATATTGTCTGTGTTCTCAGGCTTGCTCTCTGCAAGCCAGCTTGGAAATCTACAGCACAGAGGTGCTTTGTTCATGTTGTACTGTAGGGAGGAAGAATAAAACCCAGGACTTTTCATGGATGAAATACAAGGGGTGTTTGGGTGTTTTCTAAATGGCTTCTCTGAGCTTTCCAAATTTCTAGTCTGAGGAAAAGGTATCATGTTAATGGGAAAACTTACAGAAAAAAAAACGGTTTTAGGATTTAGTTCAGGACGTCCTTTTTTATTCTCTTAATTGTCTTGGATGCTTTCTGGTACCACTCCTTTTTTATGTCCCAGTATGTCTGCCCCAGGTGAAAGCATTTACTCCTTTATGTCACTGGCACATTAAATGTTGAAGCAACTTGCCTGAAAATGCTGCTACTCCTAAGGCTTCTCCTGCCTTTCCACGTTCCCACAGGTTTCGTATCCTATATTCATTCAGACGGTGGGGCTTACTTTGTATTACCATCACACACGTGCACCAGCAAAACACAGATGCTGAACATCACCATCACAGCCGATTTACGGCGGGCCTCGGTCACAAGGGAAACGCTGCGGGGTGCATCCCAACAGCCAGATTTGTTCTTGGGGTCTTGGAGAGGGGATAACGCTGTGAGAGGCTTTATCTCTCAGGGTTTCCTCCGGGATGAAATCCAGCAGCACCAGCACAGCATCTCCTAAAGCCTTGTTCCCCACTTGCACCTAACCCGGGAAAGGAGAGTCTGGGGCAGGACTGCTCTCTGTCCGCAGGAGGATTTACTCCGCAAATCCCAGTCCCGCAAAGGCAGGGGCTTTGGGAGCTGGGGAGGGAGGGGAGGCGGCGGGGTCGGGCGGGAGAGCTTTCGCGGAAAAAGCCCGGGCGGGCGTGGGTCTTCCAGCCCCCCCCCGGGGCTTTGGCTTTCTCCTTTCGGGTCGGGAAGCGAGCGATCAAGTCAATAAAGTTATCTCCATAGGCGCCGAGAAACAAACAGGCTAAAAACAATAGGTCCTCGTTTCTCAGTATCATCAAGAACTTAGGAGGGGGAGGGAAAAAAAAATAAAAGGAAAAAAAAAAAATTAAGAAAGGAGCACCGGACCGAGCCTTTAAAATCAAGGGGAAAACAATGCCAGCGGCACTGCAATATATAAAGCCAATCTGATCACGATTTCTCTCTCTTTTTGTTACAGGGATCACAACAAATAGGGAAAACTGCTTCTTGGAGAGAAACCAGCATCAGACACTAGCTCTGATTAAATAAAATAATAATAATTAAAAAAAAAAAAGACGGGGAGGAGGAAGGGGGAAGAATATTATTAAGAAAACCTGTACGGAAAGGCGGCAGAAGAAAAAAAATCATCCATAATATTTGGCTGTGCTGGAAACGCTGACTCCTTTCCTTTGAATTTGACCAGTGATGCAGCAGAACTGCTCTCCCGCTCGCTTTCGCTCCCTCTCTTCTCTGAGACTGTTTAAGAACATTGGCTGGAAAATAATTTTCTTAGAGCAGTTCCAGTTTCTTCATCCATCGCATCCAGTGCTTGGGAGAGATTAATATGTTCAACTGAGATCAAGTCTGGGTGGCTGCTGTATCCGAGCTGGGCTTTTGCTTTGGCTTGAGTTGGTTTTTTTTGGCTGCAAAACTGTCTGATGGCACAACTGCAACATAAAGGTTAAATATGGCACAGAAAAAAAAAAGGGGGGGGGGGGGGGGAACGTTTATATGATAT
>JANZLQ010000079.1:11416740-11445589 GCA_026212715.1 Elanus axillaris | reverse complement strand
GCCTTAGCGGAGCGGTCGGCGGAGCGCGGCTCAGAGCGGCTCGGGGAGGGAGGAGGCAGGACGGCGCCCGCCCGCCGCCCGGCCCGGTCCCTGCCCTGCCCCGGCCCCCTCCTCCGGCTGCGGCTCCGCCGAGGGGGCGGCGAGCGGTGCCGGCCGTCGGGTGCCTCCGCGCCTCTCGGTCCGGGAAACTTCAGCCACTTGCCGGGGAGCACCCAGCCCCTGCCCCGAGGGGCCGCTTGGCTGAAGGGCCGTGGTCCCTCGCCCGCCAGCAGGATGGTGCGGACCATGAGACCCGACGACATCAACCCCCGGACGGGGCTGGTGGTGGCTCTGGTCAGCGTCTTCCTGGTGTTCGGCTTCATGTTCACCGTGTCGGGCATCAAGGGAGAGACCCTGGGGGACATCCCGCTGCTGGCCATCGGGCCGGCCATCTGCCTGCCGGGCATTGCCGCCATTGCCCTCACCAGAAAGACTGACGGCTGCACCAAATGGCCCAAGAACAAGTGTCCATGCTGCAAGCAAGTCACGGACCGGGACGTCATGGAGCTGCTGAGGACCCCCTCGGACCTGGAGTCTGGCAAGGGCAGTTGCGACGAGCTGGCCAAGAAAGCGTACCAGAAGGACAGGAGAGTGTTGCGGGGCGAGGACTCTGTGTCCATCTGCACCACCACCACCACCACCATGGGAGAGTGCAAGAGCCTCATCAGAAAGGTAGAGCAGGAGGAGATGCTGAGATACCTGGAGACCTGTTACCCAGAGATGCCGGGGAATGTATTTGTGGGAGATGGCTGCACGTATAGTGCCTTGGAGAAGAAGAGCTCTTCTCCCACCAGGGACAGCATTGCTTGCCCAGACATTGAAGACAACATTTTTGTTGCTCCTAAAGACAGTATCATTGTCTGCTCATACAAGGAGAACAGCCCTTATGACAGATACTGTTGTTACATAAACCCTACTGGAGTCAACTCAGACCAGGAGACCATAGTGTGAAAGATACTTATATATATGTATGTGTACAAAACCTACAACTTCAACTTCTTGATAGGGGATAATATAGCTGACTGCACTGCATGGGACAATCCTGATACTATTACAATTTAACCCGGTATGCGACTGATACTCAAACCTTTTGTGCCTGAAATACTCTTTCTGTAAGTAAACAAGCATGTTTAAAGGTTAAAGAACTCAATTCTTCATTTTGGGAAAAAAAAAAAAGAAATTACACTTTTATTTTATTTCCCCCTTTTCCTCCCCCTTTGTTTTCCTGCTGCCTATTGCACCCAAGCCTGTAGACACACTGGCAGGAGGGCAGCAGCGGCTGTCAGCTGAGATCAAGAGCTGAATCAAAACTCTGGAGCTGTCTGTAGGAAAGAATGTGGTGCTCTATGGCTGAATGGGACTTAGCAATAGTGTCACTTCATTTTTGGAGGGCTTGAGAGTTGTCAGCATGCACTCCGATAGCTGGCTGATGTTAGGGAGTGTAGAAGTGATTTGTCTCTCTTCCTTCTTCTTCCTGGCAGGATTTTATTTTCCTCTGCTTCAAGGAATTGATGTGCTGACCCTGTGGGCTCATCTGAAAATCTCCTAGGAGCCAGATAGGCTAAGGGGACTTTTCAAAGGCTAATCCATCATCAATAGAATGCAAAGTACAGGTTTTAGCTTCATTCCCCACAGGTATTGAGTTCACTGGAATGTTTCTAATGCTTTTGGATTTTATAGGCATACTTGACAAGAAGATTATGACATGATCATGACACAGTTCTTGCAGGGACTCAGAGCAGGTGTCAGTGGACTCAGGTCTTAAAAATACATTTCAGTACCTCTAAAGTTGCTTAGGGAATAGACTTCTATGGGTGGTGTTCAGAGCTGGATCTGACTCTTCCAAAAATGTCATTTTCACGTGCCTTTTCTGAAATGCCAGATGTGTCTCTGTGGGTGATGAATGGTTACAGTCCACTCAGGGGTCTCAAAGCCATGCTTTGCTGGGGGGCAGGAACAGAGGACCTGGCTGACAGGTATTTTTGTTCACAGCTTATGGATACATAGCAAGAAAAATATGAAGTGAGTAATGAGGATTAACCATTCAAAATCAGAGGCTGCAGCTTAGATACAGAAACGCAAATCCTGGCTATTCTGTCCAACAGTAAATTGCATGTTCCATGCTGTGTGTAAAAATCTTACCTGGCCTGTACTATGTACATAACAGAGATGTGGTATAATATGATGTGCATGCTAAGCAGCTGCTCTAAGGGTTAAGCTCTTAGGGTAATGGTTACTAAAGCAGAGAGTAATTTACTAGCATCTCACAAAGTCCCAGTTCCTATAAATAAACTCTCACAACTCCAAAAAGTTCCTCTGTGATGGAAGTCTTAACTGTTCTTACATAGCTGGTTTTTGTCAACCGTAAGTTGTACAAGACAAATGTATTGAACTATCAGGGTAGGAGAGAAGAAAAACAGCCTTTCTTTTGAAGCAACCTGAGAAGTTGTGGAGAAAGTGGCAAAGAATTTCCCACTGAAATGAGCCATTTTTCACTGCCTGTGGAATTGTTTGGAAAGTGAATGGGAACTTCATGCATCCGCTAGTTTGTTTGTTTGGAAACCTATATCAAATCATTACAGACAACCAGTCTCTGAAGAGGTTTTCTGAAGGAGGAAATACAATTTTTTTACAGAAGATAAAAGGATAGTTTTTCTACAGAAAAACTACTACTACTTCTAGAGACAGTTCTTCTACAGAAGATAGTTTGGGTTTTTTTGCAGACCAAACAAGATTTTAACACTTTGGCCAGTATTTGGCAGGGCATCAGTATGCTATTAGGATAAATTAAAAAAAATACTAGCTAGTTCGAGTCAAGTAAAACCTCTTGATAGGTGGTTAAAAGCAACTTTGCTACTCTGGCATGCAGTGAAAGTACTGTGGGAGTAAATAAACTTATGCGCGGTACAGCCCAAGTTTTATCCACTGAGCAAAGGAATTCCACAAAAACAGACTCTCTCCCTGACATGTTCATCTCCCACTTCCACATAAAAGCACTCTTGTTGTCAGGCAGATTGTCTCCTGCAGGCTTAGTCACTCCAAGACCTCATTCTGCAATGCACAGAGCAGCTCCTTGATGGCACTGTGAAGTCTTATTTCATGACCTCTGAAGCCAACAGAGAACATATTGCTAATGAACATGATGAGAAGTAGTGTCTTTCATCGCTTTCTGTTCCTGAGGGAAGCAGGTGAGGGTTGTCAGCATGTGCCCATGAGTGCTCAGCATCCCTGAGTGATCAGACCCACCATGAGAAAACAGGCTACCAGGTAGCTGCGTGCTGCCTTTGCTGGGGTTGTGAGCAATCGCTCACCTTGCATAAGAGAGTAAAGCATCAGCCTGCTGGAAACCTAGATTTGTACAGTTCTGCAAATACATATAGGAAGAGGTCAAGTTTTTCCATTTTGTCTAAGATTAGATGTTCCCTGTCAAAAGTTATATGGGGTTTTACAAGGCAAGACAGCAAACTCTAGTGACAAATAGAATGGTAAATATATAACCTGAGATAGAGCCATGCAGATCTGAGTCATGCTTTATTCCACTCTTAATGTAAAAACAAGAGAATTTTTGCATGAAAAGAAGTTTAATGGGAGTGAAAATTTCCCACAATATAGAAAGAGATGTAAAAAATGTATGTTTAAAATGTGATATTTACAGTCTAATGCCTTCCTCCATTTAGCTGAGGTAAGATTTCATAATAAAATACAAGTTAAGCAGTATTTCTAGGCTAATCCACCATAATCCACTGAACTTTTTTATTGAACATGTTGGAATTTGAAGTTAAAGAAATATGTTAGTACTGCCTCTGAAATCTCTTTCTCTATGATTTTTCCTTTCTTTTCTGCTAGTCAAGCAGAGAATAAAAAGGAAATGGATTATTTTGGACAATTTAAAAATAATAATCTTTCCACTTAAAAATTAAAGGGTTTTGTGGGTTTTTTTGGTTTGTTTTTTTAAGTAAAGTGAGATTTTTCATACACTATAATTTTACCAGTAGAAATCTACTGCTTATTTGATCAAAGACAGCATGACAGCAGCTTCAAGCTTTTTATGCAGATACCATGCCCAGGCCAGAGAATTACTGGGGTTTTATTTTCATTCAGTTTATATGGTCTCTTCTGATGGCCACTAGAACTTGTAGGACCAGTGCTGATCTTGGAACAAGCAGGAATAATCACATTGCTTTTCAAAGGCAGCTTCTAGTCTTGGCTCTGAATTTGACTTCAGGACACCACGCTTGGGATCTGATTCCAAGCCATGACCCAGAGATGTGAACTTCTTTCTCTCCTTGCTACATTTAAAACACCTCTGCATAAAAATACTACTCCTCTTCTCAGTGCTATCCTCCAAACAATGCATGCAGTTGTAGCAGAGCTCTGTTTGTGGGTTTAACGCCTGGTCTCACTGGATTCAATTGCCACATATTGCTTGGTCCTACAGTATGGGTGGCAGGGGATATATTAGCATTTGAAGAAAACCAGTGATTTGGACATTCAGAGAGGGTTCCTAAGATATATAAAATTCATTTTTAGAATATCATTTGTCATAGTGCTATGGTGGAGTCTACCTTCTTTTAAGAAACAATGTCGTACACAGATCAATATTACACACGGCAATTTTATGTTTCTTTGTTTAAATTTCTATTGTCATAAATAGCAGTTTTACAGTCATAAAAGCAGATCACTGAAAAGCTTTTAACAGAAAATTTGGAGTTTTAACCTGTGTGCAGTTTGTTCTCCTGGAGCACTAAACGATAGTTAGTCCTTTCTGTGTGGAATGGAACGAGTGGGAGGTGAGTGTGCTCAGAGTGTGTGTCCCTCGGCACCAGTATTGTATTCTTGATCTGCATTCTGCAGAAATGTGGTGCTCTTCCACAGGCAGTTCCTCCCCATCTAATCCAACCTTTCCACAATCCTGGCTCCAGTAACTATTTATTAGGTTGTAATTAGCAGAGTAACAGCCACGATGAACCCCCTCTTAGCATTTCTCCTGGTATGTACCAGACTGCGGAGTGAGCTCCTGCTTTTGACTGGGGTGGTAGAATCTGACCCTACATCATCCATTCTATGTAAGCTGTTGTGTTGAGACATCCAACTAAACTGTCAGTTCTTGCAGCACAGGCCTGGGATTTTACATCTCTGTGTAATACCTTTCACACTTAAAGGTGCTGTAGAGATGGGTCAGAGACGGGTAACTGTCAGACCTCAAAGGCATTTCCAGCCTGATTTTCATGAGCATTTAGGGACTGATGTATTTATATGCAGAGCACAATCTGCACTCAGAAACTTGAATCTCAACACATTGCCAGTAAAGCCATACTGCTAGAGAGTGCAGTACTGACATGGGAGATTTTCCTAGTCTTGAAAGGTTTCTGTGTAAGTTTCTAATCATATTAAACTTTGCAGAGGAGTTTCCTAATATGTAGACTAGAGGAGTTTTCTTGACACATTCTTATGACACAGCATGGGGCATCAGCTGCAAAGCAGCTCATGCTGAGCCCATTTCAACACTGCAGACAGTCTGAACATGCTATCCCTACTGGGACTACTGTCAGCAGATTAGTTACTTCTGTGGTACTATGAGCCCTTTTATGTCTGGTCTTCAAAAACAACACAGAGAGCATATCTAGAATTCACTTTTAATCCTCTCTGGCAAACTTTCATCAGTAAGCATTACCTTTAACTTAACAGTCCTGTCAGGGGAAGAATTCCAGACCTTGCCTTTACCAGGCAAGGAGATTCAGCTATCATTGTTTTTTAAATCTCGGTTTATTTTCTGTTCAGAACAGTTGCATGGATTAGCCCTGACTATCCTATTGTCAGATGCTTGCAGAAATGCTTATACTTAATGTTTTTACTTACAAACACCACAACATGCATAGAGGTGTTTACAGTACACATTTGTTTGCAAGAGCAGGTCACAGAAGGCACAAGCATAGCGATATATTAATTTGAGATCTGCTCAGAGGACCCCTCTGTCTTTCTGACACCTCACGCAAATTTTCTGCCTCAAGCCTATTGTTGCAATTTAAAATTCCTTCCATCTTTTAGGAGAAGACAGTTTTTCTAAGAACTCTGTTGTGCCTCTTCAAGGACAAACAGTTCTTCCAACAGGATACACAGAGTTTAAATGTCCCAGGACAGTTCCATTGTAACCCCTATTACATCCTGACTGTGAAATCCTGGCTCTGTTACCTATTGCAAACTGAAATTTTCCAGTGCTTTGCTGAATGCAAAGCATTTCCCCAATCCATTGGTAAAACCCTTGAACCCTTGGTCAATTCTGATAGATTCGGTACTAGTATTTTTTCAACCTAGTTTCATTACTTAGGGAGTGGAAAAGGGATAAATACTTTGAAAATCTGGCTCTGTATTTTGTTCTAGTCAGGCAAGAACAGAGAAAGAGATATTCATGAAAGAAAAAGGGACCAAAAATGCTTCACAGACAGTATTTGATTTCTTTGTTAGATTAACTGCCTTGTATTCTGGTCACATAGGCAATATGTTTAGTACATTCTTCCATATGTGCAGCTTCTCTTTGGTAGCTTAGCCCGAACAGGCTCCTCAGGTAGGGACAGAGTGTTTTTCTGCCTGGAGGCAGGATGCAAGAGCTACAGAAAAAAATGGCATGTAGTAGGCATCCAATGCCAGTAACACAGATCTCATCAAAACACTTATTTGCACAGCACTGTATTTTACTATGAAATGCAGTGAATCATTAGCAATTATGTGCACTCATGAACATAAGGATGTTACTACAGTAGCTTCGTATTTGGCATTCACTGACTAGGAAGTACCTATTCTACTGCCATTGAAATCCAAGGCAAAATTCGCAAAGGCAGAACAGTTAAAATTCATGTGGGGCTTCAAGGTCAAACTTAGTACTGTATGAAAGCTATTAAGCCTGGTACTAGAAGTTAGTTCTGAAAGGGACATATGTGCTTAAGACCTAGTACAGTATGAAGGTGAGGTGCAAACACAGAAGACAAGGTAGCTTTGTTCCCTGTCTTAACCTGAGGACCATGGTTAGTATATTATGGGACAATAAATAGCATCATGTAAACTCATGCATGCTCATTGGAAGGTTTCAGTCATTAGGGGTCCCACACAAACAAATTCTACAAAACCTGCTCTCTCACATTTCAAACCGGTTGCTTTATATCTTTACATCAGAAAGTGCATTCTAGCACATTTTAAATTAGGAGGAGAGGGAATTTTCCCCTATTTTCTTTGGAGAGAACATTGGATTGCAAATGATTTTATCTTTGAATTCAAATTTAGAATGTAATAATGCACAATCCAATGTTTTACACTGACTGGTGTGAAGTGGGGGGAAATTCAGACAGGAATTAGGAGGACAGAGTATTATTAGCTGAAAAGCAGATGGTAGCCAGCTGGGGAATAATCAGAATAATCCTGCATTGCCTTGTCTTTTTACTGGTCTGAAAGGACAGCCCCAGGAAGGGGCTCTCTTAAAAAACCAAAGACTCTTACTATTGAGGTCAATTCAGATGGAAGGGCTATTAATAACTTTTGGGGATCTGAGTGGGGTGGGAGAGAGAGATGTTCTACATGCTGGGGAACCTCATACCAATCTCTTCTTCACATATAGATCTTCAAGAAACCCTGCATCCTCTGACTGCACAGTCAGGCTCAACACTCATACTATGCCCTTGCACTGTTTGCAGAGAACACCTGACTTCATTTCACTTTTCTTTAAATAAACTCATTTTTCTCATTTGACTAATTACCTGTAGGAAGAAGCAGTTAACTTTTCTGTTTACACAAAAAGAACCATGGAACTGGAGACCCTCTGCACATATTGATAACAAGATAAACAAAAGATATTTGCTACCTAATCTAGGGGATAAAGACTAACTTTTTGGTGGCAAAACACAGTCTTTTTTCCAATGCCAATGATTTGAATAAAATCGAGGAAGTTTTACACCTGGAAATACATTAACCATGGTTTTTTTACTTGTTGGAATTTTTTTTAAATATTGTGGTTATTCAATCTGTTCCTCAACATTCAAACTGAAACAATATAGTGAAGGTTTATCGATCTCATTAAAGACTTTCATAAGTCAGTTTTTGTGTTGTGTGATTTATTTAATGTACCTGCATGCATCCTTGCCTGTATGTAGATGGAGATACAAAAACAATGAACAAAATATACATCCTTTCCATAGAATGGCTACATCATGAATACAGTATTAGTATCCTCTGCATTTTTTTACATGACCATAAACAATGAATGGCCACTAAGTGAAGAACTGACATGATCTATAATGTACATATCTTCAGTTCTTCCTCTATTACTAGCTTTCCCATTTTCTGGTAAGGGTACAATCTTCTATGAAAGGAGGAATACATCACATATTTATCTGTATAGAGTGCCATTTTAGAAAAGAGTACTTGCTAGATGAGATGACTAAGTGCACATCTGGGATGTGAATCTCTGTGGATTTAAAGTACCTCACAGATGAGCACCATGCTGGTTATCATACTTGAGCTTTACCAGCTGGTAAATGCTTTCCCACATCACTAAGGCCATCAGGACTTTAGTCAGCAGCAACAACGTTAGCCACAACAAACTTCCTTGGTACATTTCCTGGACAGCAAGAGATACTAGGAGCTATAACAGGACTCTGAAGATCTGAATTTGCAGTAACATCAGCCACAAGTGCCACCTCACACAAGGATATAGATTTAGAGTGGTGAAAAGGGACAGTGTTTTGTTTTGCAGGTACTATAAAGACCGTCTGCCCTTGTATATGAAGTTCTGTGCAGAGCACTACTCTGTGTTCCTTTGGTGTGTTCAGAAACTGATGCTTGCAGAGTTCAAGCCTGAGGCAACAAATGTCAACAATTTTGTGTCCTTACACTGGGTATTGATGTGCACAAACCTCTCCTTATACAGTAATTTCCAGACAAGTTTTACATATATAATAATATATAATTATCTTTATATTGTATATATTCTATAGATACATTATTACATGTATGTATGCCTGTGTGGCCACAACAATACAGAAGAAAATTATCTCTGCAGCTATGCCATCCCCAAGAGGTAAAAGCAAAGCACATCTCACAGGCTTTATGCTGCATACACCTTTGCTGAATTTGCTGTGTTATACAATCTCTAATGATTGCTGCATTGTATCTAACTTCTAGAAAAAATCTGTGTACCCAAATAGAGCTCTTGTTGCTGAAACTTGCCTGTTGCTTCTGTAGCTGACAATGAAATAAGGCTGTAGCCTTTGACTACATCTGTCAAAAATGCCTGAGATAAATCTTAAATACTTGCCAGTTGACTGAGGACACTTATGTTTGCATCTATAATGTTCATTACCCTGTACTTCTATCTTGTGGAGGAAGAACATTAATATCATCACAGTCATCAAACTGACATTAATAAGGACTACAGCTTGAAGTCTTAGGAGAGATACCACAAATTCAACAGTCCTTAGACAATAATCTAATTCTCATTCTGGAGATGGTTTGTTTGAGGAGAGGATCAAGAGATAAAAACAAAACAGAGAGGTAGGCTGTCACTGGTGCTTTTCAAGCTGTAGCTCTTTTGTGGATAGCCACTCTAAGCCTCCTGAAGTCAGCAAGAGTCTCTATACTATCTCCAGCAGAATTTGAAAACTACCCAAGGACATGTCAGTGGTGAAGGCTGCCAATCCAACAAGCTTGCTGATGGTCACTCGTCACTCATTTATATTTAGAAGACTTTGAACTCAGAAGACATTCATTTTAAAGCTTTTAATTCTAAAACCAATACTAAAATAAAGCAGAAGAGTTAAAACTACTGTTACAGATGAACATATAACAAAGCACATGTTTTAACATTCACATTTGATAAAAGGCCCTATGATATGCACCTTTCTAATAAAAAAGTAAAGAATGCTAACTCATTAAAAGAGTAATGTAAAACTATATGGAGCACTATAATAGAGCAGAGAGTTTCACAATATCTAAATAACATTTGGATAAAGGAAATGGTTGTATTAAAGGACATCTCTGACCTATGGATAAGTGAAAGGTTTATTTTGCTAAGATTACAAATCAGGTAACTGTACTGTACCATGTACTAATATGAAATTTAAAAAAATAGAGAAAAGAATCTTTTACATTTAGAAAAAAAAGTGAAAGCAATTAAAAATTTTAATCTCTAAAAATTTGGCTGGACTCTCTGTTGGGATCTCATGTGACAAGATCAGCTATGTGTATGTCCTTTGATAAGATTCTGGTCCCATTCAAGGTTCAGTATCCCCACAGACTTCCGAGACAGAATGTTCTGTATTTTTTTGTCTATTTCAAATAAGTCTTCCATAATTCGGAAGGATTTAGCTTTCTACCTCTATTAGGCCTCTTTGAGAAATCTAACATTACCACTGCATTTACTTCCTACAGAAGCTGAAGAAGCACTGTAGCATGACCCTACTATTACTACCACACAGCACATATTCGTCATTAAAAGTATGCTAGCTACATGGGAACATGGACAACTAGTCAGCTGCTTGTTTCAGCTACACAAATTTATACCAGAAAATATGCATCTCCATGTGTGGTTTTGTACTTGTACCTAAGATTAGGGGCAGACTGGAAGGTAAGGGAGAAGAATAAGGAGGAGTAAATGGTGCTATGTCACTCCAGTCCTTCCTTTTCACCTCCTCCCAATTAGCTTTGGCCAGCCCAGTTCACATTATGGTGGAACTGCTGTGACTCTTGATATCTATCCTTTCTTCCTCTATTTCATGTATCTAATCCTTTTAGACTGTTTGTTAATCAGTTCAACGGGAACTGATTAAACTCTTCCAAATAAATTAGCCCTGAAAGATAATTTATTGCTGCAAATAAAATCCTAAGAAGTAAAAAGAGTACATATGCTTTGTCTTTAAAGAAAGTCAACACCAGCAATGCTTACAGAACTATACTTGACAACAGATAACTCCACTTGTAGTGATTGGTCTCTCTTTACAGGAAATGCTTGCTCAGGAATGACATTTTCTAAACTGTATCCTAAATTACACAGTGACTCAGAGGGCTGGCTGATTTCACAGTCAGACAGCTAGCCAGTAATAGTAGGTTCACTGCCACTTTAGTCACAGCAATTCCATAATATAAGCTAACATTAAAAGCAGTTTTTCAGAGAAATCCCAGAGCAGCCAAAGACAAGAGCAGCTGTAATGGACTCTCTTCCGTTTAACAACAGCATGCAATGTCTTTCATTTCTCTTCCAAGATTTTCAGATCTCTGTACCAAGACGGCAGGTATCATTAAGTGCTGACTCTACAGAAATAGCCTGGATTTTCTTCTTAATTCTTCTTTCTGTGCTCCAGACAATGGAGATGAAACAGAAGCAGGAGCACAGTTTCTCATTTCAATTTATATACACTATGATTGCACTGCTTCATCCTCGTCTTTCAGTGGGCCTTGCTTTCTAACACAATACACAACTAATTTTTCCTTTTCACAGAACAAAACCAATCACACCCACAAGGTTTATCATACCACTAAATAGCAACACTACACTGTCTCCTTCTTTCCTGTGGGTGCAGCTCACAGGCTGGAATGTCCAGGCACCTGGTTTTGAAGTTGTGGAGGCTGCTGGCAGGGGACTACCCAGCAAACCCAAATCTACAACTAGCACTGGGAGCTACCTTCTGCCCTAGTAGCTGGTGGGCCAATCTTATGTATCATTCCTGACAGTGAGTTTTTGCTTTTTGTATTTTTCCTGCTACTGGTGGGACAGAGATACCTGTGAATAAAGTTGGAGCTAATACATCCACAAGGCCAAAGGATCATAGTAACTCTTTTCTTACTTTCTAATTTAGGAGGATGACCTAACAGACTGAAAGCAGGATGGGCGATGGAGTTGGTGAATGGCTAGTAAGGAGGACTTGATAGAGGATCACTGGAAAGGACACCTGGTATCAAACTAAATGAAGCTCTTTTGGGGTCTTGAAGAGTGACAGAAGTGGTGGTGACTGCCTTCTGGGTGGCAGAGGCTTTCTTACCTTCAAGCCAGTATGTTACCATGTCTCCTTTCCCCTAAGGAAGAAAATGAGTCATAGGGTTATAATACTACTCATAATATGTTTAATAATCTTATTATAACTCAAAGCAAGTCCCAAAAGGAGACTGATGTGCCTGTCAGCCATTTTACATACAGGAAAACTGAGGCATAAAACTTTTCCTTAAAAGATAGTGGCCGCACTATTGATTAAAACAATTATTTGAAGTTCCATCCAAAACTAGGTCCAAAAGTATGTTAGTCCTCTTACGGAACTCTTATGATGATTTCTGATGTCTCTGAATGACCATTTTTGATTTCAAGCAGTTATGACAAAGTGACATGCCACGCAGTAGTTCCATGTTTGGCTGTCTTTCATCTCTGAATTATCAGGGTTGTCCCATGAACAAGCCCATAGAATTTTTCCTGGTTTAAAACTTGAGCCTGCTTTCTTCAGGGACAGGAAATAGACTAACCCGGGGACTCTGAGACATAGAAGACTGCATGGTTTAAAACTGAGGGGCTCCAGAGTACTTTCACACTCTCCTCTCTGAAAAGCTGAGTGTAAGTGTTGCATACACACCTTGACTTGTAAATTCCCACGGCATACTAACACATACTCTCCAATCTGCTCCAACAGCTGGCATGCACTTGAACTGCACTGTATTTTAAGAGCTGGAAAGAGAGACAATTGTCATATTATCATAATATTTTAAACATCTAATCTAAGACATAATCTAAGACAGACCTATCTGCCTCTGTGTCCCAAAGACTTCAAGACTCATTAATGAATTCTACCTCACTTTTTTCATGTTTTTTCTTTCATTCCTCTGTTATTTGAAATGATCATACACAAGCTCCAGTATCCTGGCTTTTTTGTGAAAGTGTCTCAGGACAAATATGTGGCTGTTAACAAACACTACCCTTCACATCCTGTATCTAATATTATTTGTCTACTCTTCACAGCTGCCTGGCTGGAGTTACTGATGAGCACCATTTTCATCTTGCAAAGAAAACCATACATAACTCTACCTCCTGGTCAATAAAGACCCAGTGCTTTCTTTGCACATACAGTTCTCAGCAAAGTGTAAACATTAAAAAAACTGCCATACTTGCTCTGCCTCCAAACTTGTAAACAAAAGCAGGGGGACAAAACCCTGCCTGAAAAAACCAGACAATATTAGCTTAATTCTACTATCTGTTTTTCTAAACAATGTGATTTTTCCTCAGCTAAGAATTTATCTTCATGTAAATCCCAGCTATCTTGTCTTCTGCAAACGATGGAGGAAAGACAGAGGAGGACAGATAGAACAAATTCCGAATACTCCTACTTTTGCCCAAAAGCAAAATTTTGTCAAAATTTGGAGAATTACTGCCTTTATCATTCTGCAACAGAGTAAATCATTATGCTTCTTTGTTTGAAAAAGATCCCAGATGGTAGTAGGACTGGCTAAGATTGTCCTACTGACTTTTCTTATATCAAAAAATGATAGGTTTGTAGATCCACTTTTTCTTTTTTAAATGTTTTTTTATTGGAAGTCTCAAAATACTCCCTGTAGACCAGGAAATATATGTTTCAACATATCCAGATACATAACTCTGAAATATTCTTTCCAGTAGATACATGATATTTTAATTGGTCATCCTGCTTGAGAACAAGACACTAGCACTCATATTCCAGCTGATAGCAATTTTAATTTACATGACTAGTAATTAATTAACCTATTTTAAAGTGATTGTCTTAGGGTTAAAGTATGTTAAATGTAATTTGAGATCTGGCCAGAAAAAGAGGGAGATAAAAGAAAGGCTTAAAAGATAAGAAACTCTGTCTATATACTTAAGTTCATAGTGTTGATGTGCCATATAAGAAATAGACTCACATACAGAACAAAAGATGAAATATGAAGAGTGATGGAAGCAGATTTTGAAGGCATTAGTTTTAAAGTAGTTCAGATGAGGTGATAGAAGGAGCCTGAAAGGAGGAGATGGAGAAGGAAAGGAGTTATCTGGGAGACTGACAGAAGAAAATAAATTTATATGTGTTTCACTCAGGTTAGCATTTGCTTTAGAAAAATGTATAAAATAGTGAGAAGGAGTGAATCATAGTTGATTCTCAAATCCACAGGCTAAATCTTCAAAGCCATAATGTAAAACCACTCCTCTGCCCTTCTGCCTTGTTTTCAGTGGGTCATGATAGGTGTTGAAAGCATCATTTTTATGCTGAAAATAAACTTGAAAACACCTTGGATTTTGCCTAATTCAAATCCATTTACAAAGCATTGCAATGTGTGCCATAAAACTATTCAGCTTCATTTCATGAGTGAAAGAAACAGAAACAAGCCATCAAGGTTGTTTGACCTTGAATCACTCCCTCATTCTTTCATTTTTCTTTCCTTTCCAATTCTTGTAGATCAGGCTCAAATATTTCAGAATTTGAGGTTCAAATGCTCATACTGGCTAAAGATGAAGCTTGTTAACTAAACATGGAGCTCTTATCTCAAAGCCATAAAAATTCCTATCTGAGACTTGGGGAATGAGGGGATCTTGTTACAAAGGTTGTAGAGAATATCACTGGCATAATTTGCCCATAGGCAGATTGGACCCAGAAATCAATACCCTTCTTATGGGACTTGCAGTCATTTGAACAAGACAGGACTCAAAACTCAGCATAGCATTTTTTTCAGAATTGATTAAGGTCAAAACCACATCTGCAGTTTGTTCCTTGCTACCTTCACTGGTAGATTCCATCCTGGAAGCTGTGTTCACAGTATCTCCAAATAAACAATACCGTGGCATTTTTGTCCCAACCACTCCAGCTACAACTGCCCCTGTTAAAGAAAAGAAAACAATATATTTTGTGGTTTTAAGTCACATAATTGGTCATACAACCTCATGGCTGCTTCCTACCTTACCTTATATCTCATCCACTAACAAGATAAAGACTGAGTGTCAGTATTGTCTTACGTGGGTTATACATCTGACTTACGGATGGCTTCCAGAGCCATGGAGGGAATTGCAAAAGGGCATCAGAGGAGAATGGTGGGGGAAGTGGTGATGGGATGGAGGCAATGTGCATGAGTTAAGGCACCTGCAGAATCATGTTTCAGCTCAACAACAGAATATTTTGAGGGGCAGTGAGATAGGAATGCTGCAATAGGAGTTGTACACACAATGCTCACTAATGACATGGAAAAGCAGGATGTGTTGGTTGGTTAGAGTTAATTTTTTCGTCCTTGTAGCTAGTATGGGGCTGTGTTTTGGATTTGTGCTGGAAACAGTGTTGATAATACAGGGATGTTTTTTTCATTGCAGAGGAGTGTTTGCACAGAGCCAAGGCCTTTTCTGCTTCTCACTCCAGCCCACCAGAAAGTAGACTGGGGGGGGCACAAGGAGTTGGGAGGGGACACAGCTGGGACAGCTGACTCCAACTGACCAAAGGGATATTCCACACCATACGACATAAAGCTCAGTATATAAAGCTGGAGGAAGAAGGAGGAATGGGGGGACATTTGGAGTGATGGTATTTTGTCATCCCAAGTAACTGTTAGGCGTGATGGAGACCTGCTTTCCTGGAGATGGCTGAACACCTGCCTGCCCATGGGACGTGGTGAAATAATTCCTTGCTTTGCTTTGTTTGCATGTGCAGCTTTTGCTTTACCTGTTAAACTCTCTTTATCTCAACCTACAAGTTTTGTCACTTTTACCCTTTCAGTTCTCTCCCCTATCCCAATGCGGGGGGAGCCAGTGGCTGTGCAATGCTTAGTTGACAGCTGTGGTAAAATACAACACAGGAACAGGAAGTAACCTCCTTCTGCTGAAAGCAGAAAATGAGCATTTTGATTCCTTCATGTCAGCCCCAGGGGATTTAAAATACAGAAGATATGATCTCTTGCTGAGACAATGTAAGCCACTTAGTTTGCAGATGCTGGGCTGCACAGCCCATGCCTAACTCTGGCTGTCTATCAAGAAGGAGTTGCAATCACACATCAGCTTAGATCAGGGAGCTAGGAGTCTGAGAGTGAAGGCTAGATCAAAAAGTCAAGAAGCAACTCATTATTTTGAGAAGAGAACACCAGAAAAGGACAATTAACAGATACAGAATGGCAGTCTTCACTCATTTCAGCAAAGGTACTGGGGCCATGTGGTATTTTCAATGTTGTATTCTGCATTGTATTCCAAATATTCCAGGTATCCAATAATTTATTCTGTTGGGATGACCTCTATCGGGTGTTCCACCCATGTCAAGAAATTAACTTCACTTTTACTGAAGAGAAAATGTCTACAGAAACATTTGTTAAACCAGAGAAGGACTCTTTTGCAGCTCTCTTAACATACCTGAATGGATTCCTGCTCTTATCTTTAGGAGAGTGTTGGGCTTGTGTGGGATTGTAAAAGTCTTGCAGATGTCCAGAAGGTCTAAAGCCATGCTTGCGATCTCACCAGCGTGAAGGATCCCATTCTCTTTGGGTACTCCTGACACCACCATATCTTAACACAACAATGCAACTGTGTTAACCTTTAGCATTACACACAAATTTACCAAAGGATGCTACAGAAGTTAGAAAAAAGTAAAGCCCTATTCCATCATATCCTGTAGCACACTTTGAACAGAGAAAGCCATAAACAAATGAAGGATAGGGCTACAGCTTATGTGTGTAATTACCTTAGCTCTGAAAAATGTTGGATTTCCTTCTTACTTTTTTATGAGATTTATTCCTTCCTACCCTTTCTTCCTCCTCCCTTCATTGATGATGCTTGAAGTGGGACAGGAAGTGGGAAAGTGGCTGTTCAATACCTTTTGTCTTTGGGCAGATATTAGAAAGAGAGACAATGATTCCCACTAGGCATTCCTTTGCATCCTGCACTGACTTTTACTGTGTAGGACAAGAGACAGGTCTCTTCAGGATCCCTCAGGTGCATTTGTTCAGGAATTTTATGCTCCAGAATGTGGTCAACCATGCCACAGAAAAAAAAGAGTGGTATTTTTTTCATATCTCTTACAGGATTTTCATTCTCCCTCATGCAAAAAAACTTCTATATTCCACTAGGTTTTTGATGGAACTCAGTTTTAATGGTAGTCAATACCCAACAGATTCCCATGGTAGCAAATAGAAAGCTATTTTCCTAAAAATCCAAAAAAGAAGAGGCAGCCAAGCTCCTAAAGAGTATTAGGAGAGAGAAGGTTGTCATGGCCTTTGCAAAAATGACAGAGATAAAAAAGCTTATGGAATGGCATCTGTGCTCCCACATAGAAGGTAAATTTTTCAGTTGTGTTCCCGTGAAACAGAATTTGGCAACTGGGATTAATCTGTTGCCAAGGTTTAAAGTCAGACATTATAGGTCATAGGAACTAAATAAACAGCAGCGGTAGTTTACTCAATTCATTTGTCCCATCCACAACATTCATCAATTGTAGACATGATAAAAGGTATGCAGGAAAATGTTCCTAAAGTTTGCTAGGGCTCTGCTGGGACTTCTTGCCTAATTGTTTTTGGGGTCTTCCCAGTAGTAATAAGATTTCCAAATCAACTTCATCTGTTCTTCCTTGTCATCTCATCAGTCCCTATCCTGATGAAATACCCATGCCCTATCATTGTCCACATCTCAAGGAACTTACAGGCATCTCCTATTGTCTCCACCTTATAGACATCATAGTTATCTATGATTTCATCAAAAGTGGTATAAAGCTTGTTCAAGAGATCTACCACTTGGTAAGGTGTGCTGCTGCTGGATAGCTGAGTGAAGCCAACGATGTCGCTGTTAAAACACAACAAAAAAAACATTCTCATCCACTGTCTTGACCATTGTAGACTGGTAGTCCTAAACACACAGTAATAATTTCTCGGTAGAACTACCTCAAGCCTCTCTTTTTCAGTATTTCTTTCACAAAGGATTTTACAGGTCTTACAGAAATGTTTTGTCTTCAAACATTTACTTAAACTGCAAACAGACTCCTTCCACTTAAAAGGACTGTCCGACTTAAGTCTTTTTGCTTACCAATGCAGTAAACCATTTTTTACAGCTAGATTTTAATCTGTGACAGACTAAGTAATCTTCAGGTTTGGGTTATGTACAAATGAAGAAAGGGAACTTAATATCTGTCCATTTATGACAAGTGAAGATATGCAATTTGTATGTTGCTTCATGCACACATAGCAAGTCAAAGACTGTAAATCCATGTGGACTCTAAAGATAGACAAGTTTCCTTTACATGGATAATTGCTGGAACCTTTACTTAGGCCTATAGGCCTATCTTATGAAACATACATGCATGTGTCTGTAACACACATCAAGTGACATGCTGCTGTGTGTTAGAGCTCCACAGTAATCTCATTTTTTATTTAAGTAATTATAATGAAAAATGGAGTGGTGTGCAAATTTTGAAAGGGACTCATTTGCAGAGTCAAATGTTGCCACCTGCTACAATAAATGGCAGTTTAGGCAAAAATTCTGTACTCGGTTAGGAGCTTCATCTCCACTAGGAGCCTAGAAGTTTCTTCAGTAGGAGTCAGTTTTAGTCCTATCTTTCATTTTTGTTTACCTGAAAAAGATGGTGGCACTTAAGTAACTTTGAGCTTGTGCATGTTTCCCCTGCCTGAGATCATCTGCTACTTGCTTCGGCAACATACCTGTTGTAGAAAGTAGAGTCTTGTTACTCTTGACAGGGATAAAAACAGACAATAAACAGAACATGTTTGTTTAAAGGTATAAAAGCAATGTTCATAAATGTGAAATATTCTGAAGGTAAAAGCAGTCTTTAACATCAAAATCTGCTCTGCTGTAATGTGAGAATTCACATTAAAACTCACTGATAACAAGTTCAGATTTTTCAGATGACCCATAACTTTTAGTTCAAAGAAACCAGTATCCATACATTCCAAGTCAGAGTAAGGTTAGAGTCTAAGTGTGACTCATGATCTTACTAACTCCTTTGTCAACTCTTTGTTAGTGTTTTCTTCCTGTGTTAGGTTTGTTTACTATTTCTTCTCTGATTTTTTTTTGTTCTTTATTTCTCCTATTTTGCACTTTCACAGCCTTTTCCTTTTTCTACCCTCTGTGTTGTACCTCTTCCTTTATCCTTTTTTTTCTTGTGGAATTCCAGAAGAAACACTGCCATCAAAAGTAACCTCAGTCTGAAAACAATTCCCCATTATTTATAACTATATAGAAGGATTGCCAAGCAAGATCAAAGTGAAAGCACTATGGATTCTGGAGTCACAGCTTTCAGAGGAGTGCAGAGATGTTTAGGGGGAAAATATAAAAAGTAGCTAAATATTTTTCCAGCTTTGCAAGGAACAAGTATATTAATTCATTGCTAACTAAATGATATCTATTAAATAATCACCTATCAAAGGGTTTCTGTTTGTAATTAGACAGTTAAAATAAAGTTATTATTGAGAAGAATATGCAGTATTTTTGCTGTATGACTTACTATACAACAGACGATCAGTCTTCTGTTTTTCATGCATTAAATCCTGGGTTCTCTCAGAAACCAGTATCTCCAGATGTTTGCTGTATTTCTCCATCTAAATTACATAGAGAATTGCATAAAATAATCCATTTACTGAAACAGATTCAGAGTTGGATAGGATTTAAGCATTTGCATGAACTGCTTGGAAAATATTCAGATAAGCCAAGGCTCAGGTCTGAGATAGCTGATTTTTTCTTAAAAGATTCAGGTAACAGATTTTTCTCTAGGTAAATTTATGATTCTGGACGTGAGATTGTTGCTTACATGTAAGAAGGCAGAAGCCAATTTCAGACTTTTCAAAGTCTGTGTAAATATTAGGGGTCAAATCCAATGCAGAGACCAAGCTGCAGACATGGATTAAAATATTTTACCAAAACCAAAGGTATCTAAGACTCAATCCTCTGTCAAAGACTCTCAATGCTGTTTCATAGACTATCCTGCTATGCTATACTATGCTTTTTGCATCCTTGCTCTGTGTGAGGCAACAGGCTGTGGAGGCAGGAGTCTCTTTTCTCTGCTGATAGGCTTAAGACACTCTGCTCAAAATGCATCTGTAAACGTGCTATTTGTGGCTTGCAGGTATTCTATACCCCCAGTACTGTAACAGCCCCATCAAGCCACTGGAAAGGGGAATGTAGTTTCCTCCAAGTGCATTAAAAAACAAACAACATTTCACTGAAGAAACAAAAGTGTTCAGGCCCAAAGAAGTTGAGAAAGTTAAGAAAAACTGACAAAAATGGAATGAGAAGGAAAGCTGGGTCTCAAGCAGAACTGCAGCTACAAGCATCCCAGCAGAGGTGAGTGAATGACTGGATTTTCTCATCAAACAAGGGGTATAAGATCAGAAAACAAAGCTGAAGCATAGAGGGGAAAGTTACTGCGGGTGAGCAGATTGACTTAGAATTGATTAAAAAACTAAATTTACCAGAGTCATCATCATGTCAACAGGGCTAACTTTATTAGGATTCATCTTGTACAACATTTTCTTGACTTGTTCAAATGTAGGCCTTTGGGCTGGATTATTATTTCTGCACCTTCTGATTAACTGCAGCAGGGAAAGAGAGTGAGAAAAGTAAACAGCCTTTTGTCATTCCAAGCACAGGCAGTATTTGTAATTAATGCTACTATTTTCTTGGTGCAAACTATGCATGTGAAGCCCTATCTGCAGCTCGTAAAAAGTGGAAGAGCTATACTGAGTTGTCTGGAATTCTACAGTTTTATGCTGAATGAAGAATGTTAGTTCATGAAAATGCTGCTGTGCGAAATCATGAATTAGATGCTCTTGTGCTTTAAGACAGTGTTATGCTGTTGGAGTCACGTACTGTTTTAAGAGGGCTTGTCTGTACACAAAATTCACAAAAGATTAAAAACTCAACTACTTAAGAATGTTAATTCCTGACTAAAATACAGTGCTTCTTATGAGAAGTTCATGTTGCTACAAACCTCAAGGGTGAGGTTTATATAGCTCTTAAGCTGAAACAAGGATGCTGCAATCTTGTTTGGATTTAATTGAACTGGGAGGTGGTGTACTATTTTTAATAGGCAGTTTGAGGCTATTGAACACATAGACCTTTTGCATGAGAATCAAACCAAACTCATACTTTGCCTGAACACATACTTCACTATTTGAAAATCCTTTGCCTGTAAGCTAAAGAGATATTACTACTATAAAATATGTATGGAACTCAACACTTTATAATAAAATGAAAATGCACAAAAAATCAATAATTGAATATTAAAACCATCATTTGTTACACTGACAATTTGAGAGGACAAGCGAAACTTTCAATTTGTCAGAAGGAGTTTTTTTATTAAGGGTATTAGAGCATTTCACTGTGCCTTGTTTGAGATGTACTTTTAGACTTCTGGGTTATTTACATTCATCAAAGTTAATATTGCCATAAAACTTCTGTGACATGTCTTAAATTCACCTTAATAAAGAAATTTTGTACACAGTGTTGTATCTCACTCACCTCTATGTAATCTGTGGGGCATGGACAAGAATTCTCAGCCTTTCCTGAAATTAATTCTGCCAAAGGTGGGCACCAAGAATGTTCAGCTGAATGCACATTGTCTTTCTAGAGAAAAAGGGATTAAACAATGTTGAAACAAATGGTGTGTTTTTCATACCATCCATTGAAAATATATTACTGTAATCATCATCACTTTTATGATGTCCTGCCTATCACATCCAGATCAGCTTTTTTTACATGAGAGTACAAGGAAATAAAAAAGAATATAATCCAGTTTAAACTGGATGGTCTTGTCTAAAAGCTTTTTAACAGATGAAAGGCTTTAATCTGAGTGTTTATAAGAGGTAAACAACTTCTGAAACAAATTAATAGCTGGCAAGATATTAGGAAACTTTTGAGAAACCACAAGGCCTACATTGGTCTATTATCACAAACTGTCAGAAATGGAAGAACGACAGTTTCAGGTCTTTGTTGTTAGAATTCCTGTCCACAAAATTATTTCAGACACAATATTGTTACATATTCAGAACAACTGGTTTCAATGTCAAGGTGCATTTTTTGTGTTTTACCATTTAGCATTGACAAGACATGTGCAAAGAAGACATTTGCCTTACGGAGAGCTGCTCATTTGCTCGTCTAACATATTCTTACCACTGCAAGATTCCACTCAAAGGGCCTGTGCATGGCAGGAAAGGGAAGGAACAACAGGACAAAAGTGAAAATGTTATGGCATACCTTCCCTCTCCACTCCCCTGCCATTAAGCCTTACAGAGCTAACCAAAATGCAATTTTGGAGCTACATTATTTTCATCACACAGTCTTCTTCAAAGTCCTGAAGGGCAGACTGGTAGATACATGAGGAAGCCCTGATTGCATGTCCCATTGGAACTGAAATTGCACCCACAAAATCAAGAGGAAAATTCATGCTCAAAAAATAAATCAAAGGTGTGGTTACTCAAGAGTTTGGTTTGTTATCTTCAGCAGAAACAGAATCAAAGTTGTCACGCAAACTTCAAAGTTCATCTTTACTTACTGGCATAGGGTCACTTCTTGTGGCAATCTCTAGTAGAATGATGGCATAACTGAAGAATAAAAGCAAACCAAAATCTTAATGAAATAAAAATTAATGGAGTCAGAGATTTTTTTCTTTCCATGATTTCTTATTCTTCCCCATTTTGTGACTGAAAGATCAAGTATCCCAAAAGGGAGGATGGCAACAGTGCTGCTTTTACTGCTCTGTGCTTTCAGAAATCTGTTGCTGATCACTTCATAGCAGTCTCCTCTCACAGTTATCAGTCTCAGAAGCGAAGCTTTTGATTTTGATGAGCAAAGCAATTGTCTCTGTAAGAATTAATGGAATCCAGAGGAGATATGTGCAGGGACTTACATGATACCTACCAATTAAACATACAGGGCAGGTTTGTGTTGTAATCAAGGGGTGGGAGCAGGTTCATCAGCTGGAGGAATGAGTTCTTTTCTGCATAGATCACTGTTCTGGAAAATCTCCATAAAGTCAATGATGAGACAGAGTAGATCTTTTACAGTAAGCATTTTTCCTCATTCTTTCTGAATTCTATTTTCATCATCATCATCTTCTGTAGATTAACCAAGGTCAAACACATTCATCAAGGGTGAAGAATGGAAAAAATGGCTTAACAACTGAGTGTTCAGTCTGCTTATTGAACTTACTAGAGGTCTTTTAGGACAGTGATCTCTAATTAGCCAACACTTACTCCAGAGGATGCTCTTGCCTCTTTGTGTATTGAAACTGTGTAATAATTAACTCTCCACATGCATCTCTACTTGATAACATTTATTTTTATGGGAAATGCTTATTTGCAATTTGTTGTATTGCTAATGGTTGCTCTGTTCTGTAAGGCATTCTAGCTGTATAGTGGGGTATGTCTGTCTATCATTCAGTCCACTTCTGAACCACCACTAGCAAATAACGCATATAAAACCTGCTGAACAATGTAGAAATTAATCTGATTATATTTTTATGCTAATTTGGGGGTGATTTGGTAGTAGAAAGGAATATCAGTCCTGGTGAGACAGCAAAGCTGAAACAGATTTTCAAGGAGACTAATTAGATCATGATAACTCCAATAAAGCAGTATTGATTTCATTCAGTTTCAGCAGCACTGCTCAAAAAGGTCCTAACATAGCACATAGTGAAATTCACATAACTATTACAAATCAAGAGCAGCCAATCTAGGAGAAACTGTGACTGGAAACAGCCTCTTCAGCTCAAACAGGAGCTGCTTTCATGCTCCTGTTCTCATTTCCATTTTAGGTTTCCCATCTGACCAACACATTCCCTGGAGAACTTTAAAAGCAACTGATTCATCTGTAAAAGCACACAAAACTACAAGTCCCACTCCTGCAGTTTCTACTAATTTTTTTTGTTTGGGCCATACCTTCAGGAATATTAATGGAATTTTTGCACAGGTAAAAACTGACAATTCCAAGACTGGGACATTGCTCCCTGGCCAGCAAGCCCACATACATGTATCAGGAAGGCTTAGCACCTGCTCATATCATCAAACACAAACTGTTAAAATGCAGGTTCTGAAGAATAGCTTGGTTAAAAAGACAACCCTTTCTATGCTACAGGGTGCATCTCTGTCTTTCTTCCCTGAACGCATGTAGCCCTTCTTCTTTTTCTGATTTCGTCTCTTACTGCTTTTTCTTTTTTACAAAGAAAGGATTAACTTCAGTATAACAAAAGAAGACCTGGATTTTGCAGGCATGGGCACTGAGAGCAAGATGGATTCAGTAGGCATTCACTGAATCTGTCAAATGTTCATTGTTCGTCATACAAGCAAATCAGCATATTTTAAGGGGAGTCCTGGGCAAGAAATGGCTTCAGGAGACCAGGTTGCCTGCAAATTCAAGTAATGTTATCTAACCTGAACAGGGGCAAAGTGTGAACCAGACAAGAAGCAAGGAAACATTTTCTGGAATGTATTTTGGCTGTGACACAATGATAAACTGCAACACATAAGACGATCCTAAAATTACTGCTTAGCTGGAGCACAGTAATTTCTAAGACAAGTCCACATTGAAAAAGTAAAGACCAAGCATAGGACAAATGACAATAGTTAGAAATATCAACACAGTGACAAACTGCCTTTAGCTGAGCTATTTTCAAGCAAGTTCTAAGGACATGTTTAAGCTTATAGATAAAAATACTACTGAGACCTCAAATTCTTGCTTACGTAATCTGATAGAATGGATTAGAACTAATAGTGTTCTAGCACATTGTATATGCTTCATTCCTTTATAAGCAAATAATGTGCATTAAACCAGTAAATCTTATGTATAAAATCATGTCTTCAGTTCATATAATTTTTAATTAATCCTAACTGAAAAAAGGAGAAGAGTTGAACTACATTCTCTGTTTCTGCAACTCATTTTTCACTAAAAGCCTGTAACAGTCACTTACGGCAGTAAGTATTTGTTGTGGCCTAAAGCAGGCCAGAGTAAAACTCAGACCTTTTGATAAAAGGCAATAATAGCTAGTCTTTGGTAAATGTTGTCAATAAACAGTGCTAATAAGCATGCCACTTTCTGTTCAACTGTGTTGCCTGATCAGCATTTGAATCTCTAGTTGAATTCCAGTTCTTTACATTCTGATAGCTACCAAAGTCCCCAGGAAACAGAAGACTTCTGCTGGGCTGGGAATATGGCAAGAAAAAGTAAGAGCAAAGGGACACAAAGCATCTAGTAGTACCATTCTGCATTTTCACTTTTCAAATGCTTTCAGCAAACAATTGGGAATAAGCAAACAGAGGAAGTATTATTGTTATGAAATAGAATACACCAAGAACATAGTGATTTTCCTATTTAATACAGAAAATTCATGTAAGAAACAAGAAATAAAGGTGGGGGTTTTTCAACCTAGTTCAATAACTTTTTCATTGGATTATTATTCACAGAAAATTCAACTGTAATCCCACTTATCTGAAAAGCAGTTGGATAGAAGCTATCCATCACTGGCAAAGCTAAACCTAATAGCGAAATAAGCCATTGCAAAGTGATCTCATATAAAGGCTTTTGAAAGGAAAGGGATAGAGCTATTCACTAGTGCATCCATTTCCTTTTCCTACCTCTATTTTAATCTGCAAACCAAATATTTTCACTGTGTGTGTATGCAGCAATATAATGTCTTGACACTAATTATAGAATTATGGGACACATATGTTCATTATGACATTCTGGAAAACTGATGAAATTAAATTTTAAGTTGAAAATAATCTACTTCTTAATAAGAATACAGCAAAAAAGGATTACTAGATAATACCTGATCTTTATACTATTTTATCTACCAGTCCAGAGAAACTCCTAATAAATTATTAGACTAGGCATTTATATAATGTTAGTGAATTCAGTATTTGAAAGAGAAGAACCTATCTATGCCATTCTGTGTTCTAGGATCAATCCTTTTAAAAATATAATTAAACGTATATGTGGGGTGACGACAGAATTATACTGAGCCTAATTGTGGATAAAGAATACTCAACTTGAGATGAGATTATTAAGTGCAAGAAACAGGAAAAATTAATTACCTGTAGATGTCTGCCATAGAATTGGGTTCAAAGTCTGAAAGGGAATGGATTTCAGGAGCTGTGTAAATCTTTATCAAATGCTGCTGGTATGAGCTTGACTCCTCAGGAGAATCTTCTTTTCTGTATGACTGCAAACCATAATCTAACATGCAAAAAAACAGGAAGCAAACTATTCAGTGGGTACTGCTCTGAAACATGCATTAGTAGACAGTAACACAACTAGTCTAAAGGAATTAATTTTCCCTCTTTGAAATACACATCTTAGTCTAAAAATAGCATATGTCTGGTGGTCTTGCCCCTCTAAATTAATTGCAAATATAGGATCTGGAAACCAAATAGTTGGGTGAGTCTGCATGATAGCAGGAAAGTTGAACCATACAGCCCCTTCCAATCAGAATTATTTTATGATTTTATAAAATTATATTCAGAGAATAGGCTCACTTCAGTGCAAGAGTTAGCATGCAAATGAAGGTTTCTGGTCACTTGTCCCCTGATCCTTATCTGTGGTGGCAGGTTGCTAGAGTAATTATAAGTTAAACAGGCTAGAACTACTGAAAATCAGATGGTGGGCTTTACTTGCACACCACTAGCTTCAGAACAAAGGCAGCATAAATGTGAAACATCTTTGCAGCTTTACTTTTACCCTAACATAGGAGAGATTCTCAGCATGTGACTTGCCATCAGAGAGGAGAAAAAAAAACTGACTTCAGTTTTCTTTCAGATATAAACAGCACTCTGCGGAGTGTATGAGAAGGCAGGATGCAGATGTCTGGTTTTGCCTTGAATGACCTCTAATTACAATGGTCCTAGAGCTTCATTCTTTATGTTGGATGTCATTGGAGTTTTTCAAATAGCTCCCATATTGGTTATTTGTGAGGCTTGTTTAGCATTATTGCATCCAGATAAACCATGAATATTTTAAGTCTCTACAATGCTACCAGTTAACTTCTGAACAATTTCACAGAGATCCCATTTAATTCAGAGGAGCTGTGCTAAGGCGATGCAGCTGATGTAATCCAACTACCTCCATTTTCTATGCTTTTCTCCAGAACAGGCTCTAAGCAAAGTAGGCAGTCTGAAGACAGCAGGATACTAAACGAGTTGGGGAAGCAGGCATGGCCCTGTGTAGGAGCCTTAGTCATAGGGTGAACAATTGAAAGACAAATCTGTTGCTAAGATGTCTGTGGGTTATAGAGAGCGATAACTCCTTTGGGGAGGAAGTAGAAGAGATGATCATTGCTTTCATTCCCTTTGGGATCTGCAAACTAAACTAGATTCTCCAGTGTTTTTCCACAGGCTGTCTTCCTGTTACCAGGAGCAGACCAGACCTATGGCTCTGTCTCTGGGAGAATACAATTCAGTTTTGTGTACAAGACTGAAAAGTTCTAAGCTGAGTCTGGTTTTCTCCATGAAACTACCTTGTGTTTACCAATCAGTCAGCATTACTCCATATCTTTACAGCACTGTCCATAGCTCAGGTTTTCTCTCTGTATCAAAACTGAGAATGAGACAGTCTCTGCTCAGACTGATATTGGTAGAATCCATCATTTGTGGGATCTGATGTGTGCATCAGTGACACATTAAATGGCTTGAACATGATAACGTAACATGAAACTTGCTTCAGCACGGGGAACTTCTAGTGAATGCTGGTATAGTCAGCATTTCCACATGAAACATCAACACGGAGGTGCTTGGGAGCAGTGTTAAGTGACATCCATATGCACTGGGGGGTTAGCTGAACAGTTTTGAAATTTTGTTTCTTATCTTCTCTTTACCTGCAATTTTACAAACCCATCGGTCATCTATCACACAGTTACTAGACTTTAACCGTCCATGATACATTTTGTGGTGGTGAAGATAGGCCATTCCTTGCACAATATCAGTAGCAAAAGAAAACCTGAAAGACAAGAATCAATGAGCTAGTATTTCCACTAAACATTAATTCAAGAGTGGCTCCAAAGCCTACTGAGGTTGACAGAAAGCCTCTCTGTGACTGCAGTAGCTTTCAGTTTCTGTGCATATTTTTCCAAAACACTTAAAGTGGGTTGCTGAAAGCCCTTAACTCCAACTCAGTTGTCTGAGTCCACAGGTCTTTAGCCTCTTTTAAGACAGTTGAGTTTCTTCTAAAAATCCCCAGTACCTTTGTATCCTTGAGAGTACTTTCAAATGTTTACAAAAGAAACAATTTTTTATTAACTTTCTCACTGTATTTGGAGGGTTTCCTCCCTTACAATCCTTTTCTTTGCTGAAGGCAAACATAAGGCAGAAGTAGAAAGAGTGTGTCAATAAGATTATTCTCAAAAAACAATGTCATTGTTTTGTGGAAGTTTCATTGACAATGTGAGCTCATTTTCTGTATTGGTAAATATAATACTGCTAATTTGTAGTTATTTAATAATAATATATAATATATAATGAATAATATTAATAATAATTAATAATATATATAATATAATACTAATTCGTAGTTATGCTAATCATTTCACCAGTATGTCTTCACAAACAGAGATGCAATGATTTTTAATTAAATGGGGACGCCCAAGATAGTTGGGAACAAAATGAAGTTACATGGGAAAAAAGGTTTAAAAACAGTTTTGCAGTATAACTAGAGGTGGATTGAAAGTCATTGCCTTAGCATGACCAGTGCTAAACATATGTAACCTGGTTTCAGCTGGGATAGAGTTAAGTGTCTTCCTTCAGTGTGAGAGGAATGTTGATAACACTCTGATGTTTTCAGTTGCTGCTAAGTAATGTTTACACTAAGTCAAGGATTTTTCAG
>JANZLQ010000079.1:11392900-11416640 GCA_026212715.1 Elanus axillaris | reverse complement strand
ACTCTGTGCACCATTTGTACATTCCAATCCTTTTACTATTACTGTTGTCATTTTATTAGTGTTATCATTATCATTATGACTTTCTTCTTTTCTGTTCTATTAAACTATTCTTATCTCAACCCACGAGTTTTAATTCTTTCCCCTATTTTCTCCCCATCCCACTAGGTGAGGGAGGAGTGAGTGAGCGGCTGTGTGGTGCTTAGTAGCTGGCTGGGGTTAAACTACAACAATATGATTGCTCAAAAATCCAGAAGACAAGTTGGGTTGGATATTTGAATCTGCTTGCTTTCTTTCTTTCTTTTTCATTCTCTCCATATCACATTGTAGGCCTGACTGTCCAACGACTTAATCTAAAATTAAAATCTTGTCCTAAACAGCACATAGTACAGTTTGTGTCATGTAGCTTTCCAAAAGTTTTTTTCTACCTGAAGCCCCAGTTCAAAGGAATGTCTTCATTGAGCAGAACATCACGCAAACTGCCTTTGGGGCAGTACTCTGTCACGATGGCAACATTTGGCACTTCTATACAACCTCCAATGAACTTGCAGAGATTGGGATGGTCAAGTTCCCTGTGAAAGTCAACAGAAATCACAGCACACCAGCAATTTTCATGGATATACCTCCTGCTTTTTGTAAGGTAACTGGAAAATCAAGTGCCTTGTCTCACAATGTAGACAGAAAAGTAAAACTGTCACAAGGAGATTTTGATCTGGTGTCAAAACAAAGTTTGAAAGAAAGAGGAATATGAATTTACAGTCACATTTGGACAGATTGCAACCCCTAAAGAACCAGTGTAAAAATGGAACAACACAGATTTCTCAGGTTTCACTTCTTACCTCACTTGCTTTACTTCTTTACGTATGGATTTGGACAGTGAGAATGCCTTCTTCATTATTTTCTTTATGGCCACAGTTCTACCATCACTGAAACAAAATGAAATGCAGTTTACAGAGTTTTAGGCCAACTTCATAATCCATCCAGACTACAAAAATGGGCTGGATATTTTTTCTACAGTGGGCAGCTTCATATCTCTAGAGATGAGGCACAGAATTTAAGCATGTCCATATGTGGGTGTAAATCTGAATCTGAGTACATGACAGGTGACAGAGCCCTGTTTCTATGATAAGGGAAGCATTAGCATTTATATTCAAGCATCCTTGATCTGTGGATGACATTTGGAACATACAAGGTTAGAGTCACTTGAGGCAGTTGGATGATGGAATAGTATTATTATTACTACTACTTTACAGGAAATGTCAGAGCTAGTGAAACACATCCCTGCTATCCCTTGCTTCTGCCTACTGTTTTGGACATCTAACTTCCTTTTGTTCTCATGGGATGAAGCATCTCAGTGATGAAGTAGTTGAGTTTGATAGATAGCAAAGTAATTTTCCATGGAAGAATAAAGGAATACAGTGGGCATACATGCAGGAATTTAAGTGATACCCACCATATAAATACAGAGTATGGGGTCTGTGGTGTAGCACATGTAGCTGCTTTGCCAATGAGACTGAATGCCACATTCTTAAATCTTTCACCCTTGATGAATGTGTTTGACCTTGATTTATCTGAGGAAGATGATGATGATGAAAATGTCATAATTCAGAAAGAAGAAGCAAAAATGCTCACTTTAAAAGATCTGTGCTGGGCACAGTGTCTCTCAATGTCACTCAATGAAGTGACTGTGATTTTCTAGAACAGTGATCTATGCTGATAAGGCAGCTGCTCCTCCAGCTGATTATCCTAAGCTCCTCTATCCTGCAAATCATGGATCCTGATTATATTATTTTTATGGGAAAATCTGTTTTCTATATAGCAGGATATGGCTATACTATTTGCTCATATAGCTATATGATGTGCACCTTTATAATGTGATCCAGAGGTGAAATGCTCTGTATCTTCAGCCACATCAGCTGGTTTAAGGACAAGATTTCTAATGTGCTATTGTATAGGATGCCACTCTTTAGTGCAAAGAACCTAGCTGTGCTCTGCCTGCATTTTAGAAAAAACAGCTGCATAAAAAAACCTTGGTTCCAAATATATTTGAACAGTAAGGGCCATCCATGAACAGATGCAAGACACATTAAGCAGCCACAGCCTTTTAACAATTCCCCAAGAGAAAAAAAAAAAAGACAACCAAAACAGAAACCTGGCATATAAGATATTCTACCTTCAGTATGTGGTACAGAAGTCAGGTGACAATACTAACTTACTAGACTTAGCCTAGCAAGAGAAATGCAAGCTTTTGCACTACCTATCAACAGTAATGTGGCAAGAACCAGAAAGCAAGGTGAAACTATAGTGTAGTAGGTACTGCAGTAAACAAGTAGTACATTCACTTACTATCTCCCAGTCTGGGTGAAGTACTGTTTCCTGGATATGTTAGCAGCTGCTGTGCAGGAGCTCAGAGCAGTGATACAGCTGGCACTGGAGTCACTGGGTGCTGGGGGAGCACTCATCATGCTTCCTGTTGCTGTCCATTCTAGGTGATCTAAATGGGATGTGGAATGAGAAAAAGCACCTGAAGTTGCATATTATTGCCAAGGTAGAGACTCCAGAGGCAGAAAAATACAGCAAATTCTCTAAATATTTGCATCTTGTCTGATCTTGTTAACACTTAAGACAGAAAGCCATTGCTTGGAATGCGAGTGCTCCACAAAAAGTAAAAAAAGTTCCAGAGGTGATTAATTGCCAGAGATTCTTCCTACTAATCCCTGGGATTCGGTGTAAGTTTCATATCTCCTTGCTGCTACTTAGATGCCGAGGACAGAACCCAGGGAAGCAGAAAAAGCCCTGTGCCATACTTTAACAAGTCTATTTGGAGGTCCTAGAAGACTGTAAAGTACAAGGATGTGGGAAGTGATTCTGACACCAGAGGAAAGTCAGAGAAGAGCAACAATAGAGTCAGATGAAGAAAAATCAGTGATCTTAACTTCTGTTTTTTAATCTCTGTTGACCAGCTCAAGGTAACATAACATTACATATCATTTCACCATCTCTAGTTAAAACTCAGATTTAGCCAACTAGTCTCAGCATTGCTGAAACCTATCAATTCTCCCTGGTATCAGTATCCAATTAAGTGTCACTGAGGAAGTTCAGCATCTCACCTTGCATCAGGACTGCCATGTTCCCATACCACAGTATTATCCATACGCAGTTCAAAATTGTGTTGACATTTGGAGTCCTTCTACTGTATTCCACCCAGAAATATATTAGAGATCCCTGAGATAGCTTTCAGAATAAGAATGTACATATATATATATATTATATATATATGGTGCAATACACCAAAAAAGGAGTTATCTTGAAAAAATAAAGCAAATTTTTCACAGTACAGGCTACATACCCAGCATACAGCACTGCTGATGTGTTTCAATTTAGAAAACTGTACAGTTCAGGCAACTATGGGTATCTCTGGACAGCTTTGTCCAGAGGATACATACTGTCTGTTTCCAAATCTCATCATATTATCAGTCCTCATTAACCTTAAGCTGTTAATTACCACTCCTAGGTCTTAAACAGTATTGTTGCTTCATAGGCTACTCTCCAAGAAAAATATGGATCTTGGATTCATCTTGGATTTTTCAAATTATTTTTTAATGTGTTATTTTTTGATTGTGCTTTTAATTTCCCTCAGTCTCTTTCTATTGTTTATTTTCCTCTGTAATGTTTATGACCTCTTCGAATTCACTATCAGCTGAAAATTTGCTTGCATTTCTTTTTGAAAGACACTTTTCCTTGAGTGTTCCATTTCTGTTTTCACAAATCTGGATTGAAATTTGGTTTGGCTTATGTACTCAAATTAATTTCTAAACTACTATCTGTTCTTTACAGCAACGCAGATATTATATCAAAACTACATAGAAATTAATATTGTAGTCCAAAGCTGAAAGTCTTTCTACTGTATATTAACACTAGAATGTCTTGACACTTCCACTAGCAACACAATGACACAACACAGCTAAAGCAGACACCTTTCTAGCAATTCCTCACAGAGACAAAATGTGACAGAGTGTACACTAGCACAGACCAATCAACTTAAGCAGTTTTCTACAGTTTTACCCTTTCTGAGGGTCTAGGCATTATTTTCCTTCTGAATTCTAAAACAATGAACAGCAAAGTAAATAATCTATACCTATTTTATGTGCAGCATAGTAAAGCATATAATATTATCTTATTTTATTCCTAATAGGTTAAATTAGAACCAATTAAATCATATTTTATATCCAGAAGGTAAAAAGAAAAAAACTCTGGCCACAATGAACTACATTTTGCAGCAAGTCTGTCACAGTTAGCATACACTGAGAGAACTAAAGATCTCATTATATCCCTCATTATCTATGTGCAATCCAGGGCAACTTAACGAGACCAATTATACAAAATGATAAATCCACTGAAGCAACTGGAATTTATTTTGTCCAAGACCAGAGGTTATCTGTTTATTTTGGGATAGGCCTGTCTTTTTTAACTGACAAATCACCATGAAAAAAAAAAGAAGAAAACTATTTAAAATAACTTTGACATCTAAAGTTTCAATAAACAAAAGTATCAGTGATCAGCTCACAGGCATTACAGGGACGAAACTCAGGCTATGTCTTTCACAAATTGGTTCACCTTTTATAACACCATTAAAACATGAAGATATACTTATGACAGATTATTTATCAACATTATTAAGAAAACTAGTTGTAATATCAAAATGACAAGTTACTAACCTTGTTTGATGCAGGTGTAGTCTATAATCCAGCTTTCATCCCAAAACATCTTTTGTTTCTGATATTGAAACCACTACAAAACCAAATCAAATTAATTCCTGATGTAGCCCTACTGTCTTCAAACTAATTAAACCAGAGATTATTTTTTTCAAATATGAAAGTTTATAAGTATCCAAACAAAATCTGCTGTTGAAGCATCCGACATGTATCTTATGAGTAACATTAGAACCAAGAGTATTAATAACAGGCTTAAAAGCAAACAGCTTCTGATAAGTAACTTAAAAACTGTACAATCTATATTCTAGAATCTAATTATATGTTATATTTTACATTGGTTAAAAACTCTCCATTATTGTCAATACTTCTTATGCACTACCTTCATATCTCAGTCTGGACATCAGATGAGTGGTTTACAACACCTCATGTCATGGAAATGTCCTATGCTATGTAAGCACATGACAAGAACACACTACATCTCAACTCCAAGATAAAGAGCTTATATTATTCTGTAATAATACAATTAGCCCTTGATCCACAAACGAGGTCATCTTATGTCAAATACTGTAGCATCAAGAATATTAGGTAGGGATTCTGTGGTTGCTTTGTAAAGAAGGCATCAATCTAATAGCTGATTTTCTGTAGAGCTTACATGCAAAACTAACATAGAAAGTGTAAACATATGCTTTCAAAAGAGGAGCAGCAGATTAAATTATACAGCTGTTATAGCTGCAGTCAGTGTCAAAATATCAAACCAAAGCAGAATTTTACCATCATTATACCATTTTTTATGGTGTGGAACTTAATATTAGGAATTATGTATTCACTGAAAGAGGTAGCAAAAACCCAGTTAATATGGAAGGAACATGGTGCGGAGATTTTGTCGATATTTTGGTAGAAATTTATGACAAATATAGAGCTCACAGAATCAAAATTAAGTAATCCCATTTATTTCAAAAGCTTTCTGATAAAAGACATCAGCTACATTTTATCTTGCAAAGGTATGACTGAAAAAAGACATTAGCTGGAGTGACCACTAAGCTTGCTACAGACACTGATATCAAAGGAATCCTCTCCTCTGCTTGAATGATTAAAGATGGCATTAGTTTCCCACATGGTTCTTTTTGCATTATATTAATTACTGAATTAGATAAAAGGATCTTTCCTATCTTGTTTACTTATCACCTAAATAAAAGATTAAAAAAAGAAGATGTTACTGTAGAAGTTGGCAGGAAGAAATATACAGAAAAAAATAAACCTCAAATCCTACAAAAAATAGCAGAAATAATAGGTAAATTTTGCTAAATACCCTTTACATAAACCTATGCAAGGCCAAGAAACTCCATTGCTCTTTCTAAAATGCCAATTGTTTAAAACTGTCTGAACTTCTCATCTATCCAATTATGCATTTCTATCAGATCATATGGTTTTACAGGACAGTTACTATAAAAAAGTCACCACTGCCCTGTGGATTATAAATGCTCAAATAGTGTTCAACAGTGCTTCCATTCCTCACTCACGAAGCCACACAGAGAGGCACAGAACAAAGAAGACACCTAATTGTGATTCAGGCCTCCTGTAGTACCTTACTCAGTAGTAGGCCATCAGCCTTCTCCTGCTCATTCCCCCTCAGTGCACTTGCCTACATCAGGTGCCCACTGCAGCTGCAGTACAAAATAGAAAGCGAAGGAAGCCCTGAGGAAAGAGGAGCCTATTGATTTCCAGGATTTATAGGCCAAACACGAAATAAATTATCTGTTATGTACCTAGTCAATATAATGACTCTAAACCTGCCATATTCACCTGCTAAATCCTTGTTATTAAATTCAGAAACTTTTTTTTTCAAGACAGAGACACTTAAGGAATGTAGATCCTCTTTCCCAGAAGCACTGTGAAGTAATAAGCCATAATAGCATGCTCTCTCCTCTTTATACAGACATTTTCATTCCAAGGTATCCAAAACTACTTCTCCCATATTCATACACTCCTCTCTCCTCATTCCTTTTATTTTTTCCTTCATGAGCCTGTTATAATAATTGATAACTATCATTTAAAATTAATCACTTTCAACTGAACCAAAATGCTTCACTTACACTAACTAAATTAGCCTATTAAAAAATAAAATAAAATTAAAAAAAAAAAAAAGGAAAGATCCTGTTCCATTATTTCTTTTGAGAATATCCCAGGTTGAATGTTTTCCATTGTAAATTGTATTTGGACTCTGAGATTTAATGGCCTCTGCTGGAGCTAATCCCTTCTTGAATTTACCAAACTATTTTTTGAATTCATTTGTACTTCTGGCCTCCATAGGGTTTTGAAGCAGTTAATTTCATAACAGATTTATTCAGAGCAAAAAGTGGTTTAACTTTACTAGCACCCCGTTGTTCCCATGTTGTGAAAAAAACTCTTATTCCTTTACCATTATATATCCATCTCTCTGTTACATTCCTCTTCAGTCTTCTGTCTTACAGGATGCAAATTCCTAGCCCAATGAGCCTCCTTTCATAAAGAAGCCAAAAACATTGTTTCCCTTCCTTCTGCTTTTTTCCATACCACACAGGTTCCGGATGCAGAAGAAAATCTATCCCCCTGCCAAGACAGAGCTCTACTCTAACTGACCAAATCATGGAAGTAAGAGAAGGAAAATAGAGGAGGAGAGACAGGATACTCACCATGACTGTCAAAATGAAGCCAGTGCAGACTAAACATATTGGTAAGGCAATTGCTATCCTAGCATCAGCAGACAGTGGGCATTCCCCACAATCTGCTGGACAGATAGAACAGCCTTCTTCTTCCTCACAAAAGCCATCTCCACAGACTGATTAGAAAAGAAAATATGTATCAGAATACTTTAAGGCAGTTTCACCTTTCCATGAAGTTGTATTCAGATTTAAACATAAGGTTCTTGAGCTAGGAAACTTCAGAGTACCAGAAAGAATAAATCTTGAAAAATCCAGAGATAGCACCCAAGCAGATGAAAGAATAATCTGAATTTTTAAAGTGATACAGGATTTCTGTGATCAGATTAAATTGTTGATGACATCAGAGCCTTTGACATGTTTTTTGTATAAATCATTTCATCATTATTCTGTTTCTCATTGTCCACCTCTTTTTTCTCAGACTTAAAGTTCCTCAAGGCAGGCATTGTCTTTTCTGTTATTTGTACTTAATCTAGCCCTTGACATCCCCAGAAGCCAGGGACCCGTCCTCAGCAGCAGCAGAAGGCACTGGGTACTGTAGAATGAAACTCATACTTCAAGAAGGTTTCTTTTTTTTCCAAGGTCTTATGAAAATTACCAGCAGTATCAAGTGTGATTTAAAACAAAAGCCCTAAAGGACAAAACTCCTTCTCCCATGTCCTGAATGGTGTTTCAATTTTACCTCTATGACTAAACTAATATCACGCCATACTTCAGCCTTCTGAGATGAGCTGAAGGTATTATTCTGTCTTTATGTAATACCCTTTTTGAAAAAAGCCTCAACAACAAGAACAACAACAACAAAAATACACTGCTCAGTAATAATTTTACCTCAGTCCATTTGATTCCAGGATAATACCAGGATAATACCAGGATAATCACAGAAGTCACTTTCTGCCTCAGGGGTAGAGCTGCATATTTTAGATTTCTTTTCTGATAAATTGTAAGTTTCCTGGAAAAGTCAGCTGCAGCTGTCTTGAAATGAATAGCAAATTCTATAGCTAAGTACTTCCATCCACACTGAAGTTGATTTGGTTCTTTATTTTCCCATAACTTTGGGAAATATATTCTCAAGCTGTCAGAAGAGTAGCTAATGAATACTGTGATGACATTCCTATTTCACCCAATACTTTTCTTCAGGTTGTGTGTTTAATTTATTAAATAACTCCACTTTTTAAATTTTACATTGCTAAGAGAGTTGTTACAGTTATTTCTGCTTCCCTGCATACAGCTATACTAAAGTGAAAGAAAGACTGATGCCTTTGGGAGCAATTGAATTTTAATATGAACAAGGGAACCAAGATGGGTTTCTACCTTTCCAATATGCTTAAGGCTAGCCTGGTCCCCTTCAGATGAAGAGTCACCACATAGTAGCTGGAAGTATATTTTTCACATCCCCATCAACTGCAGATAAGCCTTGTAATACCTGCAGCCATTTGGCGTGGTATTTGACTTTACCTATTTGACAAGAGTGGCTTCCTACTGTTCTCGATTCATACACAGGTTAGAAGCTCAGACACTTTTTCAGATGTTCAGTGTTATGTGAAGAAGAATTTTAGGAAGATTTTTGTGCATTTTCAATGGTAAGAGGGGGATAGGAGTCCCTTTTGCTCTTTGTAACCATGCATGAATGATAAAAGCATTGAGATTTGCAGTCAATAGGCAATTCCCTCACATCTTCATTTATGTCATACCTACTGCAGGAAGGACTGTGGTTTTTGCTTCCAGAGCAACTTGCATTCTCCCAACTCTGATGTGTGCGATGAGAGAAGTCACACCCACATGAACTAAAACAACCTGCCAAACAAGTGAATGAAGCGGAAGCATCAGAACTTCACTTGCATACAGTAGGCTATTGTAACAACAGTTGTCCAATTATGGTGTATTGCAAAAGAATGCATGCATTTTTTCAGAATCAGGGAGGACAGGTATCCTTAACTGGGGAGACATGCAGAAGCAGGAGAGAAAACTCTTGTGGGAAAGGTGGGTCTAATTCCCCTCCTGGTGTGTATTCTTTTCACCAAGCAGGGCTATCTGCCTGTGCATTCTGTCACATTTGCTTCCTTATTACTTCTGTTGGGTAGAAGCCCCCTCATGACCATATTAACCTGCAACAGCCTCTGGTCAGTAATGCAATATATTGTTAGTGTAGGTCTTAAATGGACAGACGAGGATATTCTCTACCCTCCCATCCCCATTACTTCTACTTACTACCTAGGGAGTAGTAGTGTGAAAAGCTGTTACTTCCAACTCAAGTCAGTTGAGAATTGATATTACTCAGTCAGATGCATTACTTACACACATAACACTGACAAATAAATGAGATGGGGAACATCTACATGAACTGCACAAAAAAAGAAAGTTCTGAAAAGAGCAAACTAGGTAAAATCCTGTATGCAATAAATATACCTTACCTTGGCGGTCCAGTTTCTTTGGCTCATTTTGCCAGCTGTAGACAAAGTGTGAGTAAATATCTGGCCATCATCTGGGATCCATGGACCACATATTCCTCCTCTACCCTTTATCAGATATATTGGTTATGTCAGTAAACCACAACACAATAAAATACTAGCTCCTCTTTATCTTTCTTAAAATAACTTGTGTTCTCTAAGAGCAAATAAAGTGATATTTTATAACCAAATCTATTAAAATGCCAAAGCACAAGCAGCACTGTTCTGTGATAAAAGTTAAAATATGAGAGAAGAAATTGTGCCTATTCTGAGTTAAAATCTCACAAATATTGTTATTTTTTAAAAATACATAAACCAAAACCTGGTCCCAAATTTTAAATGCAGTAATTCTATCAAGCTAACATACTTCTTCAGGATTTGCTGTATTAGAACCAGAACCGGAATCATATCCCACTTTTAATACTTTTCTAAAGGGATTTTATTGCAGTTTCACTTTGATAATGCAGATTTTTTTTTCTTTAATGAGAAAGGAAAGCATCTCTTCTGTGCCTGTTTGCAGAGCATTTCTCAGTAAAACTGTCAAGATGTGAACCTTGCAATTGCAACCATAGAGAATTATTTTGGCTGTCTGGAGATCTTGCATTTTTTAGTTTGTTTGAAAGGATTAAGTCTGCCTCCTAACTCCAGATACTTCTTCATGCACTTCTTTCAATGAACTGTAAGATAGAGACCAAATCAAAAGGAATTGAGTTCATGTTAACCAAGATAAAACATTTTAAAACTCATGACACTGCAAAAAAAAACCCCAACAAAACCTCCTCTCAATTAATGGAAAAAACTTGCTTTGAAGTGTATGTTCAATCTTATGCAATGATACTCATGGACTTTTTGCTGTATGACAGCCAACCTGCTTAGACTTCTCCTAAGCAGGTACTGAAATATTTACAGTATTACAAGGAGGCCAGATGATGCATGTTGGCTACATGCTTTCACCTCTTTCACACCTTAATTCCAAGCAGAACTAACTGTGAAAGTAGGAAATAATGGAGAGGTCGCTACAGTGGTTGGATGTTGAAGTTCTTTACTATGTTCTAGATAAAAGTTTTGGTGTGATGGTTCCAGCAGGGATTCCTCTTTTAAACCGGAGTCGTGGTATCAGCTAAGGCCCCCAGGGAGTCATTACTAAAACATCTCCTTATGAAGACACTGCCAAGAAGTAAGCTAGAGCTCTTGTGGAGACATTAAGCTTTCACACAGAAGGGTACATGAAATAGCCACAAGACATGTAGGCTAGGTTTTCTATTACACCATCTTTGATCACAAAGAACGTGTCAGATTGCCAAAAGGGAGATCAACTAGAAAAACTGGGCAACTGCATAAAGGTTATTATGCAGGGTAAGCCTTACCTCACAGGCAAAAAAAGAAAAAAAAAGGTGTCCCTAATGGTATTAGTAGAGGCAGAACTCTAAATATTTATTCAAAGAGGGACAGCCAAGTTAAGAATGGATCCTACTTACATGAACGAATTTTGTTATCATGTATTTGGATTCCTTTTTTTTTTGCTCTGATATAATACAGAAAAGTAATTCCTTCTCAGGACATGTGTATACAGGCTTCAGTTCTACAAGTCACAGCCAGTTATACCCCACTTAACTTCAATAATTCAAGCCAATCATTCAGAGTGCCTTTATAAGCTGCAGAGACAGTAACACTTCCAACTGATAATTTGCCCTGCTTGCTTATAAATGAAATTATATGTCTTTCTTTCTCTATTAACTGTACACAGATCTAAGTCAAGTAATTGCAAAGAGATGAAACTGGCCCCACTAATAATAAGAGACTCTGAATACCGCCTTGTCCAAAAATCTAGCCATTTGCTTTGGAGCCTCAGCATCCAGTGCAAAAAATTCTAAAACTGACAGATATCCCCACAGTGGTTTTGTACTTGTAATCACAGAAAGATTTCATAAACTTGGACCTGGTTATTACAATGATGTCTCATGCAGTAACAAGAACAGAGCACATGATGCTGTACCATTATACTAACCATGAAGGCCAAAGGACAGGAGTGAATGTTGGCGTGGTAGACACAGCAGTTCTCCCTATTTGCATCTTTCCAGCTGGCAGGGCATTCATGCTCCTCACAGAATTCCTTCGCAGCAGTAGCATTGCTAGCCAAGCAGCAGAAAGAGAAACTTTTATATTCATTCCTTATTCCCCAAAACTGCAACAAGCACATGAAAGTCTGTTCTTTATCCTGCACAGAAAAATTAGCAGCAAAAATCATATGCAGTGAAATAAACACAGTTACACCATTTCTTGCTCTTTTGTTTTTCTTCTGGTTGAAGCACTCCTAGAGCAATGAAGCTTGCTGTCAACTGGATCATTGTCTACTGCCATGCAGTGGGGACTTCTGGCAGATACTATGCTGCAAGCAGGTACTCACCTCCACTTCTCTCCCCAGACTGACTTGATGATCACATGGGATTACGTGGCACCACTACATTTGGCACAGAACAAGATACCGTTACTTTACTTCCACTAACAGAAACGTATGTCCCTGGCTACTTGTATTCTCAGCATTTTCAATTATATGCATTCATCTATGCAGGTGATTCATACATATCATTGAGCTCCAGTCTTTGCTCTACCATATGAACAGCCAAGGAAAATAACTGTATAGAATAGTAATATCAGATACAGTTCTGCAAACTAAACATTTATAGCAAAAAGTGGACTTTATGAATAGTCTGTTCTGCAAAACAAGGTGGGCCTTTTGAAATTTCACCCCTGAAGATGAACGTAGTTACCTGGAAATGTGTGATGCAACACATTTCCCCACTGTTTCCTCTGTGACACTTTCAGTTGGTTATCACCCTAATAAACTTGGCTTTAAAATAAAATAATTTGCTGCAAACATGGTTTACTCAGTAGATACAGCCAGATGTAGTTGTAGGGTTTAGTTTAAATGTTATGTACTTGTGATGGATCTCTATAAAGCTATGACAGAGCACCAGGATTTATTTTTCAGTTTGTTTTTAGTGAAAGAAGAACTAGCCAGTGATGAGCAAATTTAAGACAGAAGACTGTATTATAAGAAATAAGCACAAACATAGGGGATCTGGTTGACATAGATTATGCTAATGGCCAGATTTACAAAGGCATAAACATACTTGAAACTTGAGATAAGCAAATTTGTCAATCCCCAAGGCATCTAAACAGATAAAATATTAAACTCTATTGGCCTTCGACTCCATGCTACGAGTTAAAAAAAATACTTAAGCAAGCTGGTGCCTAATTCCATCACATATTTGTCTTTATGGCTGCCTTTTAAAATTTATCCAGTATTCTCTATTTTCTATTCAATATATTCATCATGGCCTTCAGCCAATTATGCTGATGCCCATACTTTGACTTGCCAGCCTCAGCAATATTTAGGTCAGCCACTGTAAGCTTACGAGTCAACCAGATAGTCTTCTAGTTAAAATGAGATGCAAATTTGATCCCTTTGAAAAACTGCTGCATAGATTTCTTGCTTTTTAAATATTTGCCATCTGTTTCTGTGTGCAAGATATGGCTGAGTACACAAAGAGCAGAATTTTCCAAATTCCTTACTGATTTAAGGGAGTGGGTTCCCTGGAAAGACTAGAAAAACAGATTCATTTCCAAGCAGTGAAAAAAACTGCTTTACGGTTAAGTTCTTGGAACTTTTACTAGCCATAAATTTCAGAAAATGTGATAAACAAATTTTGAAAACTGTGTAACCATAGTACATAGATGATCAAAATCCAATATCAACTTTTTACCATTGCAAATTGATTATAGTTCATCTCTCAATATGAAAGAAAAATATCTCTGGATAACAGCTTTTACTATCTGCACTTTGCAATGTGAACACAGACTGGCAGAGAAAAATGTGAGATTTTCCGTAAACCTCTCTTACAGTAACCAAGCACATCACAGCAAGTGGGGAAATACAGCTGCAACCTCTGTCCCAGGCATTGCTGTATATGGATGGAAAACTGCTATGTACAGACAAAAGTGTAAAATCAGGGCTTATTAGCCTCTTAGTGATCTGGAGTTGTACACATAATCATTATGTATTTAACCTCTATTGTCTACAGTTACCAACATAATCTCTGAGTTGCTATATAAGCTTTTGAACTGATTTCAATCCCACAGAAATCAAAAGAAGTTCATCACTGAATTCAGTGGATTCAGGGTTGGGCCAGCCTCTTTTTCATATCCATGTTGAGCACTTCAAACACACTTATGATTAAAATGAGTATAAGACTGAGTTAGTTTGGGACCTGTGCTTAAACTTAAGTTGTGAATTCCTTGTGATGTTCAGAGCTGCACTGAGACAGTAATGCAGATAGAGGATGACATGCCCTATCCTTGACCATGCAGGTAAGTATGCCATGATGGCTTATCTGAGAGCAAAGCCAATGCAGAGAGGAAAATATCAGGGCAAACAGAGCTATAAGAGACCTAAAGAGATGCAAGGAATTAGCAAGGAACCCCAAAGTATGTGTTCCAATTATGTAACTGAAAATGTACACACAGAATCCCCATATAATCATGACAATGAAAGCATTTTTATAGCAGTTAATACCTGTGAGAAAGGATTCCATTTTGCACTGCATATTGATAAAAGCTGTCTGAAGCGAAGACTGCGTAGGTCACATTGAAGAATTCTCCACTCACAGTCTGTTCTGGAGGCCTTTGTATCCATGCCATCTCCAGGCCTAGAAGCAACACAGTCATGGGCTAACATATTTGCTATACTTTTCTACTTTACAGATGCATACGAATGTAAAATTTTCTCTGTAGTGATTTTCATCAGTTGTTCCTATTGCTTTTTATGAGCTCAAAACTGTCATCCATTTTAGTGGCTGCATAGGTAAACACAAATGCTCATTAACTGAACAATTCTGACACTCATTTTAAAAAGATCAAGCAGTTGGAGAAATATGACAAAAAGTCGGGCCATATTATCTAAAGTGTCCTTACTCCCAGTATAATGCAGTGCTTGCTTGTCCTGATAAATTTTTTTCCTCTTTGATCAGGCAATACACACTTCTTTTCATTCTTGGCTGCTTTCACTGTGGCATACCTCATTATGGAAGAAGAACTGACAACTCTAGCACAAAAGAAATTCAGTCAAACCCCTTAACCTTATAAGACATAAATTATTTATACTAATATATTTAAGAAAGCGTTCTCATTTTATAAAACCATACCACATCTACAACAGAGGACAGTGGAAGGAGTCTTACTTAGACATGTGTCATTTTCCATTTCCACACTCTTACTGAGAAAGTTGATTTGTCCCAGTCATTTCTCTTGTCCCTGGAATACCATATTACCTACTCTGAGCTTGGGAATGAAGTGACATAAGAGGCAGAAGTTTTTAATCCGTATTCTTAAACAGCACTACCAAAATCTTCCCACTCCATTCGTCTACCTCTTTCCATATTGTTGGATGAAGATTTTACTTCTCACCACATCAAATTATTTACATCATGCAAATGTGTAGCTCTCAGTTTGTCAGGAAGTTTCAAATCCCTTATGCAGAGGATAGGTAAACCTGCCCTTTAAAAGAACCTCACTTTGTTGTTGTTGCTGTTGTTCCATTATGAACTCTTTTATTACACTGGAGTTGTTTTTACAAATGTATTCTTCACTTGCACTGTTAGTGAAGCTGCTATTTTTTTCCCCTAAATGTAATTACTTTTCAGATAGAAAGAAGAAAATTGTAAAATAACATCTTGATTTCACATCTCCCTCAATAAATGCTAACACTATGGAAAGAAACGACAACACAAAGATTTACAAAATGCTAGTGTGATTTGCACTAAAAGGTAAGAGAGAGCTGAACTTCAGAGAATGTGTTAGAATGAAGGCAAAAGGTCAGCATAAAATTCAGTTTAATTACTTTCAAATTCCTTTTAAGGTCTCACAAAAATGAACAAAACTCTTCTTTCAATGATAGATACTCCCACATCTAAATGCTTTGAATATCTTATGTTAAATCCACAGCAATCAGGCTACAGTATATGCCTCCTGCTTTGCTTTTAGTAATGCCCAGAAGATGACAAGGAAGAACCACAGAGAAAGGTAGGGTAGAGCTTAGAATTCATTCTAAAACTGGTTGTAAAGGGTGTATGTCAATTAAACAACCTCCTCATATTAGTTTCCCTTGTACTCAGTTCACACTTTGATTATTAGCAAGAATAGCTTTAAGCAAGTAAACTCTTCTGGTAAATAGCTGTTTCAATGTTAAAGTAATAGTAAATTTGTACAGGGATAAAAGTCTTCGTTGACAATCACCTAGATAGTCTTTGAACTTCACTGTTGCAACAGAACTCTTCAGAAAATGTTTAACTGTAATATTGAGCTCAAGGTGTGACGCAGCACCGTATTTCCTGGAGTGTTTTATCAGTATTAGTTTCACAGGTGTTCTTATTTTTTCTAAAACTGAAATTGAACCATATTGAAATACATTGTTTCTGGTCTTATCTTTTACAACAGAAACAAAAGGGTTGCTTTACATCTGTTATCTATCAGTTAGAAAATTACAAAATCACAGAATAGTTGAAATTGGAAGGCACCTCTGGAAATCATTTGGTCCAATACTTTCTTGCTCAAGGCAAGGTCACATAAAGCAGGTTGCTCTAGATTTTGCGTAGTTGGGTTTTGAAAATCTCCAAGCATGGAGAAACCACAGCCTTTCTGGGCAACCTTTTGTACCATTTGATCACCTTACAGTATAATTTTTTTTTCTTGTATTTAAATTTAATTTCTCAAATTTCAGTTGCTCTTTAATTATGTTTCAATCTCAAAAAATCAATTTCCAACATAAACAACTATTCTTTTTTTATTATCTCATCATATAAATTCATTTTTTAAACTGACTGTAGTAACTGATTAAAGATCTCAGATTTTTTTTTACATACTTGTGGAACACAGTTTTGAGTAGGGTTGAAAAGCATGACATGTAGAATCAGTGATTTTGCTTACTGGCTGGAGGGTTTAAATGCAGTCCACTTTTGAACTGACACAACAAAATCTCAGCAATGACTCAATATAATTTTCTGCAATGCAGAGCACCTGCATGCTTTGTTTCGATTACGTTGCATTTGGTTTTCTAATGAGAAATAAAATGTTTTCAGTTTCCTTCGAGGGGAAGGGATTCAGCTGTTGCCATTTCTTTTTCTTTCAGAACCAATGAATATTGGACAAGTAATTGCTCTGAAGCATCTTTGCTTGTTTCCTTTCACTTATTTCTCTACAAAGAGAGGTTGTCATTGATTCAGATGCTTTCCAACATGCATAACATTGATCATGAGTTAGGTATTATTCTGAGTACTTCAATTTTGGGTTTTCAACCATTGCCCAAGCAAGACATATTTCTTGAGCAGCTTTAGGACTCACTCACCTCCACAGTCCAGCATGTTATACTCATCTGGTTTTTCCAGGGGCCAGCAGTCATAGTCTTTGTTATCTAAATCATGCCACCCCTCCACTAATGTCACCTGTCAGAAAAAGAGCATATGAATAGACTCCAAAAAAGACAGCACGGCAGCAAGGGAAGGATGAGTTCCTTCTCCAAAGTTTGTATTTCTTCTAAAGAAATCAAACCAAATGCAGAAACATAGCCTGGGATATAATTACTCTCTTAAACTTCTGGAGCAAAAAATGACAGCTTCCTAGGGATATAAAGAATTGATCAGTATATTATTTTGGTCTACCCAGAAATTAGCCATGAAACATTGAGGGGACTTAACTAATTGCTGTCTTGCAGAAGGTTTTCTCTACGAACAGCAGGTGATTCTAGGACCGTATGGAGAGAGACATTTGATTTAAAGATTTTGTTTTGTTTGCTTTTAAAATGGCACCCCCGTTGCTTCAAACTGCTGTTTCTTTTAATCTTTTACACCTAAACACTTTGAAAGAGTAGGTTTTTGTTATACTTTTAATAACACAACACAACAGTTAATTACATAATTGTTAAAATATATAATTACAGGTAATACTAAGACTGCATGAGCCTATTACATGTAGAATACACCATCATAATAGCTTCACTACTTCTCACAGTATGCATGGAATAAGAAAAAATTATACAACTGATTTTTTCAATATATTCTTCTATTACTCTTGTTTTCTGCATTACTAAAATAAAATTCAATGATTGCCTCATATAAATAGCTGTTTCACTGCAATAAGCCATATACAGTTCTTTCTGCATGCACAGAACACAGGAATAAGTTCTGGTAAGCAGATCTATGTAGTTTACCTACCAATAAACTGAGGAGGCTTCGGAGCCCTAGGGCTGGTGTTTTGACAGCTCTCATGCTCCCTATCATGCACCCATCTCACCAAGTGTCAGGGCTGCTTCTGATGTTGCTGTTGCTACTGAATTAGATGCCCTTGCCTAAGAAGGGGGGTTGCTAGGCAAGCTGATCCTGGCAACTCCAGCTGCTGCAGCTGTCCTGCCTCCTCCTTCCCTCTTCTCCCCTACCCCACTTCTTCTTGGTGCAAGGTGGAAACACCCCTATGCACCTCTGCTGAACCTCTCTGAAAAATCACCCCTTGTCTTAGGGGCAGCCCCACTCTCAGACCATTGAATTTTGTGCCCCTGTCAGCTCAAAGCTGGAAAAGCAACGGGACAATTCCATTTCACTGCCTTGTCGAACCTGAGCAGCATCTAACCCTTAGGCAGATGAATCAATGCTGCAGAAATAAACATAGAGACATGGCTGGGCCTGGGGGAGGAGAAGTGTACAGACTCCAAGGCAAGAAAAGGTCACCTATGTAAGATAACCTTAGAGGCTGGACTAGGTGATCTTCTGACATTCCTTCCAACTTGAATTGTATTAGACCCTATGACTTTAATTTCTCAGTCCCTGGAGGTGTAGGACAACTTCTACCTGAGAAGTGTCCTGCTACACACACAGGTGAAACAGACCTCTGCCTAGCCGTGCTGGTACAATAAAGACATAGATGCATGCATGACTATTTATGTTTGCTGAAGTTACTGCCAATACAGAACTTCAGTTGTGATTCAGGTCTCCTGAATATTTCCCTGTGTTTTCTCTGGAATGCTGGGTCTCAGCCCAAACTGACATTAAGAATCTTCATCAAAATACTTGGACTTCACTATTTATTGCATCAAAATTGCATGAAAAAAGTGCAATGTGTGACCAATTCATCTTGAAAGGGGTTGTTGATCAATTAAAAAATCTGTTTGGATTCACTCATAGAAGAAATACTTGTATAAACTAATTCAAATATTTTAGGTTGGAATTTTATGTTTCTAGTGAAATCCTAAACCTCATTTGTGTTGTGTCTTCCCGTGCTTCACTATGGCCATTTCACCCAAATCATAGGTTTCAATATATGGAAGCCTTTAGTGTATTTCAGCTTGGCTACATGGCAGAAGGAAAAGAGGAAAATATGCCATTTTTTGGCTGGAATTATCTGCTTAGAAGAACTCTACACATATTAACATATTGGAGAGGTTTTACTAGTGATATGGTTTAGGATATCTTGTGCTCAGTGAGGAATTTGCTGGCAGAGAAGCTAAGGATTACAACTTGTTAGACCCTACAGCAGCCAAAAGATTACCAGACTGATCCTATTTTCTTTAATAGGACTGTCAAATATTCACATGGCATTAATATCATGATTCAAAGACTGTAAAGATCATACAATACCCTTATAGTCACTTGTCTATCACCAAGTTCAGAATTCCTGGAGAGTGGCCATGTACAAGAAGCTGGCCTCGGAATCCTGAATTAAAGATGCATGGATCAGAATGGCTGGCGTTTGTCTGTTTTAACAATCTATCCCAGCTATTATCACGTCTGCATTTAAGCACTGGAAATTTTAAAAGAAAACCAATGAGGACTATTTTGCAACATAACTATATGAACCTTGATAAAAAGAAAGGATTGAGAGGTCTAGTGAGTGAAACATTCTTTAGGGCTATCTACAACTCCCTGTATATAAAGGAAATCAGAAACAGATCTGAATAAAGTGAGATGGTAACCTCAAACCTAATAATCTTTACTTTACATTTGCTTCTTTTTCTCTCTGTAAGTTATACACAGTCACAGAATTTGCATTACCATCCATTGTACTACGAATGAGTTTATTAACACAATCAGGCTTAGTCTAGCATGGATGAACTGAATTCTGCCTACTGCCGCTTGACTGTCTTAGTTTAATAACAGTTATTTGACTCCTCTTAGAAAGATCTCTTTGAAAAAAAAAGGTAATTTCTACTCATTGAAATGAGGTTTATCAAATAACTTATGTTTACAGATTTATTGCTGTTGTGTTGGGTGTGGTCAGATGGTCCCTTAAGCTACACCATTTCTATTTCATTCGTTAACTCCATCATAACTTCCACTACAAATCAGAGAGAAAATAAAGATATTTCAAAATTTTATGAGCAACATCACTGTAGCTATTGGTAAACCCATGCATTTTATTAATGTTTTGATAATAATAATTAAAATATAAATATGCAACATTTGTAGAAAAAAATACTGATGGTTAAAATATTGCTCCATAAGACTTGCTAATTACATGCTTTCAAGTATTTTAGGAAAGCAATTTCCAGCAATATAATGAAATAAAAATAACTGTGATGAAAGCTTCAACTATCCTTGACAATATTTATTTATTCTGGCATTCAGAACTTCCAGATGGTTCTTGTCTTGATAACAAGCTGAAGTTCAAATAGAGATGTTTAAACTATTTCATTTTGAAAAAGGTTACACATTTTCAAGATTTATTTTCAACAAAAAAACAATCTCAGAAAATCACTGCCTGGGCTCTTGTGACATTTCAAAATGATGGAATTACAAAGATAACATTTGCCTGAACTATGTTGTCATTTGTGAAATCAGCAGTTAAAACTTAACTTCTTGAAATGCGAAACTATCCTGCATGTGGGGCGGCACCCTGCTCAACGCTACACTGCTACACTGCTACACGCTTCTAGCATCTAAAGGGATGTAAGATTATCCTAGTCTCATTTTGTAGTGTTAGCTCTAATAAAAAGCATTTTAAATGACAGAGAGTCTGAGTGCCTTACTTACTGGGATCATAACCGACCAGCAAAGCTTCCGACAGCCTCCGAGTTTGCGGAGGTGGGGAGCAGGCACGGCCAAGCGCACTCTGACGCTCCCCTCTAGTGGTTTCCTTGCAGAACAACGGCAGACAGATCCTCCCCTGCGCAGCTTGGTTTATGGATAGTCTTCTCTTGATGCACAAGCTGCCACAAAGGGAGTACTTGGGAGCAGCGTAGCAGAGAACCTGCCTGACCTCAGGTTCTCTTCTGGGAGTTTGGTGGCAGCAGCTGGTGGCCGCCTACCCCTCCCCTTCCCACCCGCAGAGTGATGCACTGGGCAGCCACAATGAATTCCCAGGGCTCTGGTATATGGCCACGTTACCACAGCACAGCAAGTGATCACGCATCCCCTGCGTCACTGTACCCATTTGCTTCTGCAATTTTAGGCTGCAGAAAGTGCTTTGCTGTCCTGCACAATGAGCCCCATGGACAAAGGATGTTCATCTTGTCTTGTAACTCCACATTGACGCAAACAAGTGTATATATTAAAAGAGGCCTTCCAGCGTGGGCTTCTTGTGTGCTCTCCCTGTGGTGCTGGTCCTCCAAGCTTTCTGCTGCTTCTGAGATGAGCTGGACAACTAGATCAAAAATCTCATCCAGTTACAACTACTCCTTTTTTAAAATTATTATTATTATTCTGCAGCATTAGTTTTAATTAGGTCACTGTTCTTTTCCTCCCGCCCTTTGCCTATTCTCACCTGTTCTAGGTGCAAACTCTTATTGAAGTAACACAAACATGTGTTAGTGTCGTTCAGTGAGACTCAGACGTCAGCTGAGCCTGGATTAGCAAGATCAAAAAATAACATCTGATTTTCTCCAGAATTCTTGGTAATTAAATTAAAGGACTAAACATTGTAATAAGTTTTGTAGTAGTTCAGTAGCTTCAGAAGTACTGGGTGCCCTCAGTTTGCTGAGAGTGCTGAAGAGGCAACAGCTGTGGGTCTGGTGAAATGCTGGAGAGCAGTAAGCAAGCTCCTGAGTCTTGCAGACATCCCATCCCTTAACTTTGTAGTCTCTCTCCATTTCTCTCACACACTCTCCCAAATATTGGAAGTTTGAGTTCTTTCCAAAGAAAGAGCCCTTGGGCTGAAAGAGTTATAAGCATAAAATAAAAAAAAGAAGTAATGATATATTTGTTACTAAAGATCTGAAAGGTTAATGTTAGGTGGTTAATATCTGATGACAGTTTAAATCAGTTGCAGCAGAAGGAGCAGTTACATAGATTACACAAAGGAACAGAGCTGGGAGGCAGTATGAAAGCATGACAGATCAGAGACAGAGTTTTGTAAAAAGGTAATTAGGGACATTAAAAACTACAGCTAAGTAGTTTAAGTAGAAGCTAACTGCTTCTGCTTCTGACTACCACCTCTGATGTTACAGACATACTCACAGAAACCTCAAAAGTGCAAATGGTATTCATTGGTAAGGTGGCAGGTAGTCTTCACTGGACTTTCAAGTTACTGCAAATGTTAAATAAATTTATGCTTTTATAGATGCATTCCTCAGGTCCAGTCTAGTTCATGGGGCATCACAGGAAGGCTTGTTCTGTTGCTGTACTTTGGGTTTGATCTGCAGCACTAAGTAAGATTAAATATTTAATGAATTTCAAAAGTGTTAGAAAATATATCAAAACTTGAAACTGAAAGTATCATGTACACTCCCTGCAGGATATATGAAGACTTACACCTGGGATATGTCACAGACTTGAAGAAGAAATATTTTTCTTTTAAAATATGCACTATTCTCTGTTTAGAGAATTGACCAATACGTGAGCTGTTGTAGAAGAAAACCAACATTCCAGGATTTTCATCATGTAAAGCAATCTGTATTTTTTTCTTCTTCTAAAGAGAAGGTGGAGAGAATGATGACATCTGGAATTTTGCAAAGAGAATACTCACAGCTAGAAAACTAATGGGTTAGTGATTACAGCTCTAGCTGAAAATGCTCTTAGTCTTAATAATTTGATATAGCCTATGACTGAAAACCCCTAAAGAGAATGGATGAAAAAAAAAAAAAAAAAAAAGAGCTCACAGTTCCTAGAGAAGCCAACAGGAACTTCACTTTCAAAGTGATCCAGGTAACCTTTAGAAAATCCTAGCCTAAGTACATAACTTAAAATATTTCTGCATCAAGGGGTTTGCTTGAATAAATAATTTGGTTTCTGTTACTATAATGCAGCATGTCAATGCTGTAGTTTTTCAAAGGGCATTCAGCAAGTCTGAGAATGTGAGAATGAATTTCAGTTTGACAGGATGACTGCCTGAGAGGCTTAAGAAGAGTTGGTCCCAGTTCAGCACAGAATAATTTGAGTTTTCTGTTTGGGAAGAAACTGAGCAGAACATGACTGGTGTTCTCAAACGCCTCCCATCTTTCAGTCCTCCCACACAGGCAGAAATGTTATAGATGTCTGCAGTGCTTAAGAACAGCAAACTTGGCTGCTCTTAAGATCTACTGTGGAGGATGTGGGTGTCAGTTACAGATGGCAGTTGAGGGACATTTCTGTTCTTACCTGCGACATGCTCCTGAGATCCACTGGTCACTCCACTGGTTGTAGCAGCATTCAATTAAAAACTGCATTTTGCCTTAATGGGTTTTTCCTCTCCTTCTCACTTCTAACTGCATGACTAATTTATGTTTTCAGAATTCTTGTGTTAGTTTCTGTCCATATTTTGATGCACATTAGCACTGCACATTTACTGACATTGCACACAACCTTTTTCTCTCTCCCTCCTGCCCCCCACAGCGCAGGGGATGGGGAATGGGGGTTGGGGT
>JANZLQ010000079.1:11364234-11392800 GCA_026212715.1 Elanus axillaris | reverse complement strand
AAGACACCCACATAACCCATAATTGCATCCACATTTCTAGGGTCTCATGAGATCAGGAATTTCTAAGAGACCACTGACAGCTCACTGAGACAGGGGGTCTCTTGGCCTTTTGTAACTGAAGGATCATTTAGCCCTTTGGATCACCTCTTTGGACCATCCCCAAAATGAAAGCAGAGGTCCAAACTATTTAATTTCTTCAAGTCATGATCATTTCTGCATATATCAGGCTAGAGGGATGTTTGCCTATCCTGTTTTTAATGACCTTCAGTAGTGGACTCTCTAGCCCTTCCTTTATGGTGTATTTAGTCCAACGCTTCAGTACTGTTCCCTGTTAAAAAGTTTTCTCTATGGTCCCACCTCCTTCTATCTTGCTACAATTTCACCTCAGTACTTATGCCAGCTACACAGGGAACAGTTGGGATATTCTGTATACTTTTTACATGCTTGAAGACTTCAGGATTCTGGTTTCTGGCAGTTACTATGTATCAAGATGCCTTACTCAAACATATTCTCACAATTCTTTACATGGAAAAGGATTATCCTAGTTTCAGCAACGTAATACAGGAATAAAGAGTGATTAAAGAAAATGTGTAAGTCTACCAATATTTCAACAGTAGGAATGCTCACTTTCTCCTTGGATCTTTGGATGCAAAGAAGTGATCTCAAATGTAGCCCAGGATCATAATCAAGACACCAGTCATACTGCAATTAAAATACATGTGACTTTTCCAGAAAGAAGTGAAAACCAGTCTTTGTTTAATATCCCAGTCTTTCTGCTAATGGAGGCTTTGTCTCAATGAGCTTTTTAAATCTGTGCCTCAAGTGGAATGAACTTAGTAAATGTCCAGTTTGGCATAATGCCATTTCATAGACTGTTTTGTGACTGACTAGTTGTCAGAACTAGTCTAGTGGGAGAAGCTGAGGATTTTCAGATGCTACTGAACCTGAAAAGATTTCTCTGCCATTCAGGATTCTCTGTTCTTTGATACATTACTTTCTCTGCTGAAGTCAGACACGCCTTCCTTCTGTCAGAAAAGAGTAGGGAGCCAACAATTTTTTTTCCTGTCATGTTTAGCACCCAAACAAAGATCAATCTACCATTTGCACTGTAGCTTTGACACAAGGAACAGTGGCTCGAATGCTGACAGAGAAGAAAAGACAGAAAAAACTGTTTTGAATTTGAAACCCAAATACCTGATCTGACTTACCTGTTAGGATAAAATAATGTATCCTTTTGTAGCCAGATGTGGCTACACCTGATTTAGGGCTCAGCCTCACTTTGACTGAAATCCCTGGCACATGTCTTTGCTTTTTCCAATGATACGCTAGTCCCAGAATGGAGAACTTGAGAACACACTGCAAAGGCATATGTAGGCATAGTAAGTCAGGATTTATAAAGATGATTTTTATTTTCCATTATTTTACTTTTGTATTGCCTACGGCTACTAACTAATTAGCTTTTTCTTCTGTCTTTTGATATCTCTCTACCTTCAGAGAGCACACTCCAGAGTGTTATCTTTACCAGCTTCTAGTGCAGCCTGGTTATCAAGAAGCATCAGTATGATTCTGCCATGAAGTATTTCATTGTTCTGCTCTGACAAATATTAGTTAGGAGTTCAGCTGTGTCTTCTCATCTTACACCTCTAGACACCTCAATTCTCTTGTAATGTAATTCCTATTTAATAATTTCTTGGGCTTTAAACTTCCAAAAGCAGGGGATTCTTAAAGGCATAAATAGAGCCAGAAGCCTGATGCTCACTGAGTCTCCCCATGGTTTACTGTCGCTTACTTCTTGGAAAAAATCTCTATTTTTTGTGTAAGTATATGTACAGTGAGTAAGAAAAGGAAACAAGTCACCATCCTGACACAGGCTATCAGGGCCCCAGCCATACTCCTCTCTCCTGGAAGCTATGCTGCCTGGTCTCAGGGCCAACACTGATAATGCAGCTCTCCAGCCTTGAAGGTATGTGAGGGAGAGCTGCCTGAGCAGCCCTTGCAGGGGCTCTCCACCTTTCTCTAGGAGCTGCTTTTAGGCTGGACTCTCACATTTGGTCACATAGCTACGTTGCACCTATGCCCATACCTGGTCAGGCATCCTGTTGATCTGAATCCTGACTGTGACACATGGATTTGACTTCCTGGATTGACCTCGGACTTGTCTCATCACCATGGACTTGTCTGCCAATCCCCACTTTTGACTGACACTGTTTACTATCTCCAGACCTATCATGCTTGCCCTCTTCAGGCACTGTGGACCTGGGCCCTATTTGGGGTGAAACTACTCTTCCTGCCTTGCTGTCACCCTGAATCTCCTTCCCTTGTGGAGCAATCTGTCCTTGCTGCTCTCTGACAAGGAGACCTCTGCTGTAATGCTGCAGAAAAAAAAAAGACAAAAAAAAAAGGACAAAAAAAGACAAAAAAAATGTTCGGGGGGGGGGGGAATGTAAATGCTTTACTCAAAACCTTGTAGAGATACCTCTCTACAGCATCTTTTGCTAAACTGTTTCTAATTCCAAGTATGAATTACTGTGAAGAAGTTATTTTTACAGTAAGTAGGTAAATATCAGGACAGAATTCTATGCATAGTTAACTTCAGACACAGTTGTTATAAATATCTTGGGCTTTTCTTGGGTTTCTACAGTATTTTTAAATGAACAGTATTATCACTGATTTAGTTTGTTTTCCAGGCACACTCCCACTTCGAAATATCTGCTTCAGACTGGCTGTGGTTTTAGAGATTTTTAAAAAATTTATACAAGCATTTTAATTTCTTAACAATGATATCTTTTTGTTAATAGTTGACCACCAATTGTTGCACTGATTCATGATATCACTCTTTCCCTAGTCATAAAAAAGACTAGGTGTGTCCTTTCCTCATGCCCCAGGTGCTTATCCCATTAATAGGAGATGACTTTTAACTTGTATATATTTTGTTCTCTGTACTTCAGTGGGAATAAAAAGACCCACCTTATTAGTGCCTTCTTTATATCCCATAGAAGCTCAGCTCCATACTTGATGGGAAAGTTTAGGGATGCAAGTAATTATTTTGGAAGAATGATACACAAAATCCTTAGCCCTTCAAGCATGAAGTAGGACAAACTTCCTGCCATTGTCAAGACAACAGGGAATTAAAGAGCCAGGCTACCTGAAAAAAAGGGTAGGGAAACTAGACAGGCTGTATAGGCAAAACCAGGAAAGGAATTGCTCTTCAACCAACTGCTGGAGAAAGTGCTGCTTCCCAGGGATCCTGAGGCTTATTCACTTTTCTTTTTAGGAATAAACACCTGGGCTGTGAGGATTGATTTCTACAGACCCTGAAATGAGACTGATGTTAGTATATTCCACATTTGAGGAGAGAAGGGGTGCATGAGATCCTGAATGTCCAAGTAACCAGTGTACTTCTGTGCTGGTGAGAAAGGACTGCCATTTTAAATGGTGGCTTGTGACAAACTCATTAGCACATTGGAGTGACTCATGAGGACTGCTATAGAATATCTTAGGCAGTTTTTTTCCCTTTACATTTGAGCAGAAGGATGCTTTTCATCTCTGGCTCAGCTATTTCTGATACTAGCTAGGGCATGTTTCAAGGCATTCTCTGTGCTTCATGCAGGGCTTATGAAAAGACTATTTTTACCACATGACTATTAGCAAGTCTCTCCAGTCCTCCTGCCTCCCTCAGGGTCAAATTCTCTCCTGAAACTGGGCTCTGATTATGTAAGAGATATAAATTGAAAATCCACTGGGGAGCTGTGGCTAGCATAAAGGTGAAGAGAAGATTGTGTGACTTTAGTCAAAACACAAGTGGACCACTCTCTTAAATAACTCAGTGGTTATTTTTGTTCCCTCTGATATACCAGTGGTTCGATAAATACCCAGCACATAAGTTTGGTTCTTGAACGAACTTACATCTTGTTCTGCTTCAAAAAACCACCACAAATCTAACAGAGTTAGTGAGCTTTTGTGAAACAGCTACATCACTATGTCTTATGACTCAGATACATTTAAAATCTCATCTTTCTTGTCCCACAAAGAGGATTCTCTTCTCTCTTCAAAGCAGCCTGAGATCACCTTCACTCCCAACCATGGAATGAACACGACCTATCATTAGCAGCACCATTTCACTGCATTACTCTATGTTCACAGCATGTAGCCAGTGGGCCAGACTCTGACTTTCTCAGGAAGTAACACTTCTCACTCCATTCTTGTGTGCTTGGGAGGCACTTCTGTTCAAAAAAGAACTTATGATTTGTAAGAGAATCATATAATATACTCCAACAATATATGGAGTGTTGCAACATATCTATTGTAACTATGCATAGAAACCTGGGTTAACCAGCTTTGTTAAGTCTGCCCAAGTAAAACTTTTGGTGTATAGATGTTAAAGTCTGGGAAGAAGAGGGAAAGAAAATTTATTTCAGAGTTGCCTGGACTTGTATGACCAATAGGACTATGTGGAGGACCCTGTCCTACAGGCTATATGCATTCTACAAAAATTTAAATAGCCAAAATGTTTGTTGTAAACAGAGCAAGGAGCAGAGCAGGAGTATCCAGGACAAGAAAAGTAAAGAGTAGCAGGCAGGATCAAAGACCAGAACTGTAAGGACAAAGGTTTACATGTGCCTGGCATCACACAGTGAGGAAGTGCTTGTACCTCTGTGTTGAACAAATGCGTTTCACTGGATTTCTGGGCTGAAAGTGACCTTGATGGGATGCAGACAGACTCCAACTGCTCTGCTCTGTTGTCCCATTTTTCCTGACAGGAAACCCTGATTGCTAGATGAAACTAGCTGAGAGGCAACAGATTTGCTGAATGCTGGCCACTGGCACAGCAGAGACTGCAAGATGGCCCTGTGACTTCGTAAGTCCTGGGAGACAGCAATGAGAATTCATGCAGAATGACAGTTGAGAGGCAAGCAAGGAAGTAGGTAGAGATGCAGGGTTTACTGGCCCTCCCTGATGAAGGGTGTCAATAACCAGTTTGGCCTGATTTAGCTGAGAGGGACAAAAGGACCTTAAAGAAAGAATGAGTCTCAGGTGCTAGGGAGGAAGGGGGAAGTGCTATTCAGAATTGCGAGTTATGTATTTAGTCTTCATTAGATGCATGAAATGAACAATGACAACAGCCAATCATGTCTGGACTTACCTTGTGATGCCATTGAGGGCATCTCCTCTGTCTCTCATTAGAACAGTCATCAAAATCTGTTACTGCTGCCTTCTATAACAAATACAGATTCTCCATTTTTCTTTAGAGTGTGCTGACAGAATTCATTTGTCTGAGATCTACAAGAAATAGTGAAAAAATTACTTGTTGATACAAGAGAAGTCTCAGCTCTCAGGGCAAACTGCCAGAATCTAAGCAAGAAACATTTATTATTTAATTGTGTTTTAAGCAATGCCATTCAAATTATGTTTTCTTATGGGTATAAGAAATTCTAGTCACATAATTAACATAGATTTTTCACCTTTATAAATCCCTGGTTCTGCCCGTGCCTTGTATTCTTACTAAGGCATTTGGTTTTAGAATGGAAGAAAAAAATCCAGATTCCCACCAGGAATGTTTAGACACAACGGGAAAAGAGCAGTGCAAAACTTCCACCTGATCTCTAAAGAAAAATCAAAACTCGAAATACAGGTGATAATGACCATGCATGATTAACATGTCACAGTGGGGAACTCTGGTAATGTAACATTTTTACAGATATATCTTCATCAATTTTCTGTAATAGTTTTTTGAAAGCCCACTAACTTGGATTTAGTCAGGGTAAATGTTACTATTTTTAACATAGTCTTTTTTTTTTTTTTGGTGGTGTTTTCATTAGCCAAGATGTTGCTCCTCTTTTAATACTTACTTTTAGTAAGTATATACTCATTTAACTCCTTTAGTCCTAGGACAGCAGCAATCATAAACATAATTCTGTATATGTGACATTCTTTACTGGAATATCTCAGTTCTGCCTCAGTGGTGAATTGTGTCTCATTTGTTAGAGGTAACAATACTGATGGTTAAAGCCATACAAAGAAACACCACCAAACACACTTGTTTCTTTAGAAACAAGTTTTTTATTCTGGCTTTGTCACAGTGTTGAATGAAAGGAAATAGATATAAGGAATAAATTTGCATTGCAGCAGTAAATTTATAAGATGTGGATAAATCAGAATGGAGAAACTTGTACGCTTTTGGATATTTCTATTGGGTTCACAAGCTTTGAGTTAGTGGTGGCTGCAGAATTGCAACCTGAATTTCTCCCTCCCTATACTGCATTAGGCATTCAGCACACCAAAAAATATTTCAAGCGATTTCCTTCAGAATTGTTTCCTACTCCATGAGCTAATCCATGAGTTTTGTCAAAGCTGTCCCAGAATGCATCATTGTGCCACTATAATTATTTCAGGACTTTCTAACTTCTTTTTTTTATTGGCAGTTGGACTTTATTACTCTCATAAATTATGGGGAAAATATAGCCTATCTCAATTGCCAGGATTAACTCAATTTTCTTTTCAGTACTTTTTTCACCTTCATTTAAAATTTGGTAAAAAATATTTATAAAATTAATTTGCCAGTAGTTTTCTGCCTCTAGCTTAATTGCATTTTCTTTGGAGGATGCATATATTTTTAAAATACCTCACTTTTCAGCTTAGGTCATTTGAATTTCACTTACATCTTGTTTTTTAATTGTTTCATTTAAAGCTGAGAGAGAGAGATAGACATTGATTCTTAACCTGCTTAAAAGATTGTCAGCAGCACTTACTCTAAAAGCTATTTTCTTCAGAAAAGAGGAAAATGCATCCTAGAAGATGAGGACTAGTGGAAGGGACATATTTGTCTGACTTTCTTTTTAAGGGAAAGTGAATTTACAGAAGACCTAGGAAGTGCTGGGGTACCTCAAAACCTGAGGGCACTGTCAGTAACTAGAAGAGGCAGGAAAGTGCTGACCCTATACGATCTCCTTTGAAGCTCCTGCAGCATCAGACTGAAAAAAAACAGACAAACCCCTTTGTCCCAGAGGAAAAAAACAAACCCAGGTGTATCACATTTAATTACAGAAAACAACAGTGCTTGGAGGGGTTAATAATTTGGCTGCTATTGAAACTGTGTTATGGCATGTTCCACCTCTCTATGAGTGCAGTTGAATGATAGTAGCACAGTTTTACTGAATACCCCCGACACAATGCCAAGAAGGCAGTTTATAGCAGTCATGCAGACATTTAACATAAACTTATTTACTATGGTTGCTTAAAACACGACTCTTAAATGTCTCATAATTAATGGATCCTGATTACAAGTAGGAGACCTACTCAATGCTCTTGTACAGCAAACTATTTTTTTTATCCAAGCATCCATGCTTGACTTTTTCTTTCTAACTACATGTTCCAGGTATTTCAGTGCCTAGAGCTGCCATTTCAAAAACTTGAGTCTTAAAAATTCCATATCCTAGTCTCAGTTGAGGGGTCTGTCAGAGTTTATAACTAAGGGAAGTTTTTAATGGTGGACAGACCAAAACTCCTTAGAGGAAAGAAAAAGAGGTGGGGAATGGCATGTCAGTCCACAGGCTATTACCACTGACTCAGATGACTGAAACTAAAATACTCCAAGGATGTCATTGGCAGTGAAAACCTAAAGGAGACTGATATCCTTATAAGAAAAGATTTTGAATGGTTTGGTGGGCTACCTCCATGGCTTTATCTAGCTCAAAAATTTAGATGGGATTGTGCTAATATAACATTGTGGGCCAGCAGACATGACGAACAGTTCCAATTCTGCCATAGACCTGCTCTGTGTTAATGCAATTTGTTGAACTTTGCTTGTCTTCAGCTTTACCATTTTTGAAACAAAGCTGCAAGTAACTGACAAAATAACAACCTAGAGATTGGAAATAATGCTTTACAAATGTGAAAGGTTGATTGCTCTTGAGCTGTACTAGCTTCTCAGTTTTTAACTAAGGTGAGATATGGTATATAACTATAGTATGTCTTTTCCCACTGACATTTTTAGAATTCATATGAAAACTTTACTGTTCAACATAAGGCCTGCAGGAAAATATTCAGGTAAGAAATCCTAATGAATTGTAAAAAATAGCTATGTATTTGACTCTTGATTGGCTCTCCAGAAACTATTTCTAACAATACCTTATTGATTAGTAATGCTCTAGAGCAAGAGTAAGAACAAACAGGACCCCTTGTGTGTATGTGTGTTTATAGACAGTGGTTGCAAGCTGACATTAAATAAAATTCAGTATCCAGTATAACGTCTTGGCCTCTTTCCTAAAAAAATGAGCTCAAAAGCCAGACATTCTGAACACAATTTTCAACTTCTAGGATCCCAACATTGTTTATGATTCAGGTGTTTCTGCTTCCAGCTAGGCTGCGATTAACATAGATACCAAGTGTTTCTTCTCATCTATTTTCCCTCCTTCTTAGAAGCCAATTTTTAGTGCCTGGGAAACACCCCTTTTTTCCCCACAAGGAGTCAAGCTACAGCCCTAGACATTTTCCAAGAGCCCCATTCAAAAACCTACTTTCATCAGGATGTTGTATTATCTTAGTAATTTCATATCAGTTCTGGTTCTTGCTTTTTAAGCAGAAATGATACAGTGTCAGCAGTGCTGAATTAAGAACAGACTCTCTTCCTTGCATTTTATAGGGCTTTACCTGTAACATTTTTTGGCCTTCTAATAATGGCTCTAGTGTCACTGTCTCCTTTAAAGATACAAAATAGCAAGGCACCAGTTATCTATTTTAGAAGAAAGTTGAAATTCCTTCATAAACAACTGACAGTATCAGTTACGGGCAACTGATCCCACCTTTCAAATTCTTGGCTGGTGCGACTGCTTTGATAATCCCTTCTATTTTAAATCAAGTGTCTCGAGATCATAACTTTAGAGCATGCAGTTGACTTAGCCATGCACAAGGTAGAGTTTGTCCTTCAAACAGAATACTTTCCACCTTATAAGGCATTATCACTACATTAAGCCATACCTGCTAACCACTGCTCAGACACTGTAGTATCTGGATGATGTCTGTGTCCATCCTAAGATGTTTATTAATGTTCTGCATGTCTATACATGAAGTAACATTTTGAGAAAGTCTTCTTGAAAACTGGCTCTGTGATATGATTCAAAATAGTCTAACGTATTAAAGGACAATGCATAATAAAATTTGCCTTTTTTGGGGGTCTGTGCTAAAATATGGGAAAATAAGACATGGAAATATTCCATGACTTGCTAGAGATCAAAGTGCAGGCTAAGGATACATGGTGAGTGCCGTAGTTCAGTCCTTAGTGAGCAAGCCATTTGCCTGTTCTGAAACAGACTGGAATTCTGCATAGCTTGAACACTTGACAAGCAGAATACTTGGAAGTTTAGTCTTTTGGTCTAGTCAACAGAAGTCCTCTGACTTTCTTAACATTCCCTGGTTTTCCATTTATGAAAGTTTCACTTTCCCTCGTGTCATTTTATTTTTCAGTACTAACTAACACAATGGGGAATCACATACAAAACTTATACGGTATTCTGAATTGAGCACACTTTCAGCTCTCACTGATATGTTTAAAATTTGAATACCTTATTCTAATCCCTTGATACTTCTATTAACTCACTGAGAAGAGTGGAAGGAATTAAAATTTATACATGGAGCGTAGTAAGAGCAACTATCAACTAAGCCATTGCAGATAGTCAGATTAAAATTATTTCGTTAAAAAATATGAACACGGAGTTGTGAAATAAATTTTATGCAGTTCTGTTGGACATGTGTAGAAGTGGATACAGAAGCAGATGCATTGGGTTTTTTTACACATAACCAAAACATGCCACTAAGAAAAAAAACACCATCTTCTGTAGCAACTGTGAAATACAAACTGTGAAATATAAAATATTGAAAAAGCAAAAGTAAGCATAAGGAATGTATTTTGGTGACACCAAATATCTCAGGATTCCACGCACCCTTTAAAACAGGATAAACAATACCAGCCTACCATAATCACAAAGACAAATGCAGTTCTTTCCATTAAATGCAGCTTTTGTGAACTATCATGAGAAATATATAATTACACACACCAGCTTTGTAGTGCATCAAAAATACAATTTGTATAGTTCACTGCTTCTTTAATCAATGTGAAGCCTGTGAGACTGGCAGTAGAGTACTTGTGATGAAAATGTTATTTCATTCATACAATGTCCATTCTTAGAAATGTGGTAGCATGTTGAATTAAATGACTGGGAAGGAAATGCATGTTACATAGCCTTTTTGTCTTTCAGTTACAATGCTGGCTTGAAGGAAATATCACATGCCAACAGAATTAGGAGATGTGTCAACAGCAAAAATTAGATATTAACAATGAAGAAGGCAGATGATTTTTCTAAACAAAACAAATCAGCCAAACAAATCAGGCTGATTTCCAAAATGCTGCACAAAGTTCCTGACAAACTTGTTGCTTGCAAACTAGTTCAAAGCTTCTTATTTCCTTACTTCTTAGAAGGCAAATAACAGCAAAGAAAAATATTCAAAAACATGGAAGACATTGAATTAGTTACTTGGCACCAGTCAGACTTCCCAGGGAATGACTAAGCACCATATTTGAAAATCTAGTAACACCTGTCAAGAATTTAGCAGTCACACAGCAAGCAACCGGTTTGCAGGACTGGTTTCATGGGTTCCTTGTCAGCATTTTCTGCTGACAGAATGATAGCTAAAATACTCAAATGTAAACAATGGAAGTTAGATCTGATATGAGAGGTACAACGTGGAGTGACTGTTCCCTGTTACCAGAATTAAATTGTAGTTTTAATAACCTGTAACAGCCATCTGCTGGTCACAGTCCACCCAAATCCACTGTTTACCATAAAACATTTAAAGTCATCTATAATCATGTGATGTCTTTTTGCTCAGTTATTTGATTTAGTTCAGTACAAATTAATATGCAATTACTTAAAATAACAATGAGACTGTATTTATTATTGATAGAGTCAGTTTTGCTTTTAATGGACAAATCTCAGCATCACCAACAGCCAGCAAACCTAGAGCCAAAGGTCTGCAGAGGGGAGCTCCAGCAGAAAGACTGAGATGTGATCAGTATATTTCCTTTCCTTCTCAGAGGTACAGCATTTCTTCAGGTCAAAAATGAGAATGGCTTGTGGCACAGGCTTTCATTAAGCTGAGGAGCTAGGATCTCAACTTCGCAACCTCAAGCAAAGAAGAGAGAGTGTCATAGTCAGACAGCATTTTTCGAACTCTTTTGCTGGACTTGAAAATTGTTTCGGCTTCAGTTTTAATGTGCTGCCCTGTGATAAAGGGACAGGATCTTGACCAGATTCCCATGGTTTGCCCTTGGCCTTCACAGTTCTCATGCTGACAGCACAGTGGCAGGCAGAGAAGACAACGTGGACAGCAGAAGCCCCAGTGCTTGGGGGGTCCTTGGGGGTTGCAGAGGCCTCCGGGCAGCAGCAGGGCCTGCAGCCCTTGGGGAACAAGGTACTTGGGACAGGGGGTGGTGTGTGCTTTGTGAGACCTCGATCCCTGTGGGGCTCCCAGGTATTCTACCCTTCCCACAGGCTATGCCTAGGTCCTGCCCCATGCTGTAGACCGTGCTGCTGCAGGGTTTTTCCCACTGACAGCCCCTGACAGCTTCTGAGCTCCCTGACCGAGCAGGTAGTCAGGAAACTGTGGGGCACAGCGCTGCCAAAGAGAAGCCAGCAGCTGTGGAGTACTGCTTTTGCTAAAAACGCCGAATCCCATGGATTTGTAAGAAACGCGCTGCGGACAGGAGAAGTCGTGGGTGCTGGATGAAAAAGTTAAGGGGAATGGAGGGCCGGTATTTTCCTATTTATTGCTCTCTCGGAAATTTGCTCAGGCAGCACGGCTTTACAACCCATCCCTTTACTCCGTATTCACCAGCAGATGGCACATTTGCATAACGTTTGGGCTGCCCCGGGCTTCCTGAGGCCCGAAGGAAGATGGCGGGCTGTGGTGACCTAGGAAGATGGCGGCGGGCGGCCTGAGGGGAGGCTGAGGCAGGCGGGGGGTGCGGCGCGGGCTGCCTCCAGCCCCGGGACGGCCGGCGGTGGCGGGCAACCCGGGTCGTGGGACAGCTGCCCGCCGCAGCGCGGGGGAGGAGGACGTGTGGGGCCTGAGGCTGGGCCCCGGGCGGTCCCTGGGGGGGTTGCCCCCCCTCCCTCGCCCCCGCCTCCGCTTGGCGTGGGGTGGCCTCGGGGCCGGCCTGCCTATTCCCCGCAACGTGGCTGGTGTCTAGAACGGGCTCTCCCCCTTCGCCTTCCTGATGGCCTCCTCGCCAGGGCAGCACTTGCCTTTCTGGGGACTTTCAGCTGTCAGGCAGCCTTGTCTGCAGCTGTCCTCTATCCAGCTCGCCCCTTCCACCTTTATCTGCGGGGTGCTGCTGCTCCTGCCTCTTCTTTATCTACTACGTACAACAGAGAAGTGCTAATTGCCTCAGTTTATAAAGGGGTGGATGAGCTGCAGGCACTGTGGATGCTAAGTGCTCGCCAGCATCAGCTTCCGTGGAAGACTGGTGACATGCCCAAGGTTGCCAAGTCCTGCGCTCTCTGTGGAAACCACCAAAGCATCCCTGCTGGCCAAAGCTGTTCAAGGTCTGAGTAGGGGACAAGGCTAGCTGCGGAAACCCTGGATCTCTGGCTTGATTTCCTCAGGTTTTTTGGTGCTTTGCAAAATAATTTGCAGCATGACAAGTCAGTCTGTGGTCCTATTAGGTAGTTCCATAGGCTATGTGGCCATGTCTGATAGAAAGGTGAAAATCACATCCTTGTTTTCTTTGTTTGCTCTCTCTGTTGAAAGACAAGCTGATGGAGTTTACATGAGCCAAATGTATACTGGTTACTATCAGGCAGTAAAATTTCCTCATACAAAAAAGTTGTACTGTGTGTTGTGGTCTAACTTGCAAGAGCTTTCTCAGAAAAAAACAAAGGCCACAGGTTCAGAAGTTCTCTTTTTCCTGGAATTTCTGGAGTGCTAGCAGCTGTGCAGTTCCAGTAGACTAAACCAAGTAGGAAAAAATACTAAATCAGGAACACGCACTTCACAGGAAACAAATACAGGTTGAGTACCAAAAATACAGTAACTTATGCCAGATGGTGTTGCTGAACTGAAGTAATGTGCCATGATAAAAACATCAGGTCATCTATCCAGTTTCTTTATAAACACTTTTTTTTTTACTAGCACACCCATTAGAGAGTCCTTTGGCTGTCTGTTTTCTGGCTTTTTTCCAGAGAAATGTCCCAAAGAAGAGAATTGTTCAGTAAAGCAAAGATCTCAATGACAATTCTTAAAGCTCCCTGATTGTGCCATGCTTCAGTGTCCCACAGCTGTCCCATGGATAAGCCAGGCTGCTCTGGAGACATTGTTTCTTTAGACTAGGGCTGGTGTTTTCCTGTGTTGGTGTTAACAAGGATAAATTACTAAGCTGGGCTTCATGTGTAAAATGCCTCACTACCACCCTGAAGTGGTGTGAATATATTGCTCTGGGAAACTCAGAAAAACATTATTAAAATGAATGGTCTTTAATTAGCAGCAGTGATCTTTCAGATACTTTACTAGTCAGTAATGGTGATAGATCAGGATTGCTAAAACAACAGCCATCTAACTGTCTTTAGGTGCTTCTACTTGCTGTCATTTCTGTTCTGGACTAAATTTTACATTCTCAGGGCAGGACTGTAGGCTGTGGTACAGGGTGAAGAAGATCAGTGCATATGGTAAATTGGAGTTTCACAGCTGTGTACACCTACTGGGAGTCTGTAAATCATGGCTGCATGTCCCCTGCTGATTGTGATACAAGTAGAACTCACGGAAAGCAACTGCATAAAGGTCCTGGGGGTCAACATGATACTGCAAGGCTTTTGTAGCAACTGGAGAATACTTAATTAGACCTAAGTTTCATACTCTGTTCTGAATGTGCAATCTTCACATTCACATATTCTGTGTTTTCAGTACTATATAGATAATATACTTTACATCTTAAACCCATAGGAATTTCTAAATTATATGCTGATGATGTATGCACTGATAAGTATGGATTGTTAGAGAAGTGCTAAGAAAACAGTCTTTTCCTTATTTTCTGGTAGCTGGTATAAAGTCCCTCTACCTCTTTTGGAGGAGCAGAAGATCAAAGAAGGAAAGAGAACTAAGCAGCTATGGAAACACAGCTGCCATATTGACGTTTCTGTTAGCCATCCGCACAACAAATGGGCTCTGATTTTACCGTCCTTCAGCATTGCTTGAATTTTATTGTAACACAGTCTCGGTTGTTACATAACTTCAGAGATGTGACTAATATGAGTAATGATAAGTACAGGATTGTATAGTGCTCCTTGTATTGCACTTTCAAGATTAACATTATTAATCCCAGGAGAACAAAGTTAAGAAATTTTCTATGCTAGGTTAAAGCAAATATTTCATTGTCTGTCTTATAAGCTGTTTTCTCTTTTGCCAAACTCTGATCACTGGAGATGTAAGAAGAATGTAAAATATAAAGAACTGCATGCTGCATAGTATTATGCATACATTACTAGGCACCTCCCTGAAAGTCAGCTAATATGCCTGGACTATAGAGAGACTGCTCTCTGCCTGACTACTGGAAAGAGAAAGAAACTGTTGAGAAACAGACTATTTCTGTATCTTAATAGATGCTGTTGGGATAAAGTAAAACAGTTCTAAGTGTGACTAAACTTTGTACAAAAGATCCCATTGTACCATTTGATGGAATTAAGTATGTGACAATAGCTTCCTATAATGTCATTTGTAAACATGAATTTCAGCTAAATTTCGTTTGTGATTTCTCACTTTCAAAAATTTGAAAATCAGTACTGGACAAAATATTTCAGAAATCTTTCAATGGAACACTTTAAAATGCCTTTGTTGGACAGATACTGACCCACAACTGCACTCCAGGAATGAATTACAGCTGGTCGGTCACCTGTCCTTGTGCCCTGTTTAAGGGTAAAAGGTATTCCAGTTTTCTTGACTCTAGGTCTGTGTGGGTCAAGCTAATTGTGTCAGTTCATTTCACATAGGCCGGTAAGTAGTTGTAGATAATGGCAGCTTTCAGTTTTTGGTGAGCTAGGCTGGATGAAGCCTGTCACCTTAGAAATCACAGGGCAAAAGTAACTCCATTTAAAATGCTGCTTTGAATCTGTTTAAAAAACTTTTTTAGAAAGATAAGGTTTCATGTCCAGTTGCCCTGTTAATTATGTTTAGAAAAATGTTTGCACTCCCTATATGCATTAGACATGCATGTGTCCATGCAGATGTATATTTCAACAGTTGTTTGATTTATATATACATCTAAGTGTAGTTAAAAAAACCCAAACAACAAAATTTAATTGTAATAAGTTTCTTGGGTGTGAGCAGCTTGACAATTTTGCCACACTAAATGGTGGGTTATTGTTGATACTGTTACGTACATCAAAGGGAAGTTATGCATGGTCATGTGTTTTATATGTATGCATACAGGTTTTTATGTGCATACTCTTTGTTTCTGCAGTAGGTCCACTGCTTGCTCTTCCTTTTCCTTCCCTTTTCCAGAAAGGGCAGGAGAGAATGAATGTCTTGAACTGATAGGCATGGGGAACATGCTATGAGTTGTGTGCCTTTGAAGGGTGTCTGAGGCAGCAGACATGAATATATGATAGATAGAACAAAGGTTCTTGATTTTCTCTTTGGTGCTGAGTTGAGCACTTTGGGAAAAAATATACTCTGTTTTGGTGGGCCTTGCACTGAGTAGTAGCTACCAGAAAGTCATTCTGAATACACAGATGAGTGGTTTATTTTGAAAGAGGGACTAGAGTGTTCAGAGGTGTTTTTTACAGATGTGTGAATATTGTAAAACTAGTATAGGAAGTTATTTGATTAACCAATTTCTGTGTCTTGCACATTATCTGAATTCTGTTTCTTTATGGGATGTGGCAGCCTTGGAAACTCTCAGCTTATGATTTTGAATTTTAAAATGCAGTCAGATTTTTTATTTCATATTAATACATTTGTCTGAACCACATAACTTTAATTCAAATCTACGGCACAGTGCTTGGCAGAGATGACTGACGTTGCAAGGCTCAATGAATTGCCAGCATGTTGCATTTCCTGTTGAGCTGCATTGAAGATCATAAGAGTGATGTGAATATAGATTTGTTTTCTTCCTATGTGCCCATGGCCTGCAGGAAACATGACCTGCAAAGTATCTGGGCTCCAAAAGTCAAGTGGGGTGAAGAAACATGGAAAGCCAGAACAAGGAGAAAGGCCAAGTGGTCGGCTGGGATCCACATGAGGTTTGTGCTAGACCACTTACTGCAGGACAATTTCAGCCATCCCTGACCTCAGATCTGGCCACCGCTCAATTTAGAAAAGTGGGGAGCTTCTCGTTTCTGGCTAGTTGTGTGATGACCTCATTGTCTGCACCTGACTTACTACCATGCAGCTATGCCCCATTTGGAAGATGTCTTGAGAAAGTATCAGCCCTCTGAGCTGTTCCCTTGAATCTCCCATCACCATCTCCTGATGGACTGCCAGTTTCCCGGAGCATGGAGAGCACTGACTGCCTACCTTGCCACTCTATCTAACCAAGGCAGTACTTGCATTCAGTATGTTAAATTGTTTCCAGGAAAAAGGGATTGGATTTCAGAATGATTCAGTTTAGAGTTAGGGCACAGAGGCGACAAAAGACATGTTAAAGCAAGGCAGTGGGCCACTGAGAGTCCTGGCACAGTCATCACTGTCATGTCACTGAGTCCAGTTGCCTGCTATTGTAATGGTTTCTGTGAAAGCAGGTTTCCTTCGATGACTTTTTTTCAGCTTGTAAAGCTTTCTTCGTCAGCTCAGTTTGTCTGCTGCATCACTTATTGCTGATAGCATATTCAGTACTCATTTCATAGTGATCTCCTGAAACTGCTGTGGTTTTCTAAACACCAGCCTTCTGAATTGTGCTCTTACAAGCTTCAGTAATAAAGCCAAGTTTCAAGTAATAAACAAGGAGGACCTGCCTTGATCTTCAAATGAGCAACAGAAGCAACCCATGCATTACAAAATTAGCAGTATTTCTGGAAATCTGTATTAAAGAAGTCACCATCCTTTAAAAATAGCCATGAGAACTTTGTAAAATATTGGCTGAAAAATACAAGGTCTCAGATTTGCTTGCTTCAGTTTAGTGCCTTAAGGGAAAACAAACAAGCAACCTTTACTAAGTTCTTACTTATGGATTACCTAAGTCCAAAAGTAGGTCCCTTAAGCCTAAAAGGATACATCACAGGATTTAATTTTAATAGAGGTTTAATAGAGGTTTTTATTTGGTTTTGATTTTAAGTGAGAGTCTAGACAATATAAAGCAAAGCTATGGTTTTCTGTAATGAGTCAGAGCTAAGGGAATGGCAAAGAAAAAATAAATGGAAGTACAAGACAAAACCTTGTTTTGCTCTTAGCAACACTTTTGTGCCCTCCTCATGAATTTAGAATACAGTTTCTGGACCTTTATAGCACATAGAGTTTTTCCACAAGAGCAGGACTGATTCCTTCTCTGTTGGTAATTGCTGTGACTATAACTCAAAATATATCTTAAGAGATTTCTCAGAAAAAAGAACTTGAACTGCATGAATAACAGAGACTTCAGGGCTCATGGCATCTGTTTAATCACTTGCTTTGTGCAGAAGTATAAATGCTTCAGTAAGATTATAGGTTGTCTATTAAATTCAGGTGTACAACAGCTCTCCATTCTCTTAATCCTTGCAAATTCACCTCAGGTACTGGCATTTTAGCTTTAATGGCCACATCCTGAGGCAACAGTAAGACACGTGTTCCTTGAAAGCACTGATTTCTTGAATCCTTGTTTTGACCCACATCTTTCTATCAAAAAAATTCCTTTCCAAGCTTCTACAACATATATACAACAAGTAGAGAAGACAAAGCTGTATTTCAATGTTTGAATCTAAGAAACAAAATCCTACATTTATAATTATCACATCCACTCAAGCCATTAAGCACATCCTGTTTAAATGTAGTTTTCCCAGCCCAATTTGTGTTTCTTTTCGCTTCTAAGCTAAGGAATTTTTCTTTGCCTGTCAGTATTATGTCATATTGAATTCATTGCAAAACTCACCGGTAGGAAGTAAGGAGGGCTAGTGAACCTGTGCCATCATAAGAAGGTATGAAAACTGCATAGGTGCCTGCTCAATCAGTCAATGAGATAATGGTCCTCCAGCTTTCTCTGCAGGACACTGGAGGCCTTACTAAGGCCAGGGTGAGCATGAGCTGAAGCTCCTTCTCACCTGTGAAGACTGAAATGCAGCATTTAGTGAGGCACTTGCTATGGTGTTGTATTCACTTGTCACCCAGAACCACGCCCAGTGTCACTTTGGAAATTGAAAAGGTTTCTAGCAGTGCTCTTCCCTAACCTAAGTAAAGATAACCATTGTTCTTCTAGTGCTGCCCTGTCGGCCCTACAAAAGTGAAAGCACCACATCAGTTAAACCATTTCATTAAGCAGCTGCTTAAACTAGTACAATTAGGTTCTCCTGCTTATAAAAGGAGAGATAGAAGCTAAACTAGTATCTGAGTTAAAGAATGTATTAGGATATTGTCATCAGAATGGACCCTTGCATACTTAATTTAAAACTACAAGGTTTTAATCTGCCTGGGCTAGCAAAGACACTGAAGGCCACTGATGTGGTTTAACTCGTCAGGCAGCTAAACACCACATAGTTGCTTGATTTCCCCACCCCAGTCCCCAGTGGGATGGGGGACAGAACTGCGGGGGGGAAGTAAAATCTGTGGGTTGGCATAAAGACAGTTCAATAGGACAGAAAAGGAAGGGAATATAGTTGTAATGATAAAAGAACTAGAATATACAAAATAAGTGATGCACAATGCAGTTGCTCACCACCCACTGACCAATGACCAGCCAGTTCCTGAGCAGCAGCCCCAGCCAGCTTTCCCCCTAGTTTATATATGGAGCATGATGTCATATGGTATAGAATATCCCCTTGGCCAGTTTGGGTCAGCTGTCCCAGCTGTGTCTCCTCCCACCTTCTTGTAACCCCAGCCTCCTCACTGGTGGGGTGGGGTGAGAAGCTGAAAAGTCCTTGACTTAGTGTAAAACACTACTTAGCAACAACTAAAACATCAGTGTCTTATCAACATTATTCTCATCTTAAATCCAAAACACAGCACTATACCAGCTAGTAGGAAGAAAATTATCTCTATCCCAGCTGAAACCAGGACAATATCCACCCCTTATTCTATATATACCATTTATGTCACACCCAGGTCCCATACTTTACAACATATCGCTTCCTGTCTTTTGACATATACACACAGATATCATTCCCTTAGTCTATGGGCCATCCCTCCAAAATGTCCGATGAGTTCATTTAGTCCATGACTCTGGTCTCCATCTGTTATAACAGTCCTTCATGGGAGGAGAGGTGGTGTGTGGGGTTGGACTGTTGCATGCTGAAGCCAGTTCTGGTTCTATCATTGCTGCACTTTGCCCATTTTTGTCAAAATTCATTCTTCCTTCATTGGTAATTTTTATTGTAATACTGTTGATATGGCATATAGCAACCATAGTAGAGCTGGCATACAGTATCATTTAGCAATTAACATCATACTATTCAAATCATTGGCTATTTCCAGCTAAAATCAAATCCCCTTGAGGTACACATTGGACATCCCCATACTTCCACATTACCCACCATGTGCACCCAGGTCCTTGAGCAAAAGCAATCCCACAAACGGGTTTGCCTTGGCCTGAGGCAGGAGTGAGCCAGACTTTCTCCCCTAATATATTCTTTATGTGCACTACAGGAACTGTATCCCCTTCTGTACATAAAAGTTCTGATTGGGCAGGGTCAGCCCAATTGGCAGGTCCTCTAGTGCTGACTAACCAGGTGGCCTTTGCTAAATATGTATCCTATTGTTTGAAGGTTCCACCTCCCATTGCTCTCAGCGTAGTCTTTAACAGTTCATTGTATCATTCAATTTTCTCAGAGGCTGGTGCATGATAAGGGATGTGATATACTCAGTGCCATGCTCTTTGGCCCAGGTGTCTATAAGGTTGTTTTGGAAGTGAGTCCCATTGTCTGACTCTATTCTTTCTGGGTGCTGTGTCACCATAAAACTTGTTCTTCAAGGTGCAGGATAGTGTTCCAGGCAGTGGCATGGGATACAGGATATGCTTCCAGCCAGCCAGGGGTTGCTTCCACCATTGTAAGCACATGGCGCTTGCCTTGGCGGGCTCATGGGAGCGTGCTATAGTAAATCTGCCAAGCCTCCCCATATTTATATTTCAGCCATCACCCTCCATACCAGAGAGGCTTTAATCGCTTGGCTTGCTTGATTGCAGCATGTTTCACATTCATGTGTAACCTGTGCAATAGTGTCCATGGTAAAATTCACCCCTCGAACATGAGCCCATCTGTATGTTGCATCTCTTTTTTGATGGTCTGTGGTGTCATGGGCCCATTGGGCTATAAATAACTCACCCTTATGTTGCCAGTCCAGATCCTACTGGGAGGGTGGGGAAGATGGAGGAAGGTATCTCCGCCATAGACTGGCTCTCTGAGGAGAAGGTAAAAGGTATAATTATTAATAGTTTCTGAGGGATGGTTCCTGAAGTATGGAGATGATGGCATTGCTGAGTACAAATACTAGGTTAGTCTCACAACCAGTGATTTTATCATATCATAAGCCAGTGTTACACAATACAGCAAAATGATAAACTTAATCCAGCCCCCAGAGATGATAAACAGCACAATGAGGAACGTATACGGCAAGTAAGGTGTTACATAATGCAACTCTCAGAATAAGCGCACCACCTCTGAGAGCTGTGACCATTGATTATCAAACTAATATAATGAATGCTTATTCAGATTTTCCAAGACTGACTGTGTTTTAACAAGCTGCGCCAAAAGAATGTGTTGTAAACATGAAGACACCTGATCTTATGTTTGAATGATATTTAATACAATGGAATTTATAATTCTGAAAACTAGTCAAATGTGGAAAAAAAATTATTTCATTGTTTTTTCCAGTTAAATAAAAAACTTGTCTCTGTTTGAAGGAGGTGTAACAGCTTTAGCAAAAAAAAAGGAAGAGATAAAACACACACTGATGAAGTGGGCCTTATATTCTTCTGCCCAGTGGCAACTGCATTATCTATTGTAACTGAGGTCTGAGACTGAGCTGTTTTCCTTGTCCTTTCGATTGTTCCTCTGTCTGAGGGGAGGTAGGCTTTGGATTGCTTCTTGCAATGCAAAGATGCTATCACATGCCAACCATTTTCTTGACTCTTCCCATGAGTCTCTATAACTGCAGGTTTTTCAGGTGACATCTACAGGCTCAGTGGGCTTCAAAGAAGTGGAAAAAATCTGGATTTTTTGTCACCACCTCCACTAAAGGGGTGAATGGATAGAGCTTTCACCTGCAGTCTTCTCTAAATGCCCCCCAGGTACAGCTGTGCAGGTGATGGTCCCTGAGTCCCTGGATTTCTTCTGAGTGGAGAACAGCTCCCCTCTTTATTTTCCCTGTTTTGCCCTTGCTATATAGATCTTTTCTTCAGTTTGACTGCTTAATTGGTTTTCTCTGACTGCATGGGTGTTGTTTGCATGTCAGCCACTGCAGATTAAGAAAAATTGTTTTGCCACAACAGTATGTGTTCTGTGACAAATAATGGGACTAAAAGCATTTTTCCTGTTCTCACTCACACTTCAGAGTTCTTCTTAGAGTATTAATAGCACATATGCATAGCCCAAAGATAATCCACTCCTCTTAGCATAGCACCACCAAAAAAGTTTAGGGAACTGTGTTGTCTTCTGTTGAATACTTTCTTAGGTAAACAATAATATGGGGCATGGTATAAGTGTGAGTTAAGGATAGGACTGCCAGCCCAACAAATCCTCTTAACTCGGGGGGAGATTACTGCAGAAAACCAGATGTCCTAGTGTGGGAACCTAGGCAGAATCAGAGGGGACTGAAGGACTCTGCTCTGCCTAGCTCTTGGTAGAGCATAAACTCTATTAGTGAGATGCTCCTGCATCTTCTTATTTCTTGCTGAAACAAATGACTTTACTGAGTGCCAAAACTGAATCAAGAAGAGTTGAAACAAAACTTTCTGCATTCTTGTTTAGGAATAAATCACACTCCTTTCTCAGGTCTTAGTTGACAAAATGTGGGAGATGCATCAACAATCTGTTTCAAAAGGAAAAGCTTCTTTACAGAAAAAAAAGCAAACCCAAAACAAAACAAGAAAATCACAAAAAAAAATAAAATCATGACCTCTTTTAAAAACCACTGGGTGCCAGTATTGTCTCATTATGATGGTATCATTTCATTGCATTTCTCTCCTATATGAATTTTTGCTGTTTGCCCTTAGCAATGACACAAGTCCTTCCAAACAGTGGTTTGTCTATTGGATCTGAAAAAAGATGCATAATACTGAGCAGGGAGTCCCTTTATGTTTGCTTTACCTGCACATCTGGAGTCATCAGGAGGTCTCCTTTTTAACCCCACTGTTTTTATGATGCCTTCTTAATAACAAGCATCCAAAAGGGCTGCTAATAAATGCTAATACCTCAGGCACTGCTTTCCCAAGCTGTACACTCTGAGAGTGATACTTCTGCCCAGCAGTGGGGATTCCCACAGCCACGTAGAGCGGGATGGTCAGGATGGCCTCCTGCCAGCTCAGCACCTCCAAGGCAAAGTGCCTAGCTGGCTGCACCCAGGCTGCTATGAGGTACTTGAGATAGCCCTACATTACTTGCCATTGCCACTGATTGTCTTCTTCCTCATCTGCCTCAGCTTTCTGATTCCATGCTTGTACCACATAATGTTACAAAACCTACTTGTGGTTAAACATTGATGTGGGTTTTTTTAAACACATGTGACAGAGTGACTGTAAAATGGTACCACAACTGAAGTTCCTGTGATATGAAGTTGATACCATCACTCTGGCTCTGGCTGGAGAATGATGTTTAAAGATTGCAGTGTTTGTATTCAGTGTTGTATTTTTCCAAATGCTGTCTGTCTCGCCAGGAAAGAGCTCTACTAGTCTATTAACATGGGGAGTGGATTCAGTGGGATAGCTGTGTTGTCTCACAGTTGAACTGGTCTATGTGTCATTCTTCTGGATGCTGCTTCATTGAATTCTTGCCTAACTATATTGTTGATGTTGAACACACTGAAGTTTTGATGAAAACAGTTGAGCTAGATAATCAAAGAAGTCCTACTGGAACTGCATACCTGCATTTGTAGTTGGTAATTAATTTAATTAGTGGCAGCTAATTTAAGGGATCAGTGACATTTTTTTGGCTTATAGACAGCAAGCAGTAACTAATGGACTTGGTGACTCCAGGAATGTGAGAAGATTATTTATTAATATTCAAAATCTCAAACCAATTTGTGTCTAGACCTAACTAAATTTCCTCTTCTTGCCAAAACTCCAAGGTGCCAGATCTTTTCTGCAGGGCAGTTTAGTATATAGGCTGTAAATCTATCTAGAACACCCTAAAAACATGGTGTTTAATTAAGATAGGTATTCTGGGGCATCATGCAATACAATGCAACACACAATATGGAGCTTAATTTTGGAAGAAAATTTTGGAAGAAAATTTTGTTTTAGAACCACAGCTTTTCTGATTGTAAGTTTAAATAATGAATTTATGGCCCTCTTCTGCTGAATTCCTCTATTTTACAAATATTTGCAGTGAATTGCTATGTAGAAATTTTAGCTCTTAAACTTTCCACTGTGACAGTTTGCTATTTTGTATGCAGTTATAACTTTATTTCTGGATAAAAATTAAGAAGACAATTCCCATTGTGAATTAAGTCATGCCATTACAGAAGGAATTTCCTACATTTAGGAGGAAATAAATTAGTGAACAGTGAGCAGAGAGACAAATGCACAGTATAATTCAAACACATTTAAGGGTGCAACTGAGTAACAGTATGCACTGTTACTGTAAAGGAGTTAATGAAGAAATCTATAGCATATTTTTAAATTTGTGAACAGACTATTTACCTATTACTATATTTTGTGATTTCCCTTGCCCCCCTGAAATTCTTTATTCAAATGTCAGCTATCACAGCTGCGTTAGAGACATTTTCCCTCTTGTCCACACTGGTAACCTCCTGTACACAGCTGACACGACAGAAGGTGTGTTCACAGGGATTCCTGCAGCAAAGGTGAACCACAGACATTTGAGTGTTTGTACTGGATCATTTCCCTCTTCCTCAGCCATCTGTCAGGTTTAATGTCCTGTCAGACTTACATTCATGATAATTCAGTTTCTAGTGTTCTAGCAGCCTTGCCACCCATATCTTGGAAGTCCAACTTGAAGCCGTCTCACTGTTTGCCTGTGGTCTGCTGCTAGTAGTGTGTCACGTGGGAGTCTCGTCTTCCCTCACCACTTGTAGCAGTATGCTTTAATCTCCTCCCTAACAGCAGGCCTACGTGCCAAACGTATCTTCAGCGGTGGCTCCCTGCCCAGGGCCCCATATGGCAGAACACTTGCTTTCAAAGCTGTTGCCCAGGAACACCTGCAGGAATAGCACAGCTTCTTTAAGTGATGGTGAAGGGGGCTGGAAACGCGGCCGCATGCTTGGGATGATCAGACTTGCTGGCTGCAATGCTCTTGCCAAGGCACTGGCACTTCCTGTAGAAATGTGTCACCTGCTTCCCAATCCAGCATGCCGCAGCTATGGCATGGGCTGGAGTGTTATGCCAGAGGCATGACAGATAACTCACCCAGCTGCTACTGCCCCACGCTGGGTGGGACGAAGAGAGGATTCTGTGGGTCATTTTCAGTTCGTGTCACAGAGCTGCCAGGCAGAGGCAGCAATGCCGAGTTGTTAGAGAACAGTGATCCCTAACTCCCCAGTCATGGGCTCATGCTGATGTGTATCCAGAGAACACTTAAAACTGAACTTACAGGTGACATTGACGGCATGAGCATAACACAGGCTCAGCAAAGACCTGAAGACCAGTTTTGGAGATGATCTTAAAGAGCCTAATCTCCTGTCCACAGGAACTGATGGGAATCTGAAATCTAGCTGCAGTGGTTGTTGTCCAAATGCAAAAGCATGAGCAGTTATGAAACAGGGTCAGTGTGGCAGGAAACAAAGATTAAGACTTTTTTTCCCCTCCTGCATAAATGGAAGAATAGCAGCCCAAAAGTATATTTGCACAAGTCTTAACCATACTAAAATTCCTTTGGAGACTATGCAAATGTTATTCTTTGCATTCTGATCAGAGAACACCTGGAGGTCTGGAGTAGCAATTCTATGACCATCAGATGGGAAATTAGCAGCAACATGGGTGGCAAACAGAGGAAGAAAATCCATTCAAATTCCTTCAGAAATCCAGTGTTCTGTTTCTAAGCTGGTAACATTGGTAATGGGAACAAATGAGGTAAAGAATGTGATCTGGTGAAAAGTAAGCACAGATGCAAATGTTGACTCTTTAAATATCATTATTGATGATCTAAACTGTTTTTTCCCCCTGGAAGACACATTCATTCTGGTTTGTGCAAAGGGCATGCTATTCAGTTTTTAGTAGCATTTTATTTGTTAATTTGCTTTACAGAAGTGTGTTAGCTAGAAGAAGGAAGAGAACTATTTATTATCTCATATGGCAAGTTTGCTCAACTTTTATGCTAGCCTGTTCTGTTGGGTAAAGTCTGTAATGGACAATCTCTCTATCCACTTCTTTTACCTCTGTCCCTGATATTTGTTGTGAACATGAATTCTGCTGTGATCCTGAAACTTCCAGAGGCTTCCTGACCTTTCTGAGAGTAGGGGTAGTTCTGTAGCTATATCTACACCTATCGCAACAGCAGATTAATGCAGAGCATAGAATATATGGTCATACATAGTGCTTGGAGCTCTTCTGGTTTTACTCTGTTCAGTAGCTTGTTGCTCTGGAATGGGTGATATTGGATCAAATTGTCATGAAAGAATTTGGTTGCTGAAGCAGCAGGACTTGCTCTTGAGCCTGTGTTACTCAGAGGAGCAGCTTGCTGGAGAGCAGCTTCTGGACTGGTTCCACTGAAAAATGCTTGTAGTGGGTAAAGGTGGTGTGGCCTCTGTACTGCACAGCCGGTAACCTCTTGCACCGAGAACATAGGAGAGGAAGCCAGTTAGACTGTGAAAATGGGCATGACTTAGATGAAAATTGAAGGCCTATATACTTCCAACTCTTTTTGCCCAACCCGACATCTGAGTGCTGTCAGTAGCTGCTGAGCATATTTGGTGCATTCAAGGCATGTATGAAAAAGAGATGACAGATGACATTTAAAAGCTTTGTTGCCCATAACTTTCCTGAATTTGGGCAGGGCCTTCCAGCCTGGGACATGCCCACGTGCCAAAGAGCAGCATCTTTGAAGCTGGAAACCAGCACCACTTCTGCATAGTGTATGGTCATCTTGTGGAGCTTGTTGCTCTTGTTACTGAGTCCACTGAAGATCAGACCCTGAGAATTTTAATTCCCACTTGCATGTATATGGGTAGTAGAGCTTTTTTAAATGGGTAATAGAGCTTTTAAAAGAATAGTAAGGCTTTTTAAAAATATGTTAATAGCAAAAGAAGAATCAGAGACAACATTGGTCCATTGCTTCTCATGGTTGGTCACCTCACAAATAGGGTTGTAGACAAAGTGGAGATGTTTAATGCCCTCTTCACTTCTATCTTCAACATTGATTATGGGCCCTGGGACCCCTGGAGCCCTGTGCTGGAAGACCATGACTGAGGGGATGATAAACTCCCATCCAACCCTGAACTTGCTCGAGCCTTGCTGCTCCAGCTGGATGCACATGAATCTATAGGGTCTGATGGAATTCATCCCAGAATACTGAAAGAGCTGGCCAATGTCATTGCGGGACCTCTCTCCATTATTTTTGAGAAGTCTTAGGAGTCTGGAGAGGTCCCAGTTGACTGGAGGCTGACAAATGTCCCAGTTTTCAAGAAAGGCAAGAAAGAAGACAATTGTAATTACAGGCCTGTCAGTCTTGCTTCAGTGCTTGGTAAAATTATGGAGAAGGTTATTCTGGGAGTTACTGAAAAACACCCAAGAGACAATGCAGTCATTGGTCATAGCCAGCACATGTTCATGAGGGAAATATCTGGTTTAGCCAACTTCTTTTCCTTTTATCACAAGGTCAGCCATCTAGTTGGCCAAGGAAAGCAGTAGATTTGGTGGGTTTGGATATTAGCAAAGTTTTTTATACTCATTCTCACAGTATCCTTCTGGATAAAAGGTCCAGCACACAGCTGGACAAGTCCATAATATGCTGGTTGAGCATTTTGCTGACCAGTCAGGCTCAAAGAGTTATGGTAAATGGGGTTACATCAGGCTGGAGGCCAGCCACCAGTGGGGTTCCCCAGGGCTCAATTTTAGGGCCAGTGCTCTCTAATGGTTTTATAAATGATCTGGATGCAGGAGTTGAATGTACATTAAGTGAGTTTGCCAATGATACTAAATTAGGAGGAGCTGTGGACTCCCTCGAGGGTAGAAAGACCCTACAGAGAGATCTGGATAGACTAGAGCACTGGGCAATCACCAACCATTTGATATTTACCGAAAGCAAGTGCCAGATTGTCCACCTGAGACAGAACAATCCTGGTTATACATACAAACTGGGGTATAAGAGGCTGGAGAGCAGCACTGGGGAAAGAGATCTGGGGGTCTGGGTTGATGTCAGTTGAATATGAGTCAACAGTGTGCCCTGGCAGCCTGTCCTGGGCTCAGCTGGGAAAGAGTTAATTTTCACAGGAAACTGGGAGCGAGCACAGCTGGGGCAGCTGACCCGAACTAGCCAAGGAGCTATTCCATACCATATGCCATCATGCTTAGTATATAAATGAGGAGCGGGCTGGGGGGAGGTCTTTCAGCTTTCGGTGGGGGAAGTGGCAGAGTGTTGGGTTCTGGGTGGTGAGTGGTTGCACTGTGCATCACTTGTTTTGTACATACTTTTTGTATCATTGTTGTTCTAGCTTCTCTTTTTGTGTTGCCCCAGTAAATTGTCCTTATCTCAACCCTCAAGGTTCCAGGTTTTTTTCTTCTCTCTTTCTGATTCTCCTCCCCATCCCACTGGAAGGGGGTGGAGGACTGAGTGAGTGGCTGCGTGGTCCTTTGTTACTGGCTGGGCTGAAACCACGACAGTCCTTTTTGGCGCCCAACATGGGGGACAAAGCGTTGAGTTAACGACAGATCTGGCCAGAGTGTGTTAAAACAAATTTGTTATACACATTTTCTTACATTAGTTAACTAGAAGCTAGCCACAATGTTGGTTCATTTGTTCACACGGTGGCATTTTGTAAATTCTTATATGCTCAATGTATTGCCTGCTTTTCTGTTAATCACCTCTGGGAGAGGGATTGGGATTATCATTTTGCTATGTTGGGCAGTATCAATTTATGAAATTATTACATCACTGGTCATGAGATTAAGCTGGTATTTGTACACAGCTGTGATATTATTTCCATACTTCGTGTGCCTTCTATCGGATTTTATTGGTAATTGCACCTAATCCATAGGGGAGTCAGAGGGGGATACTTCCCCCCCACCCT
>JANZLQ010000079.1:11330283-11364134 GCA_026212715.1 Elanus axillaris | reverse complement strand
GGGATAGAGTTAAGTGTCTTCCTAGTAGCTGGTACAGTTCTATGCTTTGAGTTCAGTATACGAAGAATGTTGATAACACTCTGATGTTTTCAATTGCTGCTAAGTAATGTTTATACTAAGTCAAGGATTTTTCAGCTTCTCATGCCCAGCCAGCAAGAAGGCTGGTTGGGCACAAGAGGTTAGGAGGGGACACAGCCAGGGCAGCTGACCAAAACTGGCCAAAGGGGTATTCCATACCATGAGACGTCACATTCAGGAAATAACTGGGTAGGTGGGGATGGGGGATCACCACTCGGGGACTAACTGGGTGTTGATCAGCAGGTGGTGAGCAATTGAACTGTGCATCATTTGTACATTCCAATCCTTTTGTTGTTACTGTTGTAATTTTATTAGTGTTATTATTATCATTATTACTTTCTTGTTTTCTGTTCTATTAAACCATTCTTATCTCAACCCACAAGTTTTACTTCTTTTCCCAATTTTGTCCCCCATCCCACTGGGTGGGGGGAGGGAGTGAGTGAGTGGCTGCGTGGTGTTTAGTTGCTGGCTGGGGTTAAACCATGACAGGTAGTCCTGTGTGGACCAGGGAGTTGGACTTGATGATCCTTATGGGTCCCTTCCCACTTCAGATATTCTATGATTCCATAATTCTAGGTACATGATGACAAGGATCAAAAATTCATCTGCTGGATCTGCACAGCAGTGGATGCTGTGGTTGACTTCTGCCTTGCGCTTTGCATTTGACCCTTATACCAAGCTTGTAAGTTGGTCTTCAGAAGGAAACAAACACTGGTTTCTGCTGTCCTCTTAGAAAAGGAATTATTTTCCAAGACTTAAGATCTGCTTTATGCCACTTTAATTCTTCTCATCAGATATGGAGGGACTACTGTGAGACACATGCCATATGTTATAGGTATGTTTTTATGTACATATTCTCTCTGTGTCTGCTGGGATCTGTGTTAAACAGCAGCTTTGGTTCTTTGCGCCTCTGGCTGTTCAACACTGCAAGTATTTCACTCTGAACTGTCTGGATAGCTTATTAATCCAAAAGTTACTCAAAACTGAGCTGCTTGCTATTTCAGATGTGAAAAGGCTGTCTTGACAGGATTCTTCTTTTTTCTCATAAAACTCACAAACTTTTATAATTATATAATCAGAGTTGTCCTAGCTAAAACCTATTTGTGCTTTAGGCTGCTTCATTTTCTGAAAATGTTTACTCCCATTGACACAGCTGATATATCCAGTATGGGTTATTCTGTCAGTAATCCATGGGCTCTGGGAATGTTTGAGAGTTACAAGAACTTTCATTTCTTCTTTGCAATTTATGGTTTATAATTTCCTGTTTTCCTAGTATTTGCAAAATATATCCTTGAAGTTTGCCTTCAAATGATAAAAAAGTAAGAAGTTCAGACTTAGAGAGAAACTTGCAGTTAATTTGCTTTCTGGCACCTAAAGGCCAAAGAGCAACAGGACTTCATTGGGAAACCATATGGGAAAACTCTTGGCTTGCCTCTTGGCTTGCCTCGTTACCTCTTTCTCAGTAATCCCTGCATTTGCAGCAAATCAAGACACTAAAAAGTATTCACAGCTTACAGCATATTGGGGCCAATATGTTGGGAAGGAAATTGTTCCATCCTTATACCCATGGCACAATTCATGTGACTTGAGCATTGGTGAAGTTTCCTCTGTGTTCTTCCCTGGTGGACCACAGATTTGGAAGACTGCTCTAATTAACAGCTTGGTGCAAAGCTCTGAGGTAAACTCCAAGCTTAAGCTTTGTTTTGGGAACAAGGAGGTGTTAGGAAACCCAGTTCAGGCTTGAAGAAGGCAGAAAAGCTAGACGTGTTCTGACAAGGAATTGTCTTTGTCCTCAGCCATAGCACAGCAATAATTTGAGAACAGGATAAAAGGAGAAATTACTAAGTCCCATCCATGTTAAAAATCAGAAATCCCTCTGCCACATCTTCTTCCTTGGAATAACTCTGCTGTGACATTGAGAACAAAGTTAACTTTGATAGAATGGAGGCCTTAGTGCTAAGGTAAGCTTTCTTGCTGAAAGTCTGGTGGGTTTGTCCAGGCCTTAATACTACTGCTTTAGCCAAACCTAATCATTCTGTCCTCAACAGACTCTAACAACTGCAACTGCAACTGTGGCTGGAGCTGTGGAAGATACATTGATGGAGTTTCTCCTGGGTCCCACTCATCCTGCTGTTGAGACTAGGTTGTTAAGAGAGGAAAGGAAGATGCTTTGAATAGCAAGGCTATAGAACCTAAACATCTGTGTGTGTGTAGACTATTTAGGACTAGATGCCCAGAGTGAGAAAGACTGCTGGAAAATAATAGTAGGAAAAAAAGCAAAATGGATATTCTAAATTTTGGAGTGGAGATGGCTAGGGCCAGAGTTTGGGTTTTGCATTGAAAATATCTTTGCAAGATGACAAGGAATAAGGAGATTTGAACGGTGGAGGACTTTGACTTGGCAGGAGAATAAACTGGAACTGGCCCAAAGATAAAAGGTAAATCTGGATAGGTGAGAGTAGAAGTGAGAACTCAGTAGAGACAGTACAGTATGCTGTGTAAACTGCTGATACGTTGCTCTAATATTGCACTGAGTTAGTGAGGGGGTTATGCATGATAAGGCATCTAACACTTTCTCATTTCCTAGACATCTGGAGGAGAGGATCTTGCCAGAGTAGGGATTTGTAAGAGTCCAAGTCCTGTATTCTCCTTCCTGCCTCTCTCCATATATGCTCTTGTCACAAGGTCCCTTGTGATAATCTGGGTTCAAGTGGATGGCAGCACCCAGATATCTTCTACTTAATGAGAAATTGCTGCTTTGTGCTCCTCTTTCCTTAAGGCATGAAAAGTACTGATAAATGTGTGGGAAAAGGTGGTTAATGCACTGCAGTAAACAATTCTCAAAACTGATCAAAATGAAAAGCAATATCAGAGAGAATTTTTTTTTTATGGAATTACCTCCTCTGCAGTAAGTTCTTCCTGACCATTGTAGTTAATAACTGTGCTATTTCCAGAAGCTGGGATTTCCAAAGTTCTCTGCATTTTAGTTAGTTTTTACATATTTACTATTAAGACTTCTGACTATTCTCCCTAACATAAATATTTTAATACTTCTTGAAAATTAGTCTTGCAAAGCTTCAAATGGATCCTTTTTGAGTTCTCAGTGGCTGCTAGCTTAACATTGTTTTGGCTGTTGTGGAAGTGTAACCCAGTTAATAACTGAGTTTTCCAAGCCTACTCTGGCTAATGGAATACAGCGATATTTGTATTGAGCTTTTCCCTACTTCTCAAAGATCCTCTCTGAGCTCAAATGCTTGAAAATACCAGCAAACACCGCTGTCCTTGTCATCCAAACAATGAGATCTTAAGCAACTTTAAATAGGATGGATTTTTTCCCTTCTGTGGAAGGAAACACCAATTTTATTGCTTATAGAAATCTAATTTTCAGTTAAGAGTTAAACATGGTGAACAGACATATAACTGAATCTTGGCCCTAATAAAACTGATAAAATGCTCATTGGCTTAGTATGACTGGAGTTTTCTTCTCAGCAAGGTTATTCTGAGAGACTGTACAAGTGAGAAAGCCTGTCCTCTCACCTGATGCAGTCATTCTTAATCAGAGCCAGCTGAAGACTTTTCAGCATTGGGAATAAAGCTTTGCTAGCCAAAGATGAGAAACAGGACTATTTTTTCCCTCAGGGAGAAAACAGAAGGATGAGAAAAGTTGGGACATAAACAGGAAGCAGGGCAGATGTCTGAAGGGTAAGGCTTACAACTTTTTTAGGTTTAGGGCCTGTGACAAATGCCAGAAAGCAAAAATCATCCCTTAGCTCAGGTCTCTGCTATCAGGAAATCAGACAGTAGACCCATGGCCTCTTTGAATTTTCCAGCAGTCTTAACCTGAACTTTGCTGTGCCTACAATTAAAACTACCATTGTTTGGACCCCTCAAGCAGATGATGAAAGTAAAACACTCTTTTGAAGTCAGTAGTGGTACCATGGTTTACCCTAGATGAATATCTGGCTCCATGTGTATGGTTTGGGCCCAATATATGTTGTGTTATTACATGACATATAATGTTATCCTTGAAATTTAAGATTACCTAAATATATGACAGCTCTAGCTCTCCTCTGATGGAGCTGGCTCCATTAAAATCCAAATAAAAACCTGTTTGACTTTCCTGCAGAATTTCAATTCATGAGAGTGCTTGTAAAAGCTAGGCTTGTATCCTGTGGCATGAAGAGTAATTGTTTATTGGTACCTGCAGTAATATGGCTATAGACTGATGCTTGATCCTTGATGTACAAAGATACCTTTGTCAACAATAGAAATAGACTTAAGGCAGTACTATGGCTGCAAAAAGAAAACACAGATGGCTGGTATGATTTAATCCTTACTGTTAAAGTCAGAGGTGTTTTCTTGTTGATACTATTAGGTGTTGTAGCTCAGACCTTCATGGAGATGCACAGAAATGAGCAGAATTTTCCAAATGAGCCATGATTATTACAAGAAGCAGGCATGTCTGGCCTCTTCTAGAAATCTGCCGGAACCACCCACCACAACAAACAGCCATGATGGTTTAAGCAATGCTTCCAGCCACCTAGGTAAATTCTTTCAAGTGTGGCTCATAAAGTGCTCCATGTTTTAAGTGATAATGCACTTAGGATCTAGACTGGGGGTGATATTGCATGCCTCTGCTCAAGGTACTTAATTTATTGAACCTATTCCCAGTACTGACGTAGATTTAAAAGACTCAATTTACCTCATAATCTGTTTTCTGCTAACTCATCCAGAAACCAGCCTGAGGTCATATTACAAAAATTTGTTATGAATTTGGGTTTTGCAGAAATTGCATTCTTCTTTGTGCTTCTCTTCATGGATGTGGCTAGCGAGGGTTCATAGATGGCTATAGAGAATTGTCCAACATGTTTGCTCATAAATTAGCTGTTTGTAAAGCAAAGCAAAATATTTAAAAAGGATTGGATCTAAGCTTATTTGACAGGGAGGAGTCTGGGGCTGTTCAAAGAAGAGGGAAGAGAAAATTGAAAGGTGAGGAAGGAAGAAAACAATGTAGGGACAGATGTGGACTGTCTTTACCTCTCTGAGAGAGGAATCAATCCCAACTTTTCTGTGCATTCCTGTCCTTTCCTGTCTTTTCACTGTGCCACTGAGAAGTCTGTGTCATTGCAGAAGGAAATCAATGCTCAAAAACTGTAGAGCAGTTCTTAATGTTTATATTAATGACTGTGTACAGTTAGGTCTCCTTCTGGATGCTGAATAGCATTGAACAGCAATCTTTTGTAGGAGAAAAAAGAAAATGCATATGTTTGGGAGGGGGTTCTCCTTTAGGAGTACTTTATCAGTGCAAATGGTTTTAATAGCCTTCATAGTGCTGAGGTAGCAAACATTCATTATGAAGAGCGCTTGATTTTATTCAGTCTGGAAAATATTGATCTGACCTTAAAAATACCAGATTTAGTGTAGGTAAGCGCAAGCATTTTTGCTAAAATGGGGCAACATTTGTATAACATCTTTGTTCCTTGGTATTAAAATATTACTTCAATTTGGGAGGAATATTGACTTTTTTCTGCAGATGTGTCCTGATTAGTCAGAAAAATAGGTTTGTTGCCTTCCAGGTTTCTGTACAATAAAATATTTCTAGAATGTCATGTGGCAATTTCCTAAGTGGATCAGAGTTATTTTGAAGATTCAAGGAGAAATGCATTTGCGGTTGCATCGTATAGGAGTGTACTGATTAGCAGTTCTTGCTGCACACCAAGGCACCCCTTCTGCTTTGTTCCACATGCCATTATTTTCCCCCTTCCTAGGGCCCCCTTTTGTCTTAATTTGAAAAGGCTATTTGATGAATGATGTGATAGGAAATATCCCTTAGCCATTTAGCCAATTGCTCATGCACCTTTAAATAAAGGTGGTTGGGATGTGGATAGTAGTCTTCAGTACTTGTATAACTATGTTCACAGTCCTCCAATGGAAAAGAACAATGGGAATAAATCAACATTTTTTAAAAGTGAGGATAATGTATTCACTGCTGAAGATCAGGTTCTCTTGCTAATGAATTGATTTCTACTTCCTTTGAAATTGTTTAATTCTATACAAGAGTGCCATAAAGGAAATTATAATCTAGAAAGCAGAGGAGGATAATACACTATGACTTAATGCTGACTTCAGACTACAAAAACAGAACACCACCACCCCCAAAATACTGACATTCAGAGGCCACTGTAGCCAGTAACCTATAGGACTGAGAGTACTTAGGGGAAACTTTTATTCAGCAGTTGTTCCTGGTTTTACATTCCATGTTCAAGGACTTACATACATGCAGCTTTAGGTGAATATTCTGTTGCTGTTAAGTTTCCTGCATGAATTATAAGAATCCAAGGTTATCAGACAAAGTATGTCATCTGGGACACTGAAATATCAGCACTGTCTAGAATGTCATGGAATTCTGATCCTCCAAGTTACTTGATCGCAAATGAACATCTACTAAAGAAATTAAACTCTGTTTTACTTTGTTATTTAATCTTACTGCTTTAATAATGTGCTCTTGATTAATCAGTGTTTATTGCCATTCAGGAGGATTTTTGCTTCTAGAAATACAACTTTAAAATTGAGGAAACAGCAATTTTGTTGTGTTTGCATGCTGCAATATCTGGGAGACATTGTGTACTCTTAAGAACCCAATTTCTCTATCAGAACTCAGTTTCCATGTCCCATACCTATATTCTCTATTTCATCCAAGAGCTGTGGCTATTTAACTGTTTCCCTGGACATGGTTAGAGTGGTTTGATATTAAGTGGTGTAAAAGAGAATCATTTTCCTTCACTATTCAGAGAACAAAGCCACAGTGTTTCAAGTCCTTTTCTCTTCCCTCATTTCCATGAACAGGCACAACAGCCTAGACTTTATTTGTTCTGTGCTAGTGTCCTTCCTACTGTGTGCAAGCATTTTGCTTACACTAGCCTCAGTTGCATATGTGTCCAGTATACTAGTGCATGCACAGGGCAACATCTTGCAAACCTGTTAGTTCTGCAGAGCTTTATAGCCATGTATTTCTTGAAATCAGATTTGAGACAAACTTCCCAGAGAAGGGTGACACTGAGGAGAGGGTATGTCAGTTTCTTAAGCAGACAGAGGCTTGTTCCAGATGCTGATTTACAAAGAATAAAACCCAGGGTCCTTATTTCTCTTATTATTTTGTTTCAAAGACTGGTCAGCAAGTCAATTTTCTTGTGATGTTTGTAACTTTTTAACCTTTTCAGACAAAATATGACATGGTGTTTGCATGGCACTTCTGGGTTGGAAACACCTGTTTTTCATTTGGAAATGACATGAGAACCTCTGATTCTGTGTTTAATTTCAAATGAAATCCGTGTGGCAGTAATGCAGAGCAGCAGTGTGCTGGGTCCTTGTTACAATGAGCACCTCTAATTGAATTGACAAAAACCCTCCCTTTTCTTCCCTTCCCCTCCAGATCCCCCAAGTTCAAAGTATTAATATGAATAAAGAGTTGGCATGAAATGAGGGTAAGAACCCCTTCCAAACAGCATGCTCCAGAGCTCCTGGATAAAGAAACCTTATCACTTTAGCTGATGCTATGATACAGGTCAAGCAGCAATCAACTTCACTGCAGAGGAAAAAAGAGGCAAAAAGTGGGGAGAGTGCACTAGAAAGATCAGAAAAGGAAATGTTGGTAAGTGTAACATGAAGGGATCTTCAGCTGCTGGGAAAAAAACCCGTATATTGGATTATTATAGAATGTACACCACCCAATGGGTGCCCCAGGAGGAATCTGCAAAGGCAGGAAGGAATCCTCTTTGTCTTCATTTTGAAGATACTGCAGACTGCAGCTATTCTCCTGAAGACTGCTTCCAACCACATTGAAAGCTGCCTTTCCTCTAGTTGCTACCTTCAGACTGAGTTAGTCAACTTTGTGGGGATTTAGGGTAAAGACAAGCTGTCTCTGATGGCAATTGTCTATCTAGATGTAGATAAATAAAATCATCTGAGTTCTTACTTCTCTAGTGCCTTCCCACAATTTCCTTTTACTGGTAAGATGAGAGCAACATTGTTCCTGGGAAGGAATAGTAATGCAGCTTACATTTTGCAATAAGGATTCACAGTATACACTCCCAGAAACAACTCTAATACACACAGGTAAATGTAACAACAACAGGACCACCTTGAAGCTGTTGAATGATTTCTGGACCATGTGAAACATCTGGACTGTGGTCTTGTTGAAGTTGCAGAACTTGTTTCTGCTGACAAAGTGAATGTTGTCATTGTCCCTTCCTTAGACAAGACTGAAAGACAAATTAAGAGAAATTCTGCTGTGTTCAAACCCCCTAGACACAGTCTGGACAAAAGCATTCCTTGAAACTTTAGACTGTTGTGTTGTTAAGTCTCTCAGGTATAAAAAACATTAGCTGCATCTTGACCTACCCAGCACTGTTAAACACCACACAAGGTGACCTCCAAGCAAGCACCACCTTCAATTCTTTTTTCAGCTTGAGGTTTATGTCCTAAGGTCAGCCACAGCCCTTGTAACTGCCAGTTGGCAAATCTCTGCACTGTGCACATAATAAAAAAATTCTGGTGGGACTTAAAATAAGGAAGTGAAATAGTCTGCTGCATGTGAGTCATCTTGATTTCTAATTCTTTTATTGGTATCTATATTAATGGGGTAGAAATTGGATGAGAATGTTTCTTCTCAATTCTAGCAGACTGTACAGAGGCCAGAACAATGGCTCTTTCCTACAGGTCACCCAAGTCCTGATAAAGGGCCCAACCTCTCTCCAATTCTGACACTCATCTGACGATAGTTTTCTTCCAACTTTTATGTGTGTTTGGTGTTGTGCTGCCACAGCCGCTCTGTGGCTGTTGGTGTTACATCTGCGTATTCTGGTGTAACTTGCAGAACAGAGACAATCCCATTGTCTGGTCGTTTAAAACTGGGTTGGGCACAGGTCTGGAAATGTACTGTCAGGATGAGCTCTAGGCTTGCTGAGATAGCCTAACTGGTCTATTCTATCTTTCAGCTTCTGTGTTTTATTAAAATCACTTTGCTTTTCATAATTAACCTCTTCTTTGCTTAGTTTGCAGCCATTTGTGTCTTTTACACAGCTGATAGAAATATCAAATACTTTTCATGTGAAGCCTGACTGAAGCGATCAGCAAACAACTGCGTATCTGTCTGAACTTGAAGTTTTTTACCATTGCAGTTTTGATCAGTGAGAAATGAAAGTTCTCCCTTCTGAGATTTTCTCTTCCTTTCTGGTTCCCTTCATCCATTCATCTTTGTGGGAATACAATGGCTACTGCTGTTTAGTACATAAAACAATTTCAGACAAGGCTGCCTTCTTGTAACCTTCCCTGAGGTTACAGAAGGTGCTTGGAAGGCAAGTCAGTCTGGGAGTGAGCTGAAGAGCAAAGTGTTGTCTGTGTTGCTTTTCTCTGTTCTTGTTACTCCCATACCACATTGTATCAGGGAACAGACCATTTCCATTCAACCACTTCTGACTTTTTGCTGTCAAACAAAGCAGGAAATCAGAAGACCTTTAGCCTCTATAACTAAAAATAAGTAAATTTGTAATTAAACTCCCATTTATAGGGTTCACATGATCTGCTTCGGGGTGGGGGGGGAGGAGCGAAGTAAAATTCCAGTATTTGAGAAACCATTTTAGTAGCTGTGTAGAGAAAATCCCTCTCTAATTAACCTGTCAGAGGAAAGTGACTTCAATACTTCAGATGTGATTTGTTTCTGTAATATAACCAAGCTGTTAAACTTGTTAGTGGTCATATGGCAGATGGATAGGTGTCTTGTGGATTTGAGCAAGTGTTATCTACTTAGAAGACATAAAAAAATAATTGCAAACTCTAGCTCCTAGCTGCATAGGCAAGTGAGAATTTTAATATAGAGAGATACCATAAACCTTTCTGTGCAAACATAAACTCTCTCTTTAAGCACTGGGGCTTGGTGTCAGAGGCTGCCTGAGGGAAACCAGATTTCTGAAAGGCTAGAGGTGAGCTACTCTTCAGCAAAACTGTGGTTTTATAGACATTCCCAAAATCACATAATGAGAAGTGGTTTATTTTGCTGGAAGTAGCTTAGTTATTTTCTTTCATAGTATGAAGTTCCAGATACCTGCAATGAGGTATTTTTTTCTTTCCCCTAGCCCCTTTCTGATTGCTTTTCAGAGCCAAAATAGAGATATTTCTTTTTCCATTTTTAAGCCAGTTTACTTTGACACCAGACAACCTGATCTGCCCCTCAGCCTAAGGCTGGATAGAGCAATGACTGCTGCGTGGGTGGGGCCACAAAATATTCAGCAACTCCCTGCATATGTACTAGACCACCCACGAGAAGATTACTGCATAAGCAAGGCTTCAGATTGCAAAAGACATCTTCTTGTAGGACTTTCCAGTGCTGCTACACAGAGACATGCAAACATGCTGAAGGGCAAAAGAGATGACTTGCACCGCATCCAAGACACACAGATGCACACACTGAAACAGTTGCACGTGAAACCTCTTCCTCCAAGAGCTTCAACTATTGACGCAATTAAATGCTGACATCTGCTTAAAAAAGGGTGGTCTGCTGGATGTCCCTGCAGAATGGCTGCAAACAAAGGGCATGCAAATACAGACATGCAATGGTGGTCACTTGGGCAGGGACGATCTGTCAGATTGCAGGCCACATCCATGTGTACATGTTGAGAACTGGCCTTTTTTTAAACAGTCCACTTTTTGGGGGGGGTCTTCCTCTTGCCTTGTATCTTTTGTGATTTTTTTTTTTTTAACTAATGCCTATTCCAGGTAGGCAGCTGAGCATGAACTTGACTGGAAAAAGTTTAATCCAATGCTGGTTCTGGGCACAAACTGGGTAATGATCTGTGCTGGTTCTTTTTAGCACCATCTGCTTCCTAACCCACCTGAACTAACTGTCTCCAGTCTGCTCCAGCTCTCTCTTCAAACACACCTAGTGTTCCAAACAGGTTGATATAACCAAAAGAGGGAAAAAAGTCTCTAAAACGGAAAAGTATTGTGGCAGTGCTGACAGATACACATTGGGAAACTCTAAACACCATAGAAATTACACTAGAAAGTAGGTGCTCTCATTTTTAATTTCCCATATATAGTTTAAGCTAATTTACTAATAAGCCTTACATTGAGGGCATAATGCAAAGTCCACCAGTTACCTTCAAGTGCTCTCCAAGTCCTGGAAAAGATGAAAGTGTCTGTAGCATTCATTAGCTATTGCTGAAGTGAAAGCTAGAGATACACATGCAGTCTATGTCCTGGCCTTGCCCTAGCTCCCTTTAAATAGGCAGCATTGCCATTTTGGAGACACTAAGTCGCTGTGGCATAACTTTTGATGGCACTCTGCTTTCCGTCATTGTCATGGCTAACTCCATCCAGCAACTAAGCACCATGCAGTTGCTTGCTCACTTCCCTCTCACTCAGTGGTGTGGGGGACAGAATTGGGGGGAAAAAAGTAAAACTCATCGGTTGAGATAAGAACAGTTTAATAGAACAGAAAGGTAGAAAATAATAATGATAATAATAACAATAATAAGATGATGATAATAATAATAAAAGAATTGGAATATATAAAACAAGTGATGCACAATGCAATTGCTCACCACTTGCTGATTGACGGATGCCCCATTAGTTCCTGAGCAGCAACATGCCCCCCAGGCAAACTCCCCCCAGTTTATATACTAGACATGCGTCCCATGTTATGGAATACCCCTTTGGCCAGTTTGGGTCAGCTGTCCTGGCTGTGTTCTGTCCCAGCTTCTAGTGCCCCTCCAGCCTTCTCGCTGGCTGGGCATCAGAAGCTGAAAAATCCCTGACTTGCTTGGTCTAAACACTACTCAGCAACAACTGAAAACATCAGCGTTATCAACAATATTCTCATACCAAATCTAAAACATAACACCATACCAGCCACTAGGAAGAAAATTAACTCTATCCCAGCTGAAGCCAGGACTGTCATTGACCCAGGTGTTTCTCTAACACATCCAAAGATGCTTCAAGTATTCAATTTCCCATCCTTTTGAAGGATGTCAATATGCCATTAGTCTGACCTTGGATGCATTGTGTATGTGTTTTGTGACTCCAGCTGATCCTACAACCTTACAAGTAAAGGAGAGATCAGTAAAAGAGCGAAGTAGGATTAATATGTGAAATAACAGTATGAAGTCCTGTCCATTTGCCTTGGTGACAGTCAGGAGAGACATTTCAGCCTCTGCATGCCAATGTACTTAGTAGCGTCAGTCAAAGAAGGTATATCAACAGCGTACTATCTAAATGCAACTTTTTGGAAAGCATAACAATCTGGGCAAGGCTGGCTGGGCTCCACCAGGGAACACACAATGCAGCCAGTGTCTTCTTCCAGGAATGCTAGAAACTAGCTCTTAATGCCCTGCTGTTTGTCTGCATCTCTTTTGGTGACCCTTTGCTAACTGTTGCAGTGCTTCATGGCCATGAACTTGGCACTGCTGTGTGTTTTGGGTGAGATGTTTTAGGAGATCTGGAAGGCATGGAGAAGGAAGAAAGGATATTAAGAGTTGCCTGCTCAGTTTACCCATATCATGGTGAGGGTGAGAATTTTCACTGTAGGTATAATGAGTTGCATCCTGACTCCTCCGCAGTACGGCGTCTTGGTAACCTCTTCCTCCCTATTTATTTTTTTTTTTAAATTAAGGGTTAGACTCCACAAAGGCTGGGGGGATCTGGAGTCTTTGAACAGCAGAGGAGTGACACAAGAAAGGCTGACCACTTCATCACTATTCTTCCTCTGCTCTGAGAATTCATTTGCTAATGACTTATACAGAAACGTGTCCTTCACTAGCTCAGCTTCTCAGGAACCAGTAAGTCATTCTGTCCCCAATCACCTGCCCAGAAGGAAAGGTGCCTTACTCATAGATGCCCAGATTCAATGCTAAAGGTAATGAAATACAGTTGAGAAGCTGTAATTTAAGTGAGATTTATCACTAACTAGTTAGGGCACAAATTTTGTTTTCCCTTATTCTAGGGAGACACAGCAAAATACACCTCAGTAATACTTCTTTTCACAAGTCCAGTTGAGGGACGGGGCAATACTCATTACAATGACAGGCCCACAAGTTAACATTTTTCTTGCTTTCATATATTATTTTTTTTTCTCACAGGGAAATGTTGGGAAAGGCAAATGAGGTGCTCTGGTTTTAGGCCTATTTCTCCCTCAAGAGGTTAACCCTGAGCAAGCTGTATAACCTGAACACCAAGATTCACAGAGGTTTGCATGGCACCTGGCTCCTGCTGGTCTCCAGATACGAGTGGCAGCTTAGTGTCTTCCCTCTAAAAATGTCCACTCCTGTACTTTGGGCTGTGTTTTGAACACTTTTTGGATGCTTTCTAAAAATTTGCAGTTAACCTGAGTAGGAGAAAAGAATTTGCTCGAGTTCTTGTGAAAGTGTTTTCCATTTTGAGCTAAATCAAATAATTATTAAACAGACAGACCTCATAGATGGGTTTTAAAGTTAAGTAATATAAACAGTGTGTGATGGGATTTTCTTTATCGATAGAAGATCCTTCAGGAAACCAAATTATCCTTTGATTCATATCAGATAATATATACCATTAGTATTGATGTGTAATGCTACACAAGAAAAGAATTGAATGTAGTTCTCATTTAGTCTCTGGATCAGAGAAGTGCTTATGTATGTGCTTAGTTATCCATGATTATGGTGCTTGAACCTTTTCTTTCAAAATGTGTCTTGATAGAAAATCATAGCTTTGATAAAATGGAAGTCACCACTGTTGTATGAGAAAACAGTTGTCCCAAGCAAAAAATATTTTGTTTTAAAACTGTTGCCATGCTTCACCAATGCTGTATTTCTGAACCACACTATACCCAGCTAGCTTGCAGTTGCTATTGCTCCCATCTAGATACCCCTGCATCAGACTCTCTCCTGTGACAAAAACATGTCATCTAAAGGGATAATAATCTATTGAAAAAATTCTGAGTTCATCCGTTTGCTCAGACAGTGTACTTTTGCATGAAGTCTTGGTGTTCAAAGTTAGGCACATTCAAGTAATTTGACCTGGAGTTCCGCAGTTTGATGAGCAGACTGTCAAGCCCCAGGGTGAATTGCTTTGTTTTCTTCAGTGGTTTGGTTTAGACTTTAAATGTTATCCATGACCTGCAGGGATTACAGAATGTTTAACCCCAAAGCAATAAAATACTCCATTTCCTTCTCCCCCAAGTAGCGCATAGCTACAAAGCCTGTGTAATTCAGCTGAGCATATGGAGACTATCATAAAGTGGAACACTGGATATTTAGTGATTTTTTTGCTGATACCATGTTCCTGTAGATAAGCCATGGTAGGCATCATGCTATGGTCTTTTCTTTGGTTTTCCGTAACTGTGAAGGTTTGCCAATTTCTAAACTTCCTAGATGAAGTTCACCCTTGCTGGCCTTGTACTACACGTTGCCACCCAAGCAAATCATGCAGTAATCTCACTGCCATGCAATTTTTATTGTTTTTCTTCCCTTCCTCAAAACTTTCATGGTAGAGTAAACTTCAAAGGAATATTCCAGTCAGCTGAAAGTAAAGCTGAAGTGAAACATGGGCTAATTTTATTCTTCATCTAAACACCCGATTTTAGAGGGTGTTTGTCCCTGACAGCAGTTTGTTGCTCCCACAGTTAAGTCTACAAAGTTACATGAGGTTACCAAGATATGTTGTAAATTAAAAACTTTGTAATTACAATGATTAGCATTTCTTGTTGTATAGTTGGCTGTCCTGGTTTCAGCTGGGATAGAGTTAGTTTTCTTCCTAGTAGCTGGTATAGTGCTGTGTTTTGGAATTATGGTGAGAATACCGTTGACACTGCACTGATGTTTTAGTTGTTGCTGAGTAGTGTTCAGACTAAGTCAAGGACTCTTCAGCCTCTCATGCTGCCCTGCCAGCGAGGAGGCTGGGGGTGCAGAAGGTGGGATGGGACAGAGCCAGGCCAGCTGACCCAAACTGGCCAAAGGGATATTCCATACCCTATGACATCATACTCTAGGGGGAATGCTGGCTGGGGGGCCATGGTTTGGGAATAGGCCAGGCATTGGTCAGTTGGTGATGAGCAATTGTTTTTCTTTCGCATCACTTGTGTTTCTTGGGTTTTCCTTCTCTCTCTTTTTGTTATTTTCCTTTCCATTACAACAACAACAACAACAATAATAATATTAATATTAATATTTCAATTATTAAACTATTCTATCTCAATCCACAAGTTTTTTCACTTTTACCCTTCCAATTCTCAATAATTAATAAATTTAAATACTAGAATTTCATTCTTCCAAATCTTCATTCTTTTACTGAGAACTTAATTTCTGTGCTCTTCAAGTTTTCTTTAATTTGCATCTACAAATTTTAAATATACTGCCAAAGTTCACCAAAAGCTGAGCAAATAAGACCAGTTTTCTCCTCTGTAACTTAAAACCTTCCAGCAAGTCCATTATGTTGAACCATTACTATTAATTCCTCATCTGCCATGTTCTTGTCTGGAAAAGCTTCCATGAAATTTTCTGCCTCTCTGAATTCCTACACAAAAAAAATTGATGGAAAAATAATTCCTTGAGAACCTAGTAGAAATAGGTCTTCCCTTTATTTTCTTCAAATTAAGTGAAATAAGTGTAAGTGAAGACTTTTGAAGAGGTTCTTATTCAGTGGCATACTACCTTATGTACAACTACATGGAGTTAACTGTAGTCTCCAGCTCTTCTGAGGCAATGGTGGTTGCCTTTGCTTCCCAGTTTACTTTACTAAATAAGTAAAATATGGTTGTCTGTCTGTGCAGAGAACTTTCATTTTATTTAATTTGAATACACGTGGAAAGGAAGATTTTTTGGACAGCTATAAAACAGGTACCATGGGTTGCAATATGCAAACAAATGATATCACAAGTATAAGGAGTCAAAAGAAGAAAAGAATGTACTTGTAGTCTTAGGAATACTTTAAAACCTTTGTATTCTATCAGGTGTCATTGTTGAGGCCTTCATGTTTTCTGTAACTTTCTCATGTCTAGTTTAAGACAACAGCTATTAATAGTGAAATTATTTCCCATGGCAGTTGAGCTTAAGCAGGGCTTTTGCTTTCAAAGTTAAACCTAAACTTTTCCTTTTGTACTATGACCCATCCTTTCCTCCCCACTCCTCCAGTCCTTTATACAGATGTTTTTGCTGAGATAATTATAATTTATTTGCTAAATTCATCCTTACTCTTAATAACTCATGCATACCACAGAGATTTGATATAAATTCAAAACTAGAGGTCAAGCCTCATTCCAGTGATGGAATAATAATGACTGTGTATCAAAGAAATCTGGAACACAAAAAAGCAGAGATCTGGATATCTTTCTGTAGATGTTTGGGGGACTGTTCTAAGCCAGATGGTTGTGTTTCCCCACCATCTGCCTTTCTCTATTTTTTTTAATGTTTGTTACCAAAATTCTCCTGTACTGATTATAATTATAAACCTGTGGGGAGGGAACAAAAAAGAATCGAATGGGAGCCTGAATGAGTCCTAATTGTCTGAAACACCTAAAAATATTAAGACATCTTTTGACATGCCTGTATATAGACTTAGAAGCTTGAAGTGATAGTCACTTGAAATATTGTGCATCATATTTAGCTCAAAAGTGAAAGCACAACAAATTAAAAACTCCTAAACAAAATTCATTCCTCTACAAAGAGAAGTGTGAGGGGATATAGGGAAGAGCCTGAAGAAAGGGAGGCATACTCAGAGTTTCATTTAATGAATAAATCACACTGTTTACCAGCCTCTTGCTGGTCAGAGGCAGAGTCTCTCTTCCATTGGTGTTGCCATACAGGTGGTGCAGTGGGCCCAAAAGCTAATAGGAGAACTGTGGGGTGGCTGTTGCAGGGTAAAGAGAATCCTATGAGGACCTGGAATATCAGACAACTTCTCTCTGCCACCAATGTAGGGGTCTGGGTGAAGTAAATAGGCTATAGTGTGTCTTACAGAGCTTATCCCAAGAAAGTGAGACTACTGAAGTGCTAGGCCACCCTTCTGTACCTTCTTGGCCATGCCTAGTGAGAGGTCTCTTGACTTTGGTCAAATCCAAGGAGGAGAACGATGTTGCATGAAAAGATGGGCTTTCTTCCCTTCATCTCTGGGGTTATCTGGAAGTGAGTTAGCAAGGAAAGCAAAGGCAAAAATCTTCTCTATCTGAGATTATTCAGCCAAAGTACAAGAGAAAGAAGCTTTATTCCAAAATCCCTGTTGGGCATGGGTTCATCACTGGAAGACCTGATCTCATATTGGGAAGGAAACCAAGATAAAATGCCTGTCACCACCCAGACGTAGCCAGGCTCTTAATTCTGCATGCACAACAGAAGCTTGGCAATGGTCTGTTCTTCAAGACCTAAAGGACATCTCTGCTGCCTAGGGCATCACTGGAAGACATTGAACAAGAGCTATCTGATAAAATTCTGGGTTTGTTTCTTCTCCTGGAGGCTGTCATGAGTTTTCACACTTCTATACCCCAAAAACTGTCTTGGAGTTTATCATCTATTCTATTGTGCACATGTACCTCGTTAGTCATGTTGTAAAGGCTTAGATTTGTCTGCAGCCTGTCACTTAAGTTGTGTCAGCTTTTGCCTTTTTAAAAACTGAAAAGTACAGGTTATGCTGAAGTAGTTTCCTTTGTTAAGTGAATGGTTGAGGGCAGAAGTTGCCAGTCCTTTTAGCACTTGGTAGCTACTATGAAAGACACCCAGTTTTGCTTTCTGGGGGGGAAATTACATACATTGGTCACGAGACCTGCAAGTGTTTGTCATCTTTAGACTATTTGACCATTTTGTACTGCAGTTGCATGCTGTGCATGCTGGATCAGAAGCCTGACAGAGACATTGCCACAATATACATGTATGCCTAATGGGACTCTGGTGCTTTGTGAGGTTTGCTACTGCTGCTGCCAATACTAAGTTTTGCAGGCATCTGAATGGTCTGCTTCTGCTTGGCCTTACTCCATTTGTCAGGTTTAGTTAGAAAAAAATATTCCCTGAGGCCAAAACAGCAGGGACAGCTGTTTCAGAGGTAAGGAGGGAGGAATAATTGCCTTCCTCTACAGTGTGGCCCGCAGATCAGTTTCTAGGTATGTTCACCTTATTAATTCTGTGTTCCTGAAGGGTTCCAGGGTTTTGGTCTTCTTCCAATCCTCTTATGATATCACTGTACTATTTGAGGCTCTTTGTTCTGTATTACTGTCTTCCATGTACTTTGGGAAAATGTAATTTGTGACTTGTTAGTATGAAGGAAGTACAGGGAAATTCTTTTGTGACTCTTCCCAGAAGGAACATCTAGCACACAGTTCCCTGTTGTTTGCACGACATGAAACTTCCAAGCAGGCAAGTCCTTTCACACATATATTTCTATACTGCTGACTCTATCCAACAATAGAAAGGTCCTCCTAATATATGTTCTGAAATTCTTGTGAAACCTAGAGAGTGGTTTATTTCTCTCCTCATGACTTCTGCAAGGTCATTTTGATGAAAACAGAGAGTTTGAGAAGGTGGTTTTACCCACAAGGCTGTGTAATTACAAATGGCACATCCTGCGACTGGAGTCTTGTGGCAGAGAGGAACAACTTCACAAAGGTGTAAATTATGTTCCAGAGGCCTATAAAATACTCAGTGAGCATGAATTCAGATTACTCTGTAGGGTGGAACCACAAATGTTTGGGTGATTTCCCCCCCACTTTGCAATCCAATTAATTGGGTTTCATAATTGTCCAACAGAATAACTATTTGTCATGCTAGTTGTGAAGCTCAATTAGGATTATAACTGAGGTGCTGTAGTATTCTAGCAATGAATCAGAAAGAAAAAAAACAAATTTGGGTGAGGGAAAGGAGTTTCTTTGAAATAAGGGAAGCTCATTAAACCCCTGTGCTCTTTAACTGCAAATTTGTTATTGTATATGACCAGCCTCCCAGCAAGGTCCAGTGTGTAATGTTCCTTCAATCCATCAGGTTTACATCTCCTCCTGTGAAAATGTAGTTGGACAGTAGTCTGCTCCTTGTGACCTTCGGATACCCTTCCTGTGTGACAGTGATGTGGTAGGGCCCGGCACAAGTGAGCTATTGTCCTTGCTTGCTGGATAAGTCCTTCCCATCAGAGCATGGCGCAGTGCTTTGCTGACTGCCAAAACACCCCTTCCCCCCACGCCTCCTTTCTCCCTGTTTAAAAATAAAATGCACTAGGATTCAATATTTTCATAACTTTTGGGACCTCTTGGTTGGAGGCAAAGGGAGAGGGAGGGAGGATGCAGAGCAGCCACAGCAAGCCGGTTCATGCCTCTCAATTTGTCCCTTGGAGCTTCTTTCACTGGGGAGACCTGAACAAGCTGGCACTGATGTGCAAGATTGTTCCTGGTAGGAAAAGTGTCTCCTCTGCTCCATATGGCAGACGTGAAAGTAGCTGGGGTCAGGGTGAGTGGGTGAGGTTGCCAGAGGACTGCTGGGGTCACAGACCGTCTGGGAAGCAAGCAGCAAGTCTGATGCTTACTTTTTTAAGTTTCTGTGTTCAAAGACCGAAAACCCAGGGGATCCCAAACTTCCTGGTCCTTTGAACTTGCAGATTGGTGGTGATACTGGCTGAAATCTTAGCTCCTCTCTAATTTCAATGGAATCAAATGAGAGTTTTCATTTGTTAGGGGTGAGTAAACCCAAGGAAATAATTCTGGTTTTGTGACTATTAAAAGAGCATTCATTGCTTGACTTAGCATAATTCCTAAGTTTGTAAGAGTACAACAGCAAAACCCTTTCTGTTACCCACAGGGCACCTAGCTCACATCAGCCTGCAGTGATCTACACCCATAGCTAACAAATGATATGCATCTGAGATATTTTTCATGTCCCAATGGACTGACATCTATTTTCTAAAAGTTTATTTCAGTGTCCACACTGCACACTTACTGCTTCTCTTCTCCAGATACTTTACAAAATCAAGTAAATATTTTCTTTGCAACATCACAGCAAAGACATGTTCTACCTGATTTCCCACGATGCATGTAAAGATACAGTATATTTAGAATAACCAGTGCTATTAGAAAAAAAATACAGGGCAAGTATACATTGTACAATTCAAAACCCTGTGTATTTCCACAAATATTAATAGATTTTTTGGGGGCTACCAAAAAATGACTTTTGTCATCTCTAATTACTTTCTCTAAATAACAGTTTATCTGTCCCTGAAATGTTGAAATGTGTTTAAGAAATACATCACTAAAGTATGCTACCTTATGTAATATATATCAAAATGGAACTTTTCTATTGCTTTTGTTTTTGTCAAATGGATGAAAACATCTTCAGGTTCTTTGGAGAAAAAATTGTCACTCTGTCTTGTTCAGAACTGATGTAACAGACGACTTGGTGACTGAGATCTGGGATTCCTTCATTTCTGCACCTTATGTTGAAATGTAAATAAGTATTTTCTAAAAGTCCTATGTATTTTTATGGAAACACTTGTGCCACTGGAGTTACAGGGTGGTTACGTAATCTGGCTATCATACAGAAAAGACTGTGAATCACATCACAGCTTTCATGAAGTCCAATCCAAAAGATGAAGGCCCAGTATTTTGCTATCCTGGAAAAGAACAGATCAAAGTTTTGCTAAAATTGCCTTGAGATTGGAGAAACCATATATAAAGGGATTTATACCAGTATAATTTGAGAGTGAGTTTGGAGCTGTTGATGTTTTGTGATTCATTCATTGCATAGTAACTACTTGGTATAAGGAAGCAAATAAATAACATAATGAAATCATAAGGGAACCCTGAGGTTATGAGCCTACTTCTTTCCAGAGCCACTGTAGAAAAAAAAAAAAACACCAACAAAAAACAGTGAAATTGGACTGTGTAGTTTGTTTCCTTTAGCTTTATGAGATTTGCACTTCTAATTCACATCTCTCTTTGCTGAAGATGAAATCTGTGCAACAGGTCAGGGCAGCCCTGGTACATCATGGTTTGTCTGATATCAAAAGGTCAGTAGCCCAGCGTAGCAGTAATACCGGTTCACTCATGCAGTCAGTATTAATTGACATGTGAGAATGCATTAACCTAGTACATGGAGTTGCTTGCCCATTTTGTAGGAAACCAACAAATTCATGTAAAAGAATTAGCTGTATAGTCCATCTGTAGTGCACCAAATAGCCTTTTGTAAAACACAAGCTGTATTTCTAATTCTATGATTTTCTGTTTCTCTCGAATCATTGCTGCACAGTGTCCTTAATGTTACATGGTCCCATGAAATAGGAAACAGATTTCATTGAGAAAGTTTCTTCCCTTTTTACTGTTGAAAACACAGAATCTAACCATAGGGTTGAAGTAAAAATAGCAGCGTACCAAGCACTATGAATGCAGTCATTCTCTGTGAATGAATATAACTGTGTTTTTTCTATGGCACAAGAGCAAGTGAGCAGTGTTTAGCAAGCTACAGCAGTAATGAATATATTTATTGCCTGTGTTGCAGGCTGTGTTACATCAGGTGTTTGCAGGGGAAAAAAAAATCTTTCTTTTTTTAAAAAAGGAAACTGCAAATAAAAATGGGAAATGCTGGCATAATGCAAAAAGAGAAAAAGACAACTTTTTGCTGTGGTATTTTACAGCTTAACAAAGAGTATTTTGTAAGTTTGTTCTGCAACCAGAGTTTTAACTAAAAACAGGAAAACCCACAAGTTCTGTCCTTGGTCTTCTTAATGCAAATCCAAAATGATCATTTATTGTCAATGGAGCCGCTGTAACATTTGCATTAAAATAAATGATTTTTAGCCACCAACATGTTGGCAAGCACATTACATTTCAAGCAACCCACACAGTTCCACTGGGATCACAAGCGGATCATGATGAAGTTTGTGCCCATCTTTGTTTGTGGTGTCCAAGTCTTGGAACTTTTTCCTTCCCTCATGTCATTAGTAATTAGGGTTATACAGAGCAGCAGCAGGCAGGAAGTCAATGCCAGACCACTGGTGGGTCAGCCACAACTGTGCCTCATGAGGCTCTGTGCTCCACCAGCTCTGGGAGAGGCAGCTATCTTCAGGGACACTTCGACATTTAGTCATGACGCTGCTCTTCTGCGGCCACTTCTCTAAGTCTTCAGGAGTCCTTTGCTACTGACTCTGAGCAACACAAGTATGCAGATATTATTTTAACTGAGCAAAGATAGAAAATGAGAAAAAACTTTGGGTGACTGTGTGAGAGGATTTGTCAAGGCTGAGGTTGCCTCTGATGTTCAGTTTGAAAGCTGTACCAGCATGTTAGGCAGCACCTCAACCACCTCTGCTAGGAAATCATTTCAACTTAGATGGCCTGCAAGATCATCCAGATGGCATCTGGATTTGCAGTCTAATTGATTGCTTTGGAATGATATTATGCCAGAGGTTGAAATCGCTTGCCAAGGAGGTTTCCTGGAAGAAGGTGACTGTTCTGCTTTCATCTCTGTGAGGCCCAGCCTTAGGTGTGTGGAGGAAATAGAGGATTTGACAGATGGTCACTCTAACACACCAGCAAACCAGCCTTGTCCTACTGTGTAGCTTTATCTAACTTCTGGTGTTTCAGGGCAAGATTTTCACACTCAAAAGCCATGCAGTCTTTATACTGCAGTTGAGCAAACACAATCATAACCTTTTCCACATTGTCAGAGAGACAGAGCTGTGATGAAAATATCTGCTCAGTGCATCTTATTAAAATATTAGGGATAGGAACATAGAGAACAGGGCAGAAAATGGAGGTGAAAGTAATTTTAATTATGTCATTCAATGTTGCAGAATGTTCTTACCATGTCCCTACATCTTCTTGTATTGACAGTTAATGGTTTATTTTTGAGGATAACAAGCTGTTCCTTATGAAAAGATTTTAAAAAGAATGAACTTCTCAGGTCAGAGGGAGAGAAAAGGGGGTATTATAGAAGATGAAGAAAAAATGAACGTGTCAAATTAGGTCATTCTGGTGTCCTATTTAAATAACCTCATAATGTTGGGGTCAGTTAAGTTGCAGGGTAGAGAAAACATGAAAATGACAAAGTTTGAAACAGTGTCACAAAGTTAGCCTCTGAATCTTGCTGCTACAAGCATCTCTGTTTATACAAGCACCACAGATTTGAGAAGAGTCTGGTATTACCATGAAGAAAAGAAGCATCCATCATCATGCAAAATGGGATGAAAATTCCTTGGTGGCATTCTTCATAGCTGAGAGTGTATATTCCTAGGTATGCCATGGGTTAAGAAAACTTCCAGTGGGGACAAGGTATTTCACAGTGTTACAAGAATTGTGTGCCTTGGGAATAACTGGTACAGTCAGTGCAAGGTTCTAGACCAAAGGAATACTGTTGTGATAAGGACTCCAATACTCCTACGTTTTTGTCGTTGCCCAAAAGGTCTGATTCTAATGCTCACCCAATCTTACAGGCTCTTGATATTGTGGGTTTAAGTTGGAGGAGTGATTTGGTCACCTAAGCCATGCTTTCTGAGCTCCTCAGGGATCCCAAGGACTAATTTCTCTAGCCACATCCCTGCTTTCAAAGAACAGAATCTCACCTGAATGCAGGCCTTTATTCTGTCCTGAAGCTTTAGGCTTAGGCTGCGTTCATCAGTTAAGTCAGCCATGACAGGTTTGACTCACTGGCTGTGACAGCATGGCATTTATTCTTCGTGAATTTCACATTCTAGCCTGTGTTGAAATCCAGAGACTTTAGAATTGCTTTTTTTCCTTCTCCCCACCCCCCTTAATGTTCTAAGACTTCCAGCTGCTCAACTTTTCTTTAAAAAAAGTGCATTTGCCAACATTGTAATGAGTCTTGGCCCATCCAATCTGAAGGTGCTGGGATGTTGGGGAGAAAGAAAAAGAAGTGCTGAAGAGCATAAATTCCAGTGCTCCTGTCCTCTGTGTATGTTCCACGTTTGCCTATTCCATCTTTCCCTCCTCCTTCCTCTCCCCACTGCAGACTCACATCTGTCCGCCCTCTGGCTCACCTCACCCGTTCGCCTCCCATCCAGGACGAGAAGTGGTGATCTCATTTGGAGCACAGCAGTCAGTGTGCTTCACAGGCTCTACTCGCAGGGCTTTGGTGCCTAAAGTTTATGTTCCTGCAGAGCCTGAAAATCCAACCTTCTTTTCTGCAGGTTTTTTTTTTCTTATTAAAAGCTTATTCTGTCAGGTGAATTCTTGACACAAAGTTACTCTAATCATAAGGAATAAATGTGTGCAGTTAAAATAGAACCTGACTGTATGCCATATGATATTCAACAATTCATCCATGTATCTGCAGAAAGCCAGCTCCATGGTAGACATGAGATCCCATGTCTGATGTTCAGGTGTAATAGCTGACTCATCCCTCCAGTCTTGCTCTACTGAGTTACGTATGATACTGTGCAGGCAGAAGAAGGTTTGTGTATGTTGCTTTGCCTTTTTGGATTTACTTATTCCTTCTACTTCCCAAAACAAAGTGCAAAAGTTTGTTCATTTTTTTCATAGATTCGTACAGAGGATACCACACTTATGTCCCCTGTTCTATCAGTGACAAACCAGTGGCTTCCTCCTCATATTTGAAGGTACTGGTCATACATTAAAGTACTATTGGGGTGGGGTGTTCCATGGTAGCCAGCAAATGGGCTAATTTGGCTTCCTTTTGTGAGCCTGCAGAATTAGAATCCAAATTCAGAAGCACTAATATATCTAGGGTCAGTGTTAGGATTAGCGTTATGGAATGTCACTTGTCTGTGGCAAATCGATTAATTTTTTGCTGGTTGTATTCCTAGGGATGAATCTTACCCCTATTGCTTTTTTTTTAATATTCCCTTTTAAAGACTGTTCTTCCCTATGCTAAAATAAGAGTCTATGGCCTGTGTTTCACAACATGCACGGCGATCACTTCTGGCCCCAGATTTTTGGAACATGGAAGCTGAGTACTGGCTCTTTATGGAATAAAATCTACAGATTTGTTTCTAAGATGTAGTTGATATAATGTATTTCTAAAAGAGAATACATTCCTAGAAACAGAGCTTTCTAGTCTGAGAAGTGCTGCAGATGTTTCATTCTGGCTTTGCTCTATGAGCTTGTCAATGGACAGAGATATGCCTAAATCTAGTTGTGATACGCTTGACATTTTTTTGTTGTTGTTAGCTCACAGCAGTAGAATAAAACTGATGTAGGAATCAGAAGCAAGCATAAGACCATGATGAAGACCCGATCACTAAGTCACTTTTTCCAGGTAACTAGTTCAAGTTCTTAATTTTTCAGATTTTTTTTTTTTCCTTAGTCAGTGGATGACTCTGATCAAGTGTTTCCAGACATACAACCTTTGGGGTGATTCTGTCAGTTCCCTGGGCAAAACCTTGAGTCTTTGTGTGGTGGCAGTGGAGAGCCAGCTGGCACTGTTCAGAGTCCAGGTTGTCCTGAAAGCAGATCCACTGGGAGCCATGCTGAAGTACAGGCCTAATTTCATCAAGTGGATGAAGTAGACATATGGTTGTTCACCTTTTCTGGAAGCCTGGTTCCTAATAGCATATAGAATTACCTTCCTGAGGTGCTGAGGCGGAAATTGTGGCAGTAAGTCCCTGTACTGAGTAGCCTATACTGAACATGAATATTTGACATTTACGGGACTGAGGTACACAGATTGCACCCCAAAACTTTTGTTTGTTTATAGGACCCTGCCAATGCAGAGTTCAGTACCTTATCACGATCTGGAACATCAGCAGGAAAATTCTGGATTCTGTGAAATTTTGGTCCAGTGCCACCTTTTCCATGTGATTATGCTAAATCCAATGGAAAACAACCCTTCTCTCGCCTCCTTAGCCCACCCCCCAGGAACCCCATATCCCTAAAAACCTAGCCCCTGAGTATCTTAAAACTGCATGCTGGCTCTTTAATGTGGCATACTTGTCTGAAAACTACTTTCCTCCCTGTGTGATATGGTGAGGTACAAGGAGTGAGAATGATTAGAAACTGCTGTTTTCCCTAAGCAGTTTTGCTGTGTTGTTTTCATTTAGTGTTCTTTTAATAAAGAATGATAAAACAGTGAAATTAATAAAACTACATAGGAATAAATATTTCTTCTATGTATGGAAATAACTGCAGTGGGATGGAATTTCAACAATCTTAGGAAACAAACTATTAAGCCAGTCTAAAGAACACTCTCTAATAGTTTTTATTAAATTACCCTGTTGACTGTTGAATTCTGTCAGGTTTTTTATCCTTTCATAACATAATAGGATTTCCTGACAGAGGGCTGGACCTGTTTTTCCTTTTTTTTCTCCCAATTGTGTCTACAGCTCAAGTGAATAAATCTGAAGCACTGCGATGCTTTCTTTCCCTGTAGTCTTTCTCAGAAAAATATCTCTTTACTGATAGAAGAGCTTGATTATTCCCCTCTATCATGGTTGAAAACTTTCTGGAACAAACTGTTTACAAAGGAAAACAAGTCTGATCAAAACATTTTGAAGGAAATAATTTAAGTGGGAGTGATGACTGCAAATATCTCCTTGATATTTTGACAAAATGATGTTTTCTTCCTGTGTGTTACTTTTGCAGGGCTTGGCTTTCCTGGTCAGTAACTGGGGTCTCAGTGCTGGAGTGTGCCTCTATGGAAAGGAGCTGTCTAGTGCATCTAGACTACAATCATCCAGGTCTCCCTTTTTTTCTCAAACCATAAGTGAACATCTATGAAACATTTAATGTCTTCATTGCTCAAGTGGTCTTTCACTTGTGCCCTGTGTGTGTCCCACTGCAGGCTGCCTGTAACAGCAGGCACTCGGACACATCCTGAAAATACAAGAAGGTCAAGGGATGCTAATATGACATTTAACAGTGCGCATTACTGGCAAGTGACATTATATTAGTGGAGGTCTCATAAAGAGAGCAGTTTAACAAGAATCAGGAAGTGAACAAACAGTATAATTTAAAAAATGAGTACACTTCCATTTTGTGATAGTTTTGTGAGTCAGTAACTCATTTCTGCAGAAACTTCAGTACTAGCTAATTTGTGGCAGTCATATAGATAAAGGGAAAAGGAAGCAAAAAATACTCCAGCTTTTTATTGAAGACCACTGCAATTCTGAAATTTAGGACTAGTTTCATCTGGCAAGACAAATATTTTATCTCTTCTTTCAGTCATTGTGTAAAATCAGTTTGATTAATAAGAGGGAAAGTGATCAGGCAATGATGTTACTTTAACTTTTAAGCAGTAACCTTCTAGACTTGGAAGATTTTTATGTTTTCAGGATGGTACCTAATACGGCACTACTGGAGACTGCAAGGATGTTATCCCAGTCCCAGGCCTGATTTGTGGGATTGTTGAGATGACCTCAATTCTCCTTGTAGCTATGCCCATTTTCTTTTGTCATTTGCCTACTCTGAGATATAAGAGGAAGACTTTTATGAATAAATGATCATTTATATCTCACTTTCGAGTCAAGACGACCCAGCTAAGGAGAAAAAAAGAGGTTTTGTTAAATACCTATGTAAACAGGCTGATGTTCCTCCTGCTTTTAAGCACCTCACTAAGGAAGGTTGATTTGCTGACATGTTTTTGAAGCATGGCATTCATCAAACCACACCATCCTAGCAGGCAGAGCAGCTACACTCCAGGCGAACCTGGACATGGGGAACGGTAACAGGAGGAAAGATCATGTTTGGTATGTTGTCAAAGAAGAAATCATCTCCCCCATCCCCTTAAAAAGACCTTACATGTAAAATTCAACCACAGTCAAAAACACCAGGAAGATGCCAATTAAAAACACTGGATCTGATTTATTCAGCAGGCACATGTTTTCAGGAAGGATTAGGCGGGAAAAAGTGGAGAGGAAATGAGAAACACCCTTGTCAAGGTCAGATGTAAAGCAGAAGGGCTTTGCTTACTTCATATCAGAGTGTCAGGGAGAATGGCAGGCCCTAGAAAATGGTATCACTTTCTAATCATGCTCATGGCCCCTCAAACCACAGCCGGCAATCAGGGAGGGAAAGTAACTGTCAGACAAATCTGCCTCATTAAAAAGTCAGCATGTGACAGCAAGACACGCACAGATAGTAGGCTATTAGAGGATTTCTGTTTGCTTTGGGCTTGGTTTTTTTTAATTTCTCTCAAAAGTTGGCAGCTGTAGGCATCTTTCAGCAGGTGACAGAAATGTAGCCTGTCTGTTCAATAAAACACTCCATTTTCACCTGGGTCATGTGCTGTCACTCCAAAGACTTCACTTAATCATGATGTTCCAGCACTGAAATGAAGTGTCATGGAAATTGCCTTCTGCCTTCAGTGTTCCCACTAACACCACCACTGCCATTTTAGCAATCTTGTATGTACCCCAAAAGCACAACCCCATGTCCAGTTCCTTAATAATTTAAATCAAATACTCTAGGAGGAAATAGAGACCTTCATCAACTCCAAAAAACTGGTTGTTGAAAAGGAAGGAAGGCAAAAAACACATCCCACCAGCGTACAACACATCTTCAAGGGTGCAGAGATAGGAAAACATTCAGTAGTTAGTGGAGACCTTTGAAAAGTGGGGAAGAAGAGGACAAGAAGTTGTCTCTTTTCACAGAAAATATAGGAGGAGAAAACAGAAAGCTGAAGAAATGTCCTACTGATCACAAGCTGTGTAGAGAGAAACTTCTGTGCAGAGTTGCCAGAGCAGACTTGGGTCTCATGGTGCTGATGGACTTTTGAGGACTGGAGGTCTTTGGAAAGACAGACGTGAGCTGCTCACAGTTGTATCTGAGTTTCAATCTGTGCAGCTCATACAGCTCATACGTCTGTGTAATGGCCATGGAGAGTGGCTAACTACCCCTTGGCTGGGGTTAGCTAGGTATTACCCAAGTATAGCTTCAACCATCCCTCTGAGGGTTTATTGTTTCCTAGGTCTTTCACTAGCTTTTCTGGATGGAGTGAACTTTACTGTCTGTGAGCTGAAAGGGATTTTGTTGTGGGAATTGATATTAGTGTATAATTAGGCTAACTCGTGCTGAAAAAAAAAATTAGGAAGGGGAAAGGTTCGCTTTGTGATCAGTGTTTTTCACAATGAATAGTGGATCCTGTTCTCATTAGACAGTATGTGGAGAAGAGCTGGGAAAGGTATGAGTTTTACCCTACTGAAAAGGTATATTGATGTACATGGTAGGGTGACAGAAAACTTTAGAAGCATTAGAAATTTAATAACCCATTTCTCAGTGTAGTGGTAAAATTTTTAAAAAAATGTGGGATCGTATATCTACCTAGTAAAGGTTTACCAAACCCACTTGCTGGCCATCTCAAGTAGCAGGGACACAGTGGGCAAAGTCCTTTTTACTTAAATTAGAAGTTGGTAAACCTTGTTTGCCTCATTTATCCTCCATTACACTACTGCCTTTTTTGTAGCTTGGTCAGCTCCAGCAGGTTTCAGGCCCTTCACAAATCTAAAACTGGCTTAAAATCACAAAGCTTATAATAATAGTGTGTCCTGAGTGGTTTTACTTGCTTTCTGAACCACCAGACTGCAGATGGGTCATGTTTTCCAGCTTGAGCTTGTCAGATAGAAGGGATGCATATACACTCACATTGGTTTCATGCATAGAAGGGGAAGACTGAAGATTTTTTGTTACTGCTTTAGTCCACTTGCTCAGGCTGTGAGGAAATTTACTAAGCCTCCATAATAAACCCAACTGAAGACTGGGTTTTACACCCACATGTGTTTTTGTGACAATAAATGGTATCCTGGAGTCATTTATCACCCATGTCCTTGTTTATGCCTGGTATTGTATACTTGAATAGCAGTTTATTTACTTTTATAGGAATATACATTTTCAGTTGCTTTCTTGCTGGAAAATAAATATTAGTAACATAAAAATTTACTCCTCCTTTGGTTTTCCAAGGTTTTACCTTTATCTTTCCTGCCTACTGTGCAATGTATTCAATATACTGCATGTCCTAAGGACATAGTAGAAAGTTATATGCCAGCCAAATACCTACTTATTCCAAGTAATGTCAAATAAGCCCATCTAGTCTAATTTTGAGATCTTTTCTCTTCTTTACATTTTTTTAGGGTGAGAGATCTAAAAAGATTTATGGAATTTCAAAAATGGTGTTTTTCAAAAGTAAATGTTTGAGCCACTTGGTTTTGGCAATACTTCGGCAATAATTCTATAAAATTTACCTAATTATTTTTTAAATGTTAACCAGTTTTCATTTTTCATTTTTCAGAAAAAAATATAGTTGTCCTTAACTAGTGCTAAGTCCTGTTCAATAAAATACTGTGTATATAAAAGACACATGTTAAAGTTTAAGGAATAAAAGATAACAAATAGGAAAATCGAGAAAGGATGGGTTTAAATATTGGTAACAGAAGTAGTTTGAGTGTTTTCTTCAGAGTGGTCTCTGCTTTTTGCTTGAGTGGCCGTGTACTGGCCCTAGTTTTATAAAGGGTCTTGCACATGTAATGCAAGAACATTGCTGTGGAATCGCTATATGCAATTTATGAGAATGATAATCCAGATTATTGCTTAGCATCTGAACATGACAACTAATAACATTCATGATAACAGCCCTTCAGTGGACCACATCATTTGCCCACATGCTGATGGAACAAGGCAATGGCTTCACTATATAGACCCCATTTCCAGCTTTGTCAACCTAACCCTGTGCTAAATCCTCCATGCCCAACACAGTGCACTGAAAAGTGTTGTTTGGAAGAACTGGAGAAGCCAGGTCATGTTAAAAAGAGCAATGTCGTCCTATCCCTGTCCTGTTTATAGGTACTGAGGAGGGCTTAGCTGATTTCACCACTGGCTACTCCTACCACACTGAGTAAAGTAAGATTCATTGTAAGAAATGATGGTTTGCTTCAAAATTTCTATTGCCATCACCTGGCGCAGTTCTGCTACAACATGAAGTTAAAGTGAGTACAAAGCATTGCCTAGGGCACATTTCTCTAAGTTATATGACATAGGAAAAAAAGTACAATCTAAACAAAGTAAAATCTATTGGGCTGTGACTTGACTTTATACTTTTGCTTAGACAGGAAAAACCTCTGAAAACTAAGTTGACACTGTTTCATGATTTGATCTTTAACAGCTTGCCCTCCATATGGAAAAGCTTTAGAATTTGACTGGAAAATTTAACCCTTTTTAAAGACCTTTAAAAATTTACCAGAAGACTTGCCTCGGTCAGTATTTTTATACAGAAAATTTTAAAAAGAAGGGAAAAGGGTTATTGCTATATTCTTATATTTGGACCAGCAGTTATTGTAAATAGCACAGCTATGTTAATATTAACAGAGCTGTCTGGATTTACACCATGTAAGAATATGACCTGAAAAGATTTGAAAGGGGCTAATATATAGAATTCCTCTAGTTTCATCTCTGTCAAATGCTAATAGGTTTGTCCCAAATGATGCCTTGCTTATTTCCCTTTATGGTTATGTGTCTACTTTAGTTTTGCTTCCAAAGAAATAAGACTTATGCATTATCCGTCTATTTTTGAAAGAAGATGAAAGGACAAAGGCAGACAATTAGTGTTTGAGCCTGGAGGCTGATATCAGCCAAACTTGCAAAAGGAGGTAGAGGCATGCAGCCTTAGAGAAACTAGTAGCTGACTGAAGAGATGCCCCAGCAAGATGGGCTGGCAGGTCAAAAGCATTCGGCAGCAGCTGGGGTTGGAACTGTGCATACGTGCAGAGGACAGCCATGCGGTCTGCACACTACTCCAATTCAGCCAAAGTACAGGCTGGGCTGTCCCTGGTGCTACAAAGGATGTTATATGGGGTGGTGTCACCCCTAGAAGGGACTTCAGGTGAATGTAAAAACTGGAAAATCAGGATTTTTCAGGTTCTGCCAGTAGAACACCTTGCACCTTTTGTGGTTTGTTGGGTTTGGGTTTTTTCAGCAGAACTGAGGACTTCTGATAGGTAGTGAATAGGGTTTCCTCCTGTCAGATACTATACCCTCATACTGTTTCTTTTGAAAACCAACACAGAACAAAGCTAAACAAAAATGATTCAAATATGTTTGATCTTCTATTGTTTAACCTACAAGCCACAACTTTCTTACTTTGGTCTACCATAAAACAAATGGGGAAAAAAATGGAACAAGAGGAAACCTTTGGCTGTCTTTCAGATCAGGATGAAATCCATGCCTGGATGGCTTCTGAGCCTTCCCAGCTTTTGTTAGTTTACACTGACCTGTTTTGAATGCTGTATTTTGTTAAATGTTTTCAAGCCATTATATCATTCTCTATTTGCACTTTACTCCAGTCACTTCTAAATCTGTGCCAATCAAACCAAGTATATATGTCCAAAGAAAACACATTTTTAAGACAGAATATGGCAGTGATCCTATTTAGATACATACTTCAGATTTCACACACAAGTAGTCCCACTGAGTTTGAGGCTTTTGCAAAATTAAGTGTCTTGCAGAACTCTGCATGATTAGGGCCAAGAAAAGAGGGACCTCTGGACTCACAGCTCTGTCTTATGCTCTATATGTGGCTTTCAGTAAGTCATTTCATCTCTGTTGTCTTCAATTTCCAAACATTAAAATATCAGCTACTTATCATGCCTGGTATTTGCAAAATGAAATTCATTAGCATTATTCTAATGCCTAAAACCAGAGGATTCAACACTGCACTGGGGAAAGGTTACAAGTGCATAAGCATGTTGTGACTGAGAAAACACAGGGAAAGAGGACAACCTGAAGTGAGAGAATAGAACCAGGAGAACAGTAAAACTGGGTGGAAGATGTTGAAAAGAAAAGAGCAAGGAAATTTATATGTGTTTTTTAAAAAGGGCAAATTAAAAGGAAGGATAGCAGAAAGCTTGTTCATCTTGCGAGACAGATTTCTGAAAAGCTAAGTCAAGAGTTACTTCAGGTGGGAATAGAACCCTTTATTTACTTCCACATGTAAATCTTACTGATATGTAAACTTTTGTTAACCATGTAAGATGATGTAGTAAACACCAAAAGTATTTGCACAACGACTAACAGCAGTTCTGTTTTTTCTCGGATATTTATCTGTTAGTTTAGAAAAAAAAACCCAAAAGATACAGGTATTAGGGGAGCTGCAACACAATTTCTCATTGTACTTGAATATTAACCAAGTCTAGTCATACTCATGTTTTGGAGAGTGACTGATGCATAAAGCAGAAAATGGTAATATATTTATATTAAATACTTGTCCCACGTTTTTAATGCCTCCCTCACTATGTATTTCCAATGGAGTTCTACCTTCAGGTTTAGGATTTCTTTTATTACTTTTCTTTCCTAAAGAGTAAAGTCAAGAGAACTCAGATAATGTTCTTATGCTCCTATTTTTCTCCCCTAACCTGGGAGTACAAAGTCATGTGGAGGCTACTGATATAAACAGGAACAGCTATTCTACTCTTTCATGAAAAAACACTAATTTTCCATTGCAATCTACTCCATTTTTTTTCCTTTTGAGGGAAGACCACAGGTTATTTTACTTTGGCACCATTGTTGTGATGTCTGGACATTGTGGGTAATACCTACTGGTTGGTTTACACATAATCACAAAATCAAAATGGTTAGTACAAAAGAGAGTGGCTGTGATGGGTTGACCCTGGCTGGACACCAGGTGCCCACCAAAGCCGTTTTATCATTCCCTCTCCTTCTCTGGACAGGGGAGAGAAAAATATAACAAAGGGCTTGTGGGTCAAGATAAGGACAGGAGAGATCATTCACCGATCACCATCACGGTCAAAAACAGACTCAGCTTGGGGAAAATTAACTCAATTTATTACAAATCAAAACAGAGTAGGGTAATGAGAAATAAAAC
>JANZLQ010000079.1:11310111-11330183 GCA_026212715.1 Elanus axillaris | reverse complement strand
AGCGTGGGGTCCCTCCCACGGGAGACAGTCCTCCACGAACTTCTCCAGCGTGGGTCCTTCCCACGGGCTGCAGTTCTCCACAAACTGCTTCAGCGTGGGTCCCTTCCACAGCGTGCAGTCCTTAAGTCACACACTGCTCCAGTGTGGGTCCCCCACGGGGTCACAAGTCCTGCCAGAAAACCTGCTCCTTGAGCTCCTCTCTCCACAGATCCGCAGGTCCTGCCAGGAGCCTGCTCCAGTGCGGGCTTCCCACGGGGTTACAGCCTCCTTCGGGAACACACCTGCTCCGGCGTGGGGTCATCCACGGGCTGCAGGTGGGCATCTGCTCCCACACACACCTCCCTGGGCTGCAGGGGCACAGCCTGCCTCACCGTGGTCTTCATCACCACGGGCTGCAGAGGAATCTCTGCTCCGGCACCTGGAGCACCTCCTCCCCTCCTTCTGCACTGACCTGGGGTCTGCGGGGTTGTTTCTCTTACATGTTCTCACTCCCCGGCTGCCATTTCTCTCTGTCCCCCAACTTTTTTTCCTTCTTAAAAATGTTATCACAAAGGCGTTACCACTATCACTGATTGGCTCGGCCTTGGCTAGCAGTGGGTCCATTTTAGAGCCGGCTGGCATTGGCTCTGTTGGACACAGGGGAAGCTTCCAGCAGCTTCTCACAGAAGCCACCCCTGTAACACACACACACACACACACCCCCGCTACCAAAACCTTGCCACAGAAACCCAATACAGTGGCTTTTGTGGGTAAAGATACACTTACCGGTTGCTAAACTTCAGCCTTACTGCTTTTCTTGGTATCATCCTACCAATCCAAAAGGCTTATTTTAGGCTTTTTTTAAGGAAATCTTCCTTTTTAAAGGTTGATTCAAAAACTGATGGGAATCTTTTAATCTTGATCTATTTATGGACTTCAAATCATGTCTCATACTGAAAATGCAGGTTAGGTTTTAAACTAAGCCAAAGTCCTTCTTGATCTTTATTATCTGTGTTGAATAAAAACACTTTGCTAAATGACAGAATCCACAGAAGCTACCATATTTCACAGAGGAGTGGGAGGACTCCCAGCATGAAGATAGATGGCAACTATGACAACCTGCATTTTCAGTTCTCTTGGGGGCACTTCCTAGTTAGCCTTTGCAGAAGAACGTCCAAAACCTACCACTAATTATAGATGCATAGTAATAAGCATTGAACTGTTCAAAGAAATAATGCATAGTCACAGTTGAATTTTCAGGCCAGTTTCCAGATATGCTCAATTGTCCTTCAGCAACCTGAGGTCATTTTACATGAGACATCTACCAAATCACAACACAGAAGAGATGGAGAAGAAAGAGGAAAACAAAGACCTTCCTTACTCACATGCCCTTGGGACCACCCAGACCAAGTTACCAGGTCAGCTGAGGTACCTCAGCAATGTTTGTGGTTTCTCATCACTAAAACACATGCTTGGGTTTCACTTATTTCTTTTGCAAGTTGAAATTTCACAGGCATGAGATAACTGAAATGCCAGAGCCTTTTTACAGTAAAGCAGAGGGCACTACAGCTAACCTGCTCTTTCATTTGAGTGTAGAGAGAGAGCCCACACTGGTGTAGCATGTATCAAAGAACAAGAAATACAGGTAAACATTAAGAACTGTTTAAGTTGGAGTGAATATTGCTGTAACCGTCCTTACACAAACATCCTTTCATCCAGACCTCTGTTAAATTCTAATGAATTAATTGAAGCATTTGAGATTTTCTGGGTTTATTGGATCAAAGCCAATCTGCTGTCCATAAGTGGATAAGGAGCTATTTATATGACTAAACCCTAGAAATTGATTGATCTTTTGTGATGAGTTCTAGCAGTTTCAGTGAAGTGTAAAGTAGAATACATTCAGTACGAGGGGAAGGGAAGCATTGCAGGGTGTCCTGTGTTTGAAGTCCAGACTGTGACAAGGGTATGATTTCCCTAGCGTGGGAGTAAGGTTGGCAGAGCTACTTCAATAGGTGGTGTGCTCACCATAGCAGAGTTTACCTGCAGGCATTAAGATGGGAAGTATCCAGTGCTGCTCTTTTGGAGCTATTAAGAGAGAAAGTTCCTATTAAGAAGTGGTTAGATTTCAGCTTCCCTGGGCTTCATGATGCCAGAGAAGCAGAAGAAACCATGTAAGTATTGACCAAATATCTCCAGTGCTTCCACATTAAGGAAATAATTTTCTGAGCTGTAAGGGACGTCATTTTTTTTTTGCTCATAAAGCCTGTTTCATGGAAGGCTATACCTCCTGACATTCTCCAGCTGTAGATGCTCGAAAATTGGAATTACAGGAGCTTCCAAAATCTGTGAATTTTAGGAAAAAGTTGAAACAGAGAGAAAAAGAACTGAGTCATCCTTGCTAAATGAGTAACACTCTCAAAAAGATGGTTTTGGGTGTGTGAGGAGAGGGGACACCAGAGCTCAGACTGTGATTTATTAGGAAGGCATATTGAAAAATATTCACCTTATAGTGAAATTGCTACCATATATATTCCTGTGTGTCATCTTGTCCATACCAAGTTTTAAGGGTATAACCCCTCAGTACCCTGGATTTCCTCCTAGGCTAAATTCACATTTGCAGGTGAGTTCAAAAATCCTTTACAGAGGGCTTGGATAATGTCTGTATTCTACACAAACTTTACCTGGGTTTTGGGTGTGAGCTGAATGTAAACCTTCTCTGTGTCTCATGCTGTCTGTCTGTGCAGAGCTATGTTTTAGACTACATACAAAAAATTGAGAATACTTTAAACAGGGCTCTGTGATCAAGTGCCTGTAGAGTAAATTAACAGTGTAGTTTTAGGATTAGTGAAAAATGATCCAGCAGCTGATTTTCCTGCTGTGGAGGAAAAAAAAAAAAGAAAGAAAAAATGCCAGCTATATTAATGTTCTAATATACATCTTTTGCAAAAAAACAGGTGATAGAAAAGTTTTCAGAGATGATCCTTAAAAATTCAGCATGTTTGTTCTGGGTATGTGTGCATAAATGTACATTTTAACAAAAGAAAAGCATACATCTTTTCAGTCAACAGAGAAGAAAAAGGGTTTAAAAATGGCCAGGATCTGACATGACAATGCAGAGGTAACTGAAAACAGTGTTTCCCCCTCTTCAAACAAAAAGTGTTGCAAAACAGCTGCCCAAAATTCCAGATGTTCCAGTCCCTCCCTCACCAGCTTCAATGAAACATGACATGTAAACAGTACAGTACACTCTCTACAGAAATAAAGTAGATGAGGAGTGTCCAAGTGTGTGGCTGAAGAGCTTTGTCAGGGCATGAGAGGGCTGGATGGGAACACCCTCGCCAAAGTTTCCGTTCCTTTCCCCTTTTCTCCCTCTTTGTCTGCCAATTTGTATTTCATAACATGATGAGTTACAGAAGGTTGTGAACCAGCACGGCATGGCCTTACCTCATACCCCTGTGAGAAGGCTGAATGCAAAGGCTGTGTGCCTAATTCCCCAAGTACAGCATGGGTCATAACCTGTTATTGTTTTTTGGTTGTAGTGGTGCCAGAACAGACATTTTTCTTGTCTAGATTCCAGTAATATATCTCACAGCTTGCTTTTTTTTTTTTTCATTACTTGGCTGGTCTGTCTTCTCAGCTTACATTTTCCCCAGTACTGTCGGTCGCTCCATTGGCTACTAGACTGTTGAAATCTGTTGCAGTCATTCCCCTCATGATGATGTGGGAGAATATAACCCTGTGGCTGGGGAATTACTGTATGTGAATAGTAGAGGGAAAGAATTACACATGCTTTATGCAAAGCTGACCATTGGCTCACACACTGTTGCTATTTCTCCAGAACTTTCCCCTTGCTCTCCCTGCACAATCCTGAAAGAAAAAATAATAATAATTAAAAAAAAAAAAGACAAAGTTTTCCAGGATTCTTTCCTGGGTGAAATAGCCCTGAATCTAGATAGAAAAGTGGGAGGGTGGGAGAGCAACTCGATGTGTGGACTGATCAGATCTGAGGGCTTGTCCCTGCTTTGTTGCTGTGGCAGACCTAGACCCATTGTGGTCCTTCTCTCAGTCAGGATTTGTTTCTGTAGAGAAGCTGAAAAAGAGTAAATGGTAATATATTTTTCCAGGTGATTACACATCTATTAACCCACCTTGTATGATATTCAATGCATGTGGCTAGGAAGATATGTGGTGAAAGGATGTTAAACCTTGCAAAAAACCAGATGTCTTATGCACAAATAGTTACTTTCTCTTAATATTTAGATTTTCACCCATTTTTGTGCTATGGGTTAGAACAACTAGGTGTTTGCATATGATGCCAAACAATATTAATCTGGAAGAAAATGAGGAAAGGACTGGGTTCCTTTTAAAGCAGGTGTTCTTTAATGATTTTATTGACTCATTTAGAGGACTGGAATTCAGTTGCAGAGTGTAAGAAAAGTTTGCAATATCTGAGTTCAGTCAAGTCTTACCAGACACATAGGTCTTATACCAGTCGTCTCTGCAGATGTACACTGCACCCCAGTTGTGGGTATGGCATGAAACACAAGAGCTTATCTGATTTGTGTCTCTTCAGTGAGACAAAAATGAAGTCATGTCTTGAAGTAGAGCTTGATTTCATTTTGAAACATGTCCTTTGCTTTTTGTGATAGCAGTTGAAGTTTCCAGTAGCTGATCACAGATCTTCTTACAATTTTTGTTTCTTTAAGTCTCATCTACTGGTTTCTACAGAGTAAAGGAGAAACTCAGCTTCATGGACGTAAGACTCCCCACAAATACTTAAAATGTTTTACCTGTGGACAAAACATTGAACAATGAGACAGATAAACCACAGGGACTCAGTGTCAAGACTGTTTTTTAAAGTATTTGTGATTGTTTCAGCCAGCTCCTTCACATCCTGGAGTCTTAAGTGGTGACATGTCAGGCTGGAAGTCCAGCAGAGCCTGGATGCAGTGCTGGCTATATCAGCTCTCAGGCATAAAAGAAGAGCAGGTCTAAATGAAAGTAGCTGTTCTGTAACAGCCTTGGGGAGCTCTGAGGGAGACAGGAGCTGTGGGTTTGTCAATGCAGAGGGGTAAATTGTGCCACTGGGCTTCCTGAAGGAGTCAGCTGAAGGAAGAAGAAAACAGGTTGTGGGGAGAGTGACACTGTTGCTTATCCCCCCCTCAGAGCAGCATCATGTTTGTAGATAATACGTTTATGCAGTAGCCTATCTGTGCTCTTGAGTCTAGCAGACAAGTGCCAATGCAATTCAAATTCTCAAAGAAAAACATAAAAATTCAGCCTATATAATTATACTATCATAAACTGAATGGCTAATGGAACAGCTTAGGACTGCCTGCCTGCATATTTTCTTCTGTCTTAATTTGAAGATAGAGATCTCAGTTGAGAAAACAAAATTTAAGAGATTTTACCAGAGCCTGAAAATAACATTATTTATGGATAAGAATGATTTACATCGATGTGAGAGACACAGTGTTGAAGATTCTGGCCTAGATACTCATTTCTGGGAAAGCTGGAAAAATAAAGAGGCCAACCAGTATCATGTCCAATTCTTTTTATAAATGATTTTTGAGGTGCTTAAGCCAAGATCTAAAAGGCACTGTACAGACACAAAGCTCCTCTCCAGGAAAGTTAAAAGTCTAGATAAACAAGACATACAGTCAGCTGTAGATGCCTGACGGAAAAGCAATTTGCTTAAGAACGAAATAGATCAGTAGCAAAGCTCAGAGGAGAAAATCAGGTGTCCTAACTGCCTTAGGTAAAAGATAACACTGGCTCCCCTGCTCCAGGGTCAAAACTCCATGTTTTCATTTTGTCTTTGCCACATTGTTGGAAGGGTCTAGAAAAGGATGTTGATCATTTGGAGACAGTTTGGAGGAGGTCAATGAGAACAAACTGGAAAGTGTAGCTGATAAGAGAGAGCTACAAAAAAAACAGTTCTTTAGTCAGCAAGATGGATAGTAAAGGGGGAATAGAGCAATACTCTAATGTATGAAACCGTGCTGCTTCCATCCTGCTGGAATTATCTGCAGTCCCTTCTACTATGGATGTTGAGACGAAGTAGGAGGAAGTAAGACTCAGGTTTAGCATGAGAAAAGACATTCTCAAGCTAAGGATGGAGACCTGATTTAGGGACTGATTGGACTGCGATTCACACTGTCTCTATGCACTGGAAATATTCAAAAATTCCTTAGGCTGTCAGGAGTGATGGGATTCATTGGTCTTTCCTTGAGGCAGCTGTAAACATTAGATGACTCCTTAAGGTCCCTTCCATCTCATCGTCTAGGTACTGAAACCCTTAGTAAGAAGAGTTTTGTCTGTTGCATTTTAAACCCCTTTGAGATTCCTAGACAGAATATGTTCTAGAGTAACAACATGATGGTGGTTATTACTGTGTATCTGTGCATATCTAACATCATGTATATGTATGACCAGGAGATGGGAAAGTGAAAACTTCTAGTGACAGTTCAACAACCAAGGAACTGATGTCATCATCTTCCCCTGTTGCCTGTCTGTGAAAGTCACTTGATGTCACACCTCGAAGTATTTGGAGGGGAATAAAGAGAGTGAGAGTGCAGCATTATTCATAGGCACACAGGCAGGGAATCCCTCATGCACATCTAATGCGTGCATCTGACATACCTTCCTATTCCATGATGTAGGGAGATGATGGTCAGCAGGGCACAGCCAGCAGACCTGGGACTGTCTTGCAGCACCTTAAAATTTCTTTGCATTATATGAAACTTTGGTGCTTGATACCAATGTTTTCCCTGTTGGGTAATTCTTTCCTTCGTGTGTAGGATGCCAGTGCCTAGTGTTTCTTCCCATCCTCCCCTCAACACCACTATGTTTTCCCCACCCTGCAAAGGCATCCTGTAACTTCTACTTCATTTCTGCTTGTGTATCTGGCATAAAGTGTCAACAAAAATTAACCAGAGAATTTCTGGCCTGCTGTTTCAGTTGGCTGGGTTGGTGCCCATTTGTAACAACCAGTCTGGCTGGATTATGTCTTTTGGTCCCTGACCACCCCATTTGATGCAGACAGGCTTTCTGCTCTGCACTGAAGAGGAGGAATTGCAAGGGCTCCTCTGCTATTCAAGGAGGGAGAAGCAGCGGAACAAGATCACCCTTCTAGTCAGTACTCCTTACTTCCTATTTTCTGTGACTGTGTGACAGCTCTTATCTTTAACTTCTCGAGTTGCATAGGACTGAAAAGATACAGTTTCATCTCAATTTCCACACCACCTTTCACCAAAGGGTCAGGGACCTGGGAGAGATCAAAGGCTAATAGTAGGAATGTTTTCAAAGCATCACACCCGTTAGGGACAGCTGGTGAAGTAAGAGAGGCAAACAGGGGAAGACAATGTTTAGTGAGGGCTTCTATCCCTCTACTGTAAAACAGATAATAGTTTATTCCTCCTCTGTGGAACGTACTCATTAAACCAGATTCATTATTCCTTGTGGACAGATGCTCTGCCTTGCTCCATTCACTTTGGAGGAGTTACACTGATTTATGTTCATAAGAGGTTTGCCCCACAAATAATAAGAATGATCAGGTAATACTGTCTCATTGTACTCCTTGCACTCATAGAGCATAAGGTTGCAGGCAGTTGTGCCAATGCAGAAGACTTCATGGTGAAGAAGGCATTTCAATGGGTAGACAAGCTGAAGCCAAGCTTCACAGCAAATATTATACTAAATAAGGGGAAAGTTGCTGCAGGTGTCTAAAACAAAGAATAAATAAAAGTTTCCACTCCATGTTGCATGGACTAAAGCTTGTGAAATATTACACCATTAGGGAGAGATCTGCCTGCTTTGATTCATTAATTTCCCTTTAAGGCGCTTCATTTCCCCTCCCAATCATGTGTCAGTTAGCTTTTTGTGACAACGCCCCTTGAAGAGTGGAAGTGCTTCAGTCCAGGTCTGGCTCTTGCCCTCTCTTCTCCTCTGTCTGTGACCTTAGAACTTCAACACTATTTTCTTTCCTGAGTCAGGAAGAAGGGGGCAGCTGGCTAGGACCTTGCACTCATCACTGGTTTTCCACCTACAATATGTTTGCTTTTCTTTTCCAGCTGCAGTTTTATCTTACCCCCTTCAGTCACTCATTCTTTGGCATGTATATTGTGGGCTCAGTTCTCCACTTACTTAGTATATGCACAACATCATTGGCTTCAGAAGGGTTTATGGTTTTAATAGAGAAGACAGCTTGATTCAGTTCTTTTGCTTGCAGTCATACATTCTACCAACCTCAGTGGGAGTGAATTGCCACAGGTCACGAAAATGCTGTAGAAGTGTAAGAAGTTTGCTGATGTCCCATTAAAATTATTAAAAAAGAAAGAGAAAAAAAAAAACCTAAATAAACCCAGACTGGACAAATCTGTCAGCATGGCTGCTGGAAGAGAGAAGGGAGGGGTGAACAGCTGCAGTCCCCTTCCTTTGCATCGTAAGCAGGCTGTGACACTATAATTCTTTTATCACTTTTCTTATTGCATACTTCTTTCCTTATCTTCCTGAAGCTGGATTTAGATTCTTGCCTGGCAAGGCAACAATTAGCCAGATGAAATGTAAGTGTAATACACAGACAATGCCAAGGCCTTCTAAAATGAAAAAGAAGATCCTGCTGTGTGTTGGATTGAATTTCTTTCTTTGGTACTCCAGAGGTAGTTCGGGTGGGTGAATAGGAGATTGCCATTCATTAGTTTCCATCTGCAGATACGTAGTTGTAGTTCTGCTAATTTGGAAGAATTTCTTCACCAAATAGAACACATAATGGTAGCTTAAGATGTCTGGGAATATACTCCAGTTTCAGATAGGTCTTCATCATGAACTGTTATTTTCAGACACAAGCACTTAAATTCCCATAGAAGTCCATCCTGCAAGTTGCTACGCACTCTGACCTTAGTCCAGTGAAGGACTTAAACACATGCTTAACTCAGATATGTTCATCTTACTGTGTTTCCTCACATGCTTAATATGAAGCACATGCTTAATAGCTTTGCTGGAGCGGGCTCAGGATGCTTTGCAGCTTGCACAATGGGACCCATCTCTCACACAGATAATCATAAGGGTTTGAAAGCCTTCATAAATTAGCAACTAGTGATTTACTATAATAGCTAATAACTATTGTTTCTCTTGAAACGAAGGAAAAGAAATCCATTTTTGAGCGGAGCCCTCTTTGTAAGGTCACTTCTTTTGGCTCCAACTTGTCAAAGCATTCACTGTTAGCCTCTGCCTAAAAAAGATAACATTAGTGGCATAGCAGGGCCGTGAAACAGAGATCTGCATGGACAGCAAATGGATCATTTTTACTGTGGGTTGTGTAGGTTGACCTGTCTGTCTTTAATTTAGTTTTGGAATTGTCCCGGAACTGCTTTGTGGTTTACAGTCCAGTATCCAGATGCTATTCCCAGACATGAAAATGTTACTGATGTAAAGTTAGCAAGGATTTGCAGGGGAGCCTCACTGAGTCTGAGCTGTGTTCCCAAACCTGCTGCTTTCCTGCCTGTGCCCACAAGCATGCACACATGCATAATTAAGCATCTCATTACATGAGTTTCTTTTTACCTAATAACCAGAAAAGGGGTGTGTGCATCTAGCTGGGATCAACACATCTGAACACACTGGCCTTCTGGCACATGTTGTGTGACAGAATCTGCTGCTGCTGTCATGGTTGCTCTGCTCCCTAGTCAGATGCATTGCTAAATGAAGAAAGACATGTTGTAGAAATTTATGACTTGTCTTAGGGTAAAGTAAAAGTAAGCGTTATTTAGTAATATAGAACTGGAGCCCTGGCTTTAATCTTCTGCTAAACTATCCTTTTTCCATATAACCTAGATTACTGAAATCTGCGTTTCATAATACAGATACGGCTTTGCCATATTTTTTCTGTTATTGAGCTGCTTCTGCCATCACACCATACCCACTTACTGATCTGATTATGAATTACCTGAAATTTTCCAAACCTTATTTGGGTCTGTTTCACACAATTCACAAAGTCTTTGGGTTGCCCCTAGCAGTCAACATTGACTAGACATGGATTAGTTCAACAGACATTATGGGTAGCCATGGCAGTTAGAACGTATGCATATTCAAGTCTTCCTGTATATATTTTAATTACATTAATATATTTTCTAAATATATTTTTTTCTATTGTGGAATAAAAATAGAAGTCATTTTGGATCAGCAAGCCTAGAAGTGAGAAACTCAACAGCAAGCCCTATTCCTGCATTTAAAATACATTTTGAAAACAGATTTGAATGCTTTTTAGTTCTGTGTCTGTACCTATGTAAGAACACATTGTTTCATCTTTCTATTAGTTTTTCACCTCATTAGCAATTATTAGAAAGACTCTGCATCAGCTCTGTATGCTTTTTCTTAAATTTGTGGCGGGCACAGGTGATGTTTTCTGAGGGATGATGCAGTAGATAACAGTTGTGGATGTGGTAGAGATTTCCCCTTCACTCAAAAGTGCTCCAGCATTAGATTACAGGGAGGATATACACCCACCAGAAGGCAAGCTGACCAGCTCTGGATATCCACCCTGCATTTCAGACTGGTCAGTTGGACTTTCTGAATAACTGAGGAGAGTTTTATCCAGTCACCATTGCACTGTTTGATTCAGCTTGCTCACCTTCCACAGAAACCTTTAGCCTTTACTGAAGGCTTTGAGACAAGTGACCTGCCATTTCCCTGAAGCAATTTGTGTGAGCAGATAAGCTTGCTCACTGGCAAAACCATTTGCCTCTGTCCCAATGGAAGCTGTTTGGTTTCAGTTTGTGACGGTTGCTTCATGTTATGCGGTGGATAAGGACCGCGGTCAGTTCGTTTTTCACTCTCCATGGAAGAGTTATTGTATTGAAGTAAAGTATTGTATTGCTAAAGTATGTTTAACTGCTGCAAAGTGCGATGAAGAGGCTGAAAGAAGTAGCTCGTGCATCTGGGCTTAGCAAGAGACAGAGCATGTCAAGTAATACTATGAAATTAACAAAGCATGTTAGTAATAACAAAGTAATATGATGAAATTAACATCAGACACTCAGAAGTTATTGACAGAGGTGTCTTGTCCTTAGCATTTGTAGGAGTACATGCAATGAAGTTTTTCATTACCCAGCATTTGATTTTGACCACTGCATGATGCCTTCACATCCTACATGCAGGGTCTCCGACACCCAGAGCAGAGTGGGGAACAGGCAGAAATCTGTTGGACCAAGTCAGTTAGAAAAGTTAGAGATGGTCTGAGCAAGACCATGCATGGTCACTGCCTTTGCCCCTGGTGCTGTGGAGCTGCCCTGTACCACTGTGCTGACCAGCAGCTTCTGCAGCAGCAGTGGGAAGGTGGAGGAGAGGGATAAAGGCCTCCTGCAAAAAGGGCAGCTTCCTGGCTGCACGGCTTTGAAGCATGAGGGACATGCCTAGCACTCCATTCTCTGGCACCAGGTGCGGAAACCCAGATGACAGCCTGAAGCATGAAGCCCACCAGTGTCCTGGCACTGGTGTGAATGCAGCAAACTCCTCAAGCATCAACCAGCAAGCAACTAAACAGGGACAAGGGTATCCCAAGTTCCCAATCCAGTTGCAAAGTGCCCTTTTAGGGACTGGGAGAGCAATCCCGCAAGGGCGTGTATCAGCTGTAGTGTGGTGAGTATGGGGTCTCTGGTCCATATTCCCCAATGCCTGCCATTGCTCTGACAGGAAAACTCTGTAAGTAAATGAGTATTTGAGGTTCAATCTGACTGTGCTGCCAAGCTTACAGGTTGGGAAGACCCCTAGGCATCCCACAGGGCACATCACTGGTGGTAAGGATGCTCAGTTATACACACAGACTAAGCATGATGTGTCTGGCCCGTGGATGGCTGAAAGATATTCTGAAATCCTACTAAGCTGAAACTTCTTCACTGAAGTACCCTTCCAACCCTGTTCTAACTTTTTAGTTTTAAACAACCTCCATCACCAAAGAAAATAAGTAAAATGTTGAACTAACATATTATGTTTTTCATTTTCTGCACATAAGTAACACATTTTAAAGCTTTTCCCTTTGTGTGGTGTAATTACAGCTGATGGCTAATACAGCTTTTTTTAAAAAAAAAAAAGTTTTCTGCTTTTGAACTCACAGGAGGCAACTGTTGTTTGGTTTTCTTGTATTAACTTGTTTTGGCCTGGCTTGGTGAGGAAGTTGGCATGCTTTCAAAGACTCCTAACAGGTATCTGACATAAGGTGCTGTCATTTGTGCTTTTAAGTTGTCCTAGTCCACAGAAATAATTAACATTACCTTATCTTCCTTTGCTGCTCAAGACACATCTTATTAATATGGTAATGTGGTGTTTCATTTGGACCCATGAGGTTTTTCTCGTGTTACATGCTGGTGCAGGTGGGGAGTGCAGACACAGCACTAGTACCAGCTCATTAGAAAGACCAGGGGAATGGCTATCCTGGACACCTCATCAGTGGAAAAACAGGAGTCCTAAGGATCTGCTAATTCACTGTGTTAAGCAAGGGGATGCAGAAGGGTTTCTTCGAGGGTGAGAGCAGATTCTGGAGGGTTTCAGTGAGCGATGGAGGGTGGGCTTGTGGGGGAAGGGTGTATGCCTCCCTCTGCTTGGCCCTTGGAGTGGGGCAGGAAGCTATTGATGGGGCACTTGGAACTTGCATCTGGAAACAACATGCTTCAAAGGGTTTATAAGTCTTCTGCTCAGCAAAAAAATAGTGGGGGGAGGGGTGGAAGTGGGAGGGAGCAACCGTAGGGGGCCCTGGTGAAGAAGGGTAACACAGAAGAAGACAAGAGGTACCTTGTCTGTTGGATGCTCTGCAAACCCATGTTTGTGCTGAAGAAAGCTGTACCATGTAGGACATCAGTGAGTGCGTCCATCCCTCTTCAAACAGCTGATGTTGAAGCTCACATATAGCTGCACTGCCAGTGAGGATCCTCCACTCAGTAGGTAACCCTGCCAGCTGCCAGCCACCTACTTTCCCTTCAGCTGAGCATTTCTTCATCTGTTTGAAGCTCCTGATGTAGAGGTTTCTGCCTGCCGTGCAGGAGACTTTACATTCCTACTAGGTTCACAGCCCATGACCAGAAGTTGTTACACAAACGAAGGGATGACAGTGTAGCACCAAATATTTTTCTGCATTGCAGAACTTAGTGAAGTTATGCAGCACCTCGCAGTGATGTTGAATTCGTTCATCCAAATGGGAAGTCATCACTGAATGTATATTATTGATGGGAAGCATTTTGTGCTCTGTTTCTGCTTAGCATATGCACTCTGTGTGAGTGATATTTAATATTAATGTTCACATCCCTAGATATTTTTTTATTGTAAGTTTTCTCTGGTCTTTGGTTCCCTCTTTAGCAATATGTTGTCAGTGAAATAGTAGAATGGCTAAAAGGAAAAAAAAAGAGGGAATTCCTATACTTGCCTTACTCCCTAGGAATAATTAATTATCCTGTTTTATGCAAAAGCAGCAGACTCTTAGTGTCTCCAATGGCCATTGTAGCTATACAGACACTAAGAGGACAAAGATGTGGCCAACTGCATGTCCAATTTTTGTCTCATGGAAAAGCCTCGTATTATTAAGTCAGTAAATGTAGGTGATCATTTGTGTCTGGATATAGCTGTGTAGTGGTGACTGTAAGTGAAAACTAGACATATGCTTGTAACTGAAAATAATGAGCAAGACTTTGACATCATTTACACATATGAATGGATACTAATAAATTTAGATCAATTATATGAACGTGTTTCAGTGTCATTCCAATGTCAATGTGGTGTATATCTTCTGAAAGTGCTATCCTGTCTTAAGGAAAGCATCACCATTTTTTTCTGTCACATTTTTGCTTTTCTAATTTAAAAATATTATTAAATAATCAGTAAACACTAGAGCTGGCTCAAGTGCAAATACAAAGTGTGAACGTAATTTCTGAGGCCTCTAAGAAAACTGGTGAAATGAGTGTGATTTGCACCATATTAAGGAAAATCACTGTTAAAAAAAAATATATTCAGGAAAAAAATGTCAGGTTCTCTTTCTCTATAAGAACACAGATTCTTATTTGCATCGTGGTTATCTTAAGTCACTGAATACATATGAAAGTTGGGAGTTTTACCAGTTTGTTTACCAGTTTGACCATTACCAGTTGATGGATTAACATACTTTTTAGTGGACTCTTGGTCTAATATTTTTCTTTAAGAAAGGTTCTCCTCTTCTTCCACTGAGATTTCCTTGTACACATTTTAATTTTTGTTTGTTATTCCTTCTCTAGGCACCACTAGATATCCCACTTGACATTTAATACTGTCTATCAGGAAAAAAAAGTAGATATTGGGTAAACTAGAACTTAAATTGCAGTGAACTTTACAAGATTTCTTCATTCACTACAATATAATCATTTATTGAAGGGTTATTCATGCATATTATGTATATTAATAGCACGTTACATTAATAATATGTCTATTTGTTGTGTAATTTGTCCATCAATCTTTGCTTTATGGGATTTTCTTGTTGTAACAGTCACACTTTGCATTGATCATGTTGAGCTGAAATAAAATATCAAATAATAAAGACTTAGCATTGGAAAATTATGGCTGTAATGTCTTTAAGTACCCTAAAGAGTGCACATTGTTTTAAAGTTCCTCAGTTAAATATGAAGCACAGCACTTCTGGAAGCTTTCCTGGCTCCAGCTCCAAAACATCATGGTCTACAACCAAAAACATTAACATTTGCTTCTTATTTTCATAGGCTTTTGTCACTTACCACTTCATTAAAAACAGCCTCATGAACTTTCAAGCATATCAGCTCTAAAAATGAAAACTTTTAAGCGAAACCAAAAATTTCTCTGAACTTGCTTTCCTCCAGGTGCAGTGTCCTCCCTCAGTCAGAGGTAACACTCATGGCATTCATGTCTCTTTCTGCTTTTCCAGCAATGCCAAAGTCAGGCACTTCTGGACCATCAGCAGTGAGTTTTCCATGGCAATTGTAAACCCATGGATGACACATCATTCATTTCTTTGCTGATGTGGTGTCTCTGTCTCTGTTTAAAGGTAGGCACTTGTGACAGAGCACAAAGTCTTCCAGTTCAGGGGTATATCAGAGAGTCCTGCATATATTTGATGCTCCTGCAGTGGTAGCTGTCTCCATCCTTTGACTTTCATACTTTTCCCTGAGTCCCACTTCTGTGGCCATTAAACATCATACAGGACACTGGAAAATGCATATCTCACTCCTTGCCACCTTCACCCACTAGGTATATTATTGTTTCTTCTCTGTCTCTTTCTGTGTATCCCAGTAAGCCAGACAAGTTTGCAAGATTTGAAAATAAGTTCTCTGCGCTCCTTCATCACTTCATTCATTCCACAGATGAATGCTCTCTGAAAAAGATTCTCAGTCCTCCAACTGACCCATTCTCCATTACGGGAACAGTGAACTGTTTCCTCAGCCATCTTTCCCACTGCTGAGAAAGGGACAATCCTTCCACCTCTCCTAAATACATATGTTACCTTCCCCTGGCTGCCTGTCCCAAAGCCAAGGGGTTAGCATGCACAGTCTTTTCCCACCTTTCATTTAGGCTTCTGGATATAAACAGCAAAACCACACCTTTCCTTACCCACATCCAATCTCCTCTATGCACTGTGTGGAGCTGAGCAGAGACACTGAGCTCTCCTTCCCACAGACTGGAGACAGGAGGTGCCATTTTCCCTGCTCATCTTGGGAAATAAACACTCAAGAATCAGCAGAGGATGGAGTCCAGAAGGGAAGTACCCACAAATGAGGCATAGCCTGGGGCAGTGCCCAGCCTTATGGCATTTTAAGCCAGCAGGCCAGTTCCCATAAAGATTTCTCAGGGTGTTTCTGTGCACATCTCTGCCCAAACAGGGCACTGCAATACTTCCCTTGCATTTCCCAAACCAACATACTGCCTCTGATAGGATTCATCTCCCTGTCTATCAAGGTCAAGGCAGGATCTCTACAGAGAAGATCAAGCCAGCAATGCTATCTAAACTGCAAGATCTGACCAGAAGGAAGATACTTGTGGCCAGTGTGTCTTTGACACTCTTAATGACATCACCAGCTTACCTCAAACTAAGCAGAGGAGTGACCTAGCAGCTCCAAAGGGGTGTATGACTATTTGCCTTCTCCCAAACAGCAAGAAGGTATGTGGTAATCCATCTGTATTTATGTCTGTTCTATGGGCCCTTTTCCCACAGTACACCCAGCCTCCCTTTACAATAAGTGTCCAAAACAACTTCTAAAAGTACATCTTTCCTGTACAGCTATTTATCACAGTGTTTAGTGCAAACTCCTGAGACTTCTGCACACTATAGTTCTGGCCAAGGTTTGAGAGTGTTTCTGTCCTGACCTCCTTTATCCCAGGACATCACAGCTCAGGAAAAGAAATTCGAGGCACTTCCTGAGATACCTGCAAGCAAAGAGAATTATTGATGACAAATTCCTTAATTTCTACTTGTTTTTTTGGTTTGCTTTTATTTGGCTCAAGGGTGTGTCTAATAGATGTTCCAAGTCTAATAGTTTAAGACCCTCTTCTTAGAGACTTTGATTACCACAGTGAGCTTGTCAAACTGGTATCTCAGGCACATATTTTTTTCACTAAATTAGCTGGCTGGTGTCACTAAGCTACAGGAACAGTGCTCTTGCTCTCTTGATGCCTGTTGTTACAGCAGCCTAACGCTGTCTAGTTTCAATGTCTTAATGTTGTGCAAGAGTTTACTGCTTAAATAACAAATGAATTAAAATACACCTTTTGCAAGCAGTTAAAACCTAGGCTCTATCTGTAAATCTTCTGAGACTGGGAGGTCCAGAGGCAATTCAAGCCCTAGGTGCACTGATCAACCATCTGGAAATTCTTGGCTCTTTCCGCCCACCACAGAGGAAGCCAGGCAAGACTCAGGTGCTCCCTTAGGTGAGCATCCACACTGAGTGAGAATCTACTTGCCCCATCTACAGTGGGATGGGGCAAGCCTAAGTTTTAGTCTGTCAGAGAGGTGACACAAAAGAAGTTTGCTTGTATGGAGATTGTTAGGGCCCAATAGCGGGAGCATGTTTCTGAGCCCCCAGTGAAGGCGACCTGTTTAATGAGGATACGTTGCAGTTTGTTTATTTAGGAACTATGCTTACCCACAGCTGGGTAGGAAAACACTCTTAAACACACAGTGTCACAAGTTAGCTAGTTACATATTCGTGAATATGACACTTTCTGTTTTCCATAGTCCTCCAGCTTGGAAGGACTATAATTTCAAGGACACAATCACACCCAGCAATGAGAGGTTTGTCATCCTTGGAGTACCTCTAAAGGCAAATTTTAGCCTAGTAGATATCACATCCCTGGATTTCCTCTGCTGAATGAATATATATTTCCCTACAGAGAATGCTTCTGGGTGACACATTTTTAGCGCAGGCTCTGATTGCTCCTCTGGAAGGATTGTCTCTCCCTACAGACCAGAAAGAGACAGCCACTGATAGCTTTGCTGAATAGCCCAGTTGTAACACAAGGAAACAAATACACCCAGAATGTTCGGACCTCTTTGAGACATGAGATTCACCACTTTACTTGTATTTCCATCCTTTGAAAACACAGTGGCGTGGTAAGTCTGTTACAGTGCATTAGCGGATGCACAATATGCAGAATACAGTCATGTCAAAGAAACACTTCTACCAAAGCATAAGAATCTCATTTTAGCACTGGGGTGACAACCAAGGCATCGTCAGGATTTACAGCCTGATTTAAAAGGTGCATAAGTTTGAAGTTAACACTTGTATACAGAGGTCTATGCCCCCAAAAAGTGTTTGCAGGGCAACCTTGCTCAGGAACATGCTACCCATGGCTTTTCAAAACCAAACTCATCACAAAAGTGGGGTTTACTCTCCTGGTGTCCAAACACAACTCAATCTCACTCATGAATTCACCTGTTGACAGCATAACACAATGCTATACATTTTCCCTAAACTCTCTTTCCACTCCTGGTTTTGAATTTATTTGTAGTATTAGGTATACGAATTTACTTTTATATACCTGTGCTGCATATGGATATATGTATATAAGTACATATATATACACACTTTTTTGTGTTTTGGACATCTCAGGGAGCAGTAGGAAGTGAAGCCACAGCAAGGACTAGAGCTGATGAGCATCCTGGGCTGGGCTTTCTGCACGCATGTTAAGAGGCCACCTCTATCCCTGAACTATCTATCCTGTGCGTGCTGGATTTGTCTCAAAGGTGAGGAGACCTTGGGCAGAGACAGCAGCCCAAGCACCACCTCTGCAAGTCCTATTTGCCACCCAGGTATGCCAGAGCCACACTGAGTGTTTCATGATAGATGAAAGGGTAGAAAATCTGAGGAAGAGTGGCACAAAAGACCTGAGGACATTAGTGAGACTGACCCACCTGTCTGAAGCTCCTGGGCTTCCCAATAGGCATGCTATGGGCACCCACAGCAAGGTGTGTGAGAGAGGGCCCTGTCCTAAGTAAATTTCTGAGGCATTATTTAGAAGGTGTCTGGAAAAAAGAAGCTCAAGTTTAAAGTCTGTCATGGCTGCAGAAGTTTGTTAGGGAACATGGGAATTTATTTGCAGAGGAAAGGTGGTATAAAGATATTAGAAACTGCTAGATGTCATCTGAGAAGAAGAGTTTTTTAACGTCTTAAGCAAGGAAAAAACAGGGGAAAAGATGTCATTAATTATTTTACATGTGCTAAGTATTCAGAATATTTGTTAAGAGTTCTGGAGCATTTTGTAAAGCCGCACTTTAAAGCCAAAATGGAACACCACAGAAATGCTGGCTTGAAACGCCAAATTTATTGTATGTCTCCAATTCCATAAAATGCCTGTTTCATTTATCACCAAAAAACCTCTTCCATCCTAAATTCATGTTCTCCACATTCATTCTAGGCACAAATTTAAGGTGAATTCTTTCTATTTTGTTGGTCACACAGGCATAGAGTCAAAAGAATTGGCTTTGATCTGTTGTGTCTTTCCTAAAGCCTATGCAATGCTTTATGCTTCAAAGAATGGGTTGAAAACAGGAAAGAGACTTGAATAACAAAAAATCTGGTAAAAGAGAAGCAAAAGAAAAATGAAAATGCATTGGACCTCTTATTTGGATTTGGAGGTTTTGGAGTTTGTATTTGGGGGCTGTTTGTTCAGGGCAGTTTAAAGCAGAGGGAGAGAAAGATGGCATTAAAAGTGTGGAAATCATGTCACTTCTGGAGACAGAAGTGAAGAAATAAGGGGAAAGATAGACACTGCAATAGAAAATAGAAAGTTGAATAGCATGGAGTGAGTTAACACTGTGAGGAGAGAATGAAAAGATACAGAAGAGAAAAATCAGTCATTAAGACCTTTTTTAAGTGACTACAGAACTCATGCAGGTCATTATGGTGAAGCCCTTCTCCATCACCACTAGCTGTTGCAGCCTGCTGGAACTGCTTATTTTTATGCAGTGGTGTTATCTATATGGCCCTGAGCATCTAAATGTTTATGGCATACTAAAAACTGACTAACAGTAAAAGTCTCTCTCTTTCTCAGGCTTATGAGACAAGTAACTTGATGCATGATATGAAAGGTTAGGTTTTCTTAAATTCTGTTGATGGCATGAATTCACTTTGATGGCATGAGAGTCCTCACTTTGTCAGGACAGTAGAGTTACAAGCTGTCCTGTGTCAAGTTCAGTACTCCTTGTCAAGACTTTTCTGATCCATGTTGCTTCATTCTCTTTTTTACACCTCAAGACTTTTCTAGATGTGGAGTCTACTAGGCTCCAATCAAAGCTGACACAGGTGTTTTCCACCATATTTTGCGATTAGATTAATCTTCAAATATCAAACTGCCTCTTTGCTCAGCAACACCAGAAATAATTATTTGCTTAAATCCCTGGTTATGTGAATTCTGTTTTTTTCATGTGTAACTGAGTGGTCAAAACTCTGGGCTGAACCTGTCCACAAGCAACCTTTTCAGTCTGCATTTTACAAAGCAAAGAAATCCAGGGAAAATATAACATCAGGGAGGCATCTCTTCCTTCCTTCCTTCCTTCCTTCCTTCCTTCCTTCCTTCCTTCCTTCCTTCCTTCCTTCCTTCCTTCCTTCCTT
>JANZLQ010000079.1:11272089-11309932 GCA_026212715.1 Elanus axillaris | reverse complement strand
CCTTCCTTCCTTCCTTCCTTCCTTCCTTCCTTCCTTCCTTCCTTCCTTCCTTCCTTCCTTCCTTCCTTCTTTCCTTCCTTCCTTTCTTTCTTTGTCTCTTTCTTTCTCCCTTTCTTTCTCTCTTTCTCTTTCTTTTTTCCCCCAAAAATCTCATACAAGGATGATCCTGCATCCACTCTGGCAAGGAGGACAGCCAACATGGATGATCCTTCTTTGTCAGATTCATCATTTCAGAAGGACTCAATGCCATTGCAGGTAGGATTCAGTGGCTGATTTTCAGTACTGGGTCAGGAAACGCAGTAAGTGGTTACAGATCTGCTGAGAGGAGGCAGACATGCATGTCTAGGTCAGACCAGGTGAAGAAGAGGCCACAATTTACTCCAGGCATGATTCAGGCCCCTGGGACCTTGTTGAGGACAGTCATCACCAGTGGGAATTCTTGGCCAGTTTTCAAATGTCAGTCCTAAATGATGGTGATGACTGGGTCTACTGGCGTGTGTACACTTGTGCACATACATATTTACTTAAAAGTAATTTTTTTGTGTGTAAACAAAACCTCTCCAGATCTATTCTTTTGAAAGTAAGCTGTGTACAAGAATGGAAGGGGAAACCCCAGTCACTAAAACAGAAAACAGCACAGAACTTGTTCTGAATGCATGTGTCACCACTCTTCAGCCTGCTAAGGATTTAAAACTTTATGGGGTTTTGCAAGACAAGACAATGACATAAACCCTTGCCACCCGTTCCAAACAGAATGTTGCTTCTCATTAGCTGAGGACAATAGGATCAAAGATTAGAAGCAAAACCATTGCCCAGTGTAAGAATGAGTGATTGTATACTTCCCATTGAAAGACTTTTGAGGACGCCTGCTTCTCCACAGAAATGGTTTCAAATAGGGCATTTTTCATTGGGGTAGCCATGGTGCTTTGATTCATTTTTGCAATAGGTTAACAAAGCGGACAGAAAAACAGAGCTGAACTGGTAGCTGTTGTCTGTCTTTGTTAATGCCTGATATCAAGTCTGTTATGACCTTGAATATCCAAAGCTGCATATGACAAAGTATGGCCTGTAGATATTCAGAACAGGATAGAAACATAACAGTTAAGAAGAAATGTTTTATTTTCTTTTTAATACAAACCAAAAAAGGTGCGAAAAATTTTCCTACTTGCCTGAAGCTTCGAATCTGCAAGCAGCATTGATTTACACTGAGATAACTGCAGCAGTTCCTGCCCCAGCTGTCCATCCACATATGCCACATGTGCTGCTGAGACAGTTCAGCTGCTTGTGCAAGCAGCTGCACTGACTATGGCAGCACAGAGCTTTAAATGGGTGGAAAATGGTGCTGATTTACCTTCATGTGCTGGCTTGTAAACTGTGGCAGAGCGTCATTGAAAGCTGCATAAGCAGATGTGTTTTCTTTGGGGTGCCCGGAGGTCTTTAAGAAAGTGATGGGAGCTATTCTAGCCATCCTTGGGCATAGGTTAGACCCTGAAGTTGGAAGTCATTAAAGGTCTCCAGGCCACTTCACCTTTCAGAGTCTTGGGTTTTCAGAAATTAGAAGCTTCCACCACACTGAGAAGCAGTGAAACTTAAGCCTGTGTGGCTCCATGAAAAATCTTTACAAGTACCTAAGTTAGACTGAAAATCAGTTGGGTGGAGACTTACAGATGTTGTTTTTGAAAATGGGGCTAAGGTTCCTGAGTTCTCACTGTACTTTGACAGATCATGGATTCAGCTGTAATATGTTAAAATCAATGGATGAATTGTCTTTAAAATAGAAATGAAGATTCAGATTAAGTTGTTTTTTCACTGTTTATCTTCTTCTGTATGCCAGAAAGAATCTCAACACTTTACTTTTTTCTTTTAGGAAAAGATGATTTTGAGAATTATTTTTTTTTTTTAAATTGGGTAGACTTCAGCTTAACTTTGACTAGCAAGAAGCAAGTAGATCTGCCAAAGAAAATTATGCTTTTAGGAGCGTAAGATAATAACACTTAAGTCAGTGAAACAATACTATCAAAAAATACTTAGAACTTCAGAATCACTAATAAATGAGTAAGCACTAAAAGGCAGCACATCTGGTGTAAGCACAAGTGACTTCTCAGTTGGTGTCGGTCAGCAGCTCACAGGCTGCAGCCAGTCAACCCCATTTCTCCTGGATAGGTGTTTTGGCCAGAAACTGGGATTAGGAGAGCACATGGAATGGCAGGGCTCACTCTCTCTGATGGTATCACTTTCCTTCTTTCACATGGGCTGGTGCCTAGGAGTGCTCTGGATCCTGCATCTGTTGATGCCTGCGCTGTTCATGTCTAGAGCAGCAGTAATCACCTTGTGCAGCTGCAGGTAATGCCGAGTTTTTGGAGGGTCATCAGGCGCTACTGGTCTTTTTCAGTCATCGCTGTGCTATGCAGGTCTGCCAAAGTTTATAAGAGCGTTGAAGAAGAAGGTGATTAATAACACACATCAGCAATCCCTTATAAAGAAGAGAACAAGCTATAACCTTTACCCCAAAATTAAGGGGAAATTTCTAACCTTCTTCTAAGTTGGAAACTAGTCAATAAAATAAATCCTTAAGAATTTTACTCCTTCCCTTCTTAATTCCCCTGTCTAGATTTGCTGAACGATAGCTTAATAATTTACTGCCTACATACTCATTACTCTCTTCCTTTTTCCTAATGCTCAGTAGTGAAGTATTTATGATCTCCACACTCTCCTTCCCCCAACATCCTTATTAATTTTTACATAAGTTGAAGTTACTAAACTTTTTTCATCATGTATTCCAGTTGGAAAGAACAGTCAGGCCTGTAGGACAGGTCTCTTTGCAAAACTAGCTCCCCTCAAACTAGCTATTACCTCACATGGTCTGCAAGCTTTGGTTTTCAGAAAACAAAGTGAAATTACACGGGTCAGCTTTGTCAGTTATAGCCTTATGTTTGGGGTGTCACAGCAATGTGGAGATACAGGCTAAGATTCACTAGGGTAAAGATGAATGCATGATGAATAAGCCTGTTTGTCATGAATGCTCTAGAGCATTTAGCTTGTCTCTTGAACAAGGAGACACTGACTGTGAACCCTGAAGAGACCGCAGAAGTTAATTTCAGTTGAATTGAGCCCAGAATATTTTTTCTCTATTAAAGTATTTTTGTTTCAGGAAAACATGCTTTCCCAGTGCTCCTACAGAAGCTATGAAAAGGAAAATGGCATAACAATTCTGGTAAAGCCCAGTTTTTCTTGTGTATGTTTTGCAGCTGATGATTAATAATTGTTAAGCAGACTCACCCCACTTTGTTTATAGAAAAGGTATAGGAAAAGTATTCTTTTAAGTCCATTAATTATCAACAGTTGCCTATCACATGTCTTCTCTGAATAAGTTACATTTTGCAAGTCATATCAGACTTCATATGAACTACTGCAAAGCGTCTTCATGTGTGCTACTGCCTACCTAAGTAACAGGGAGCTGAGTCTGTTTCCTGACTGATTGATAAACTTTGTATAGATGGGAATGACAAATAGCCAGTAGTGAATAATGGTAACTTGTTTGCTTGCAAATGTCAGTCCTGGCCACTCTCATAAGTAGAAATCACAGTATTTCTGCATGTGTAAAGAAAAACAAAAACAACTGCATGGTGTCATGAGGTGGATTTTACAAATATGATTTTTATGTAGAATTGTAGAGATGAAAAAATAACCAGTGGTTAAGGCAACAGCTTTGTGAGCAAAGCTGTTGTAATCACTGTTCCCCCTCTAGCTTCCTGCATTGCTTCAAGGAACTGGTTAACTTGTCCTGGAGTCAGAACCATCCTTTAACTTCAGTGGATCTAGGATTCTTCTGTGCCTCCTACATCAGTGTCATCCCTGATGAATAAAATGGTGATAATACCAGTTGTCAACCTCACAGGAAGTTTGGCAGGCAAAATACTTCAAACAATTGATACTTGCTTTTAATGCCATATAAGTACCTACCTTAGATTATTCAACAAACTCTATTCAGTTCAACAAAATAAGAAATCTTCCTGGAGCATCTGATCACCTGCAAGTAAGTTTGAACAAAAAAGCCTCAAAGTAGTTTGAACAGATCTTTCGACCTCAGTTGTTACTGAGCAACTGCTCTTATTCTGCAGAGTATGTAAGCTTAGACTTTATTCAGTCAAGGGTAAGATACTTTTCTTCTCATGCTTATTGAAGGGTAAGAGCATCCTCACAGATGGTTAACATAGAAGCTACAGACACAGTGTAAGTTTGTATATTACCTAATTTGCAACAATCATCTGTAAGTCCATTGCTCCATTTCTAGGTGAGTAGGGCTCCAAGATCTGGTCTACTAAGAGGGGTCCACAGTCTTTGAAACTTACATAGCTCGGTCAGCTTCTCCTGTGTCCTCCTCCACTGTGCACTTCTGGAGACCTAGACTGAGATGAATGTCACTGATAAAAAGTTACTTGCTAGTCTCTGTGTGACAACTGCCTAAATGATTTAAAAAAATAAAACTCTCAGGACTGTGTGACTGGGAAGAAGTCATGCGTGAAGAAGTTTACACAGCATGGCTCACATTACTCCTAAGCTTTGTGAGTGTTACCTGTGTTTTGGGGATGGATGCCACAGTTCAGTTATTTGAATGAAGAAAGGAACAGCTTTTCTGTTCAAGCCAACAGCTATAATTTTGCATTTGTTGACGGTACTTTTGGCAGGACAGCTTTGTCTTCTGGACATTTCATTGTCACAGCACTTCTTTTTCCCCATCTCTTTCAGTTGCCTTCCCTGCCTCCTGTGCTCCCTCAGCCTGGTTTGTTTGATTTATTGTGAAGTCACTGGGGAAGCTCAAGTTACAGCTTTGAAGTAAGCAATGACTTCAGGGTCCTTGGCATGCACACACTTCCCCTGTCTAAGCCACATCAGGCGTTGCCCACTCTCAGAGAGGCCCTTCTTCTGAGCAAGGGAACAGACTTTTATAGCTCTTGATCTTTACAAATGAACTGTGGGCCATACATCAGGCTTTGGGTTTTCATCTATTTGGGTTTTTTTGTATTTTCTGGTGCAAAACATGCATAGCTATGTTAGTTTACTTTAAAGTTTGCAAATTATTGGTGAAAAAAAGTAAATAAAAAACCCCACAGAGCTAATGACAGCAGAATTTTATGCATCTACACAAAGTTATCAAATTAACATCCTCGGCAATAATAAAAAGAATTATACTATACAAAGCAGTGAATAAGATCCTGCTTTGGAAACTTTCCTTCTGTATTGACTGGCACATTTATTTTCAAATTTGCAAGTGTGACTTTCAAATGACACAGTTATTCAGCTTCCATGTGAGTGTTTTATTGGACTCCAGTGTCAAAAAAACAAAAGAAGGAAGTGCATCCCTTGCAAAGGATTTAGATACACAAGTCATCAGAGTGACATTACAAGAGATTTGCACAACAGTAGACAGCAAACATAGAATTATCATTATAACATATTTTTCCTGTGGCAAAGTGGTTGTTTCGATTTTTATTTTTTTCTATTTACATGCATAAGCAAACCTTTCATCAACAGTGTTCAAGTCTTGATAAACTTACTCATAATAAGTCATATACAAGATTGTTTTGTTGTCACTTCCAGTCCCATATGTGGACAACTTTTCAGCCATATAAATACCTACAGGTTATATTTACAAATGTGAATTCTACCTTACTCTGAAAAAAAGGTGTTGTAGGTTGTTTTTGTTTGTTTGTTTCTAGGAGTCTGAGATAGGTAAATTTCTTCATAACCTTTCTAACTGATTGGAACCGAACCTGATATTATTCTCTTGAAACCGTCTCTTGAGCACTCAAAAAACCTAATCCAGATTTTTTCAACTCTTTGTCATAGCAATGAAGATATTTTAGATGACAAAAATTATGTCTGCTGATGCTCTTCACAAAAGCGGAAGCACAATTAGTACCACTTTGTTCCAGTTGGTCCAGGCATCAAGTGATACACGAAACAGCTACAGGTTTGATATATAACCAGCTTCCAAGCTTGGCCTGAGTTTGTGCTGAGACATGCAAAGTGGAAGTACATCAGGTTGCAAGAAACCTACTCTGCTTTCCAAGGGTAAATCCTTAACTTTAGTGTAGTTTAATTTAGTAACTTTTCTTCAGTAAATTGTCAGTAATATACTACTAAATTGCCTGCCTCTATATAGGTTTAGATACACAAATTTTAAGCTTTTCTCATTGAAAATATGAAAGATTTGGAAAATACTTACAAACATGTGGGCTAAGCTTCACCAATTCTAGCCAAATCATCAATGCTTCCTTGAGTATTTGTTTCTTGTTGTGTACAAACTGCATAAGGAATGCCAGAAATAGCAACATCTGACAAGAACGCTTGAAAGTGCAAAATCTGAAGGATGCTTTCCTGCTGTTCAGAGTGCTTGAACTTGATGTAAGGCCTTAGAAAACTCTACTGAATTTAGCAGGCAGTTTGTTCTGAGTCTCAAAAAACGTGTCTGGCAGGAACTAGCCCACTGTCCAGCTTGTATGTTGTAAATCTGCTCTGCCTATGGGAAATATTGCCTAAAATGAGCTTTACAAATATCCACCTTTCTGGTTATTTGAATCTGCCAGGAAATATTTAGCAATTAGTAACCCTGTTGCTGCAAACTTGACATAATGCTGAAGCAACCATTTTGCTATGCAGTGTATGATGGTCCCTTGAGGTTAACATTAGTCAAATAGCAGTAAGCCTGAGTAGAAAAGTCCAGGTAGCTTAGGTTTAGAAATAAGGTTTTGTTGTGACCCAGATCCCTTTTTTATTTTAAAATAGACATGACAGTGCAGGGACAAAAGTGGCATTGACTTCAGGAGAACTTTTCTGACAGAATCCTGCTGAAAATCTGGCCTCCAGGATGAAAAATGAGTTGATGCACACATACCCACATGCTCACAGCACTCTGGTGTGCAAAGCTATTGCTTTCAGAGACAAGCAACTGATGCCTCTGTGAATCAGTTTCTGAGCCAGTAAAGGTAAATCATGCCCTGGTCCTTTAATTATTGAAATATAGCCCAGCTGTGTGTCTGTAGGACCCATTCCAAACTAGTGCAGGAAATTACGAAATGGGCCATGTAACTCCTCTGTGCAGCAGTTTGTATGCCCCTGCTAATTTCAGTGTCTATGTAACCTCTTGCATTTCCTCTGCTTTTTTTCAGGATCTGCATAGGCACTGGTGAATTATAGGTGGGGACTAGCTAGTATGGCAAACTAAAATGTAATAAAACTCAAAATGAAGCACTTGATTACCACCAGGGTGTAATGAAGGCAAGACTAATGAAGACTGGTGCGGTACCTTTTGTATGTCTCCAAGATAGGTTTAATCCTGGAAAATATTACTTTTCTCGAAAACGAGTTATTAGTCTACTGTAGTGTCTATCAAGTTCTATGGTTGGTACTATGTTGAAAGCCAATAAAGATGATCATGTGGTCCTGTTTGACCTTCAAAAATAAAAATTAATTTCTGAACTGTCTTTTGTAGCAAGCGGTTCTACTATTAAACTAATTCCAATTATTTATAATTATCTTCTCAGGTGAACAATATTTGGTTGTGGTTGAACCCATGAAACAAAAATATCTCCTGATGTGCCCAGCCTGATGCTGCAATATCCCTCTCTCAGTGCCTTTCAGGGTTGCTTTTGAGGGCAGACAGAGAGAAACCCGTGGGCTGCTTTTACTACAGCTGCCCAGCTTGGATCCCTGTGCCAAAAGGCTTCTAGGACAGAAGCTCTTTTTACTGAGGGAAAGCACGTGGTATTAATGAGTTGTACAGTAATGCATTTTCAGTTCCAAAGCTATCCCAGAGGGAGGTGCTTCAAGGATTAATGGAAAGCAAAACACTGGTTATCTTGTTAAAATTTCATTTACAGTACTTCTTATCAGGATTTACAAATATGAAAGTTATTTATGTTTCTAGGATGTGTGATATTTTATTCTGTGGAGTGGTTGTACTTGTAAAATTTGCCTGCTGAGGTAAAAAACAAAAGCTAACAAAGAGAAGAAAACCTCTTGATTTAATGTCTGGGACTTCTTCAAGGATTGGGTAGGATTGAGAAGAAGCAAGATGGATTGTTCCTTTAGTTAAAAGGAAAGCACTAGTTAGTTCATTTGGTTTAACCCTGGTTTCTTGCGTAATCCAGAATAGCTTCCCAAGTTAGATGGGTCAGCCAGAAGGAGAATAAAAGAAGTACACAACTGAGCTGCCTCTCATTTTCCCTCTTGTTTTCATGGGCAATCTCATATCCCCTGTAATACAAACTAAGAGAACATCTCAAAGCATGCCCTGAAGCCTTAACAAATCAGCAGAGGACTATTTTCTATTGAACCTTGCTGTTGGCATCAGGCTTTAGTTTAGCAGAGGAAAGTATATAAGGTGACTTCTTTGTAATTAAAGATTTTTACCAAGACTTTTCAACTTGACTCTTTTGGAAGTATACTACTGCTAGACGAGGAATGCAGGATGCTCTAAATATTCACCAGCCTTCTTTAAATGATGTCCAAAGGAGAAATCTGTCAAAAATCAACATTTTCTTGCAGATGGAAACAGTTTTATTCTATGAGAAGATGCAGAGGCCCAAGGGCATTCTCAGTAACAGGAAAATTATTTGCAGTCGGTCAGACAAGCTGTCTGACTCAGGTAATCTACAGTTCATCGGGTCATTTGGTTGAAACTGAAGTCCAGGATGAGACACTCTGTTCAGATGAAATGAATTGTAATGACTTTGTGTGCATGGGCCTGCATGTGTGTTTGTGTGTATGAGAATCTGGGATTATTTGTTGTATGTGTGCTAAGGTGTCGGCAAAGCTTTTGGACAGCAGCAAAGCAAACTCAAGAACAAAGCAGACATTTCATTCATCAATTTACTTTAAGGGAAAAAAAGATAAACTATTTCAGGAAAGAAGACACAGATGTTCTACATTAAAAACCAAGGGAATTGGGAGAAATATTCCTTTAGCAGATGGGCTAGTATCAAAATACCTAGCAGACTGGTATCCAAATACCTACTGGTGAACAAAGTCACCAAATACCTCTCCTAAAAGAGGATGAGAGATGTGTTTAGCATTCCTCTTGGCAGTCACCAGTGGCTGTCCAAGTGCTTTCTCATTAGCAGGGCTGGAAATGGAAAGACTTGCCTTGCCTTTGCTTGATTCTGGTAGTAAAAGGAAGAGAAATTTTCAATGATTGTTTATACCATAGGTGTAAACTGCATTTCCCCAGTGGAAACCCAAGCCATGCTGTGTTAAGATGTGTGCCAGCACAAATGGTAGACAACCCCTGTCCAGAGATTTTACTTCTAAATGAGAATTAAAAGCAAAGGGCAGAAAGGATCTTTGTCCCAGTTGCTGTCTTCTGACTAACTCTCTTGATGTCTCACGGATTAACTGGTGCCCTTGCCTACTTTGCACAGGTGGTGAAAAAAAGAAAAGTGTAAATACAGTCTAAATATCATGTTAGGGTGGGTAGGAAACTACTCTGCAAGATTGATTTGAAGCAATCAACAGAGCTGTCTTCTTCAGAAATGAATCATATGGCATTCCCTCAGCAGCACCCCACGCCAAGCCACAGACCAGGGCTGGTGCTGGGTTTTGCCACTGCCCTAGTAGCAAATTGCACCACACTGCTGGGGGGTGGGGGGTGGGGGGGCGAGTGGGGAAGAGAGCAAGCCCTTAAGCTTCAGCGTCCTGAGCTATTTTTCTCATCTCTATCCTCTAGCCAGGCAGACTCCCCAAAGTGCTGCCTACAAAAAGCTTCAGCAAATCTGTAGTTAATGCCTACATGTGCTTCTGATTATCTCTTCCTCCTCCTCCCCCTCCACTGCAAACTGTGGTTTGTGTGCAGCTCAGAGAGCTGTCAGAGGATGTAAAGGGCTGTTTTAGGGAGCTGCTGATTTTCTCCAGTTGGCCCTGACTGTAACCAATAAACAATTCTTCTAAATATATAACTTGTATGTAACTTTACTAGGCATTTCTTCCCGGACAGGAGACCAGCAGCATCAGGAGAAAAAAGTATGGCCACCTGTTTAATCATCTCCTCCCATCCCTTAGTTCAAGAGCCGTAAGCCATGCCTGCAGACCACTGGCATGGCATCATTTGGGAGCTGAGCCTGATCCTGAGCACACATCCTCTTCTCATTCAAAGAACAGGGATTTTGCTTCACCACAGCATCAGGACACACCACTTGCATCATGTCTTCAAAAATTTCTTTAATATCTCTACTTATTTTCTCATGTGTACCTGTGAAGTCTCCACCTGACTGTTGCCAGAGACAGCCTGCTCTCTACTGCATTTTTGCAGGAGTCACTGCTACCTGGGAAGACTCACAAGACATGTAAGTCCTGACTGAAAAAAAGCCACTTTTAAAGACAAAGTGGCACAGTACTCATGCACAGGTCTTATGCTAGCTCTTTTGGAAGGTGTTTCTTCTCCCCAGGAAGGAAAAAATCAGCTTTGAGAATGAGGCAGGTTTGACAAGAAAGCAAGATTGATAAGAAATTATTCTGTACTTAAAACAAGCATTTTGAGAGCTGGAACAACAGACTGGTGATGCTGTCTTTGTATGGCCTGTATAATAAATGGCAAAACTGACAAAAAGCAGGTTAAAGGTCACGAATGCCAAAACACCAGGTCCAGTACTCCCTCTCTGCTGCATTGGGTCCATGAGACTGTATTTAGGGAAATTAGTAGCTGGTCCTCATGTTGCAAGACCCGGGTCCAGGCAGCATCCCTCACCAAGCAGTCCCACCTCATCAGATGGGATCGCTTGGAGATACCCTCCAACTGGAGCAGGACTGTCCAGCTGGATGGAAGCTTTCCCTGTGTTAAAAAGCACTTACTTGTATTATAACAGCATTTTATAATATATTATAGAAATACTTGGAGTCTCAGCCAACATAAGATCTTCACCATATTATTTGCATGGGTGGGAAGAGACAACCCTGTGGTGTTTAAAGCCTGCATACAAACAAGACAAAATGCATTGGTCAGAGATCAGCAAACTCTTCTCGTAATACAGTGATAGCAATGGTTTCACCTGATATTTTGGGCAGAATTATAAGGAATAATATCAATATGGATTCCTAATCCACATCATTATTTTTCTGAATAGTATCATCCACCAACACCACAAGCTGACTGCAAACTTCTGATAAATTTCCTTGAGAAAAAACAGCTGTTAAATGAAATGGAATTTTTTTCTGGGTTTGTTTCTAAAAAAAAACCCTACATCTTAAGTTTTGTTGTAAAACTGAAATAACCAAATCAAAAACTACTGGTTTACACTGAAAGTAAGGTTTGTCAGGCATTTCATTTTTGTCTTGTTTATGAAAGCAGAGGAGGAAGTCATTGCACATTATTTTTACAAAAGTAAGAATTTTTGAAAAGCTTTGGCTCTGTTCAGAATTGCACATGAACTTGTCTCTGTAAATTTTCAGAAAATACCGATGTACAAGTAATGTGTTCCCTCATGGTACCTATGGCCTGTCTGTATGGAAGAGACAGTGCAAACAGGAGCAATACACGCAGTCATACCCTCCTCCACCACTCACCCCCATGTTTGCAGTCCTAGCACGCAGTGCTCGGCCTTGCCTTCCTCAAACCTTGCCACGCGCTGGAGCAGAGCTTCCAGACAGCCTCACAAAGGGCCCGCCACAGCGTGTCCCCATCTGCTGTCGATTACTGCATGAGATGTGCCAGCTTCATGTTGTCAGGGGCCAGCACCCTGGTGCTTCTTCAGCTCAACAATAATACCGGCTGATCTCCAAAGCTGGCAGGCATCCAGCCTCCAAGAGGGCTGGGAGGCATATTTCCTCTTTGAAGATACCGTAAGTCTAAGGATGGATCCTTGAGAATGGCACTGGAAAACTTGCTGGTTTCTAATGGGGAGTCATTACCTAGTGGAGGATCCCAGACTTCATGGCATTGTCAAACCATGTCACAGCATTAGAAGAATGAAGGTAAAAGGAGAGTTGGCCTCCATATCTGAAGTCTACCTGCAGCTTGGCAATGTATTTTAAAGATACTACATACACTATGTGCAAGCCATTTAACATTGACCGGAATTATGTGGCAGCAAGGAATGGAAGGAAGAGAAAAAGTATATTTCCAGCTTTGGAAAAATTACTTCTAATTATGTGTTTTGAAGTGAGTGATCACTTCAAGTGATCAAGGATAGGAAACATTAATATGGGGGAAAAGTCTTTGAGAGTTGCTTAAACTGATAGATTTACTTGATGGGGGCTGGCAGTCATTCAAGGTTTGAGAAAATGTGTAGTGGTGCCTGATTCTGTTATCAGTTGAGTGAGAACCTGGACCATGACTGATAATGGACTCAACCTTTCTAATTTAAAAAACAGTCTATCTTGTTTGGGACACTGACCTGCCTGTGTCTCTCAGTCTTGTTTTTGTAGTTGATGAATTGCAAACAATGACTGACTTTGCATAAAGCAACGGGAACTTGCACAGAGCCAGATACAAGCAGATTACATTGACTTTGCTCCTTGAATTCCTGTCTCCCTGCAGTGACCACGGTAGCGCTTGTCAGCAGCACAATTCTGAGGTTCTCCCTAGCTCTGTGGAGCTGAGACAAAATTAATACTGGAGAGGTCAGGTTACAACAACAACCGAACATTCAAATTCTGTTAAATAGAAGAAGCCAGATCATTAAGAAAGACAGGCTGCTCTATTTAGTCTGGGGATGACAAAATTACTCAGTGCAGCATCTCACTGTTAAATGTTTAGACCACTAAATGTTAAATGCTGCCTTCATTTACATTTCTGCTACAATTTCCTTTTTTCAGCAGTAGGTATTGTAGTTTTGGTAGTTTTACTGTTGGCAGAGATCTGTCAAATTTAAGTACAAAAACTTCTGGTCACCCTAATTCTTAGAGTTGCCACAGTCCAGCTGTTTATATATCATAAAGCAAGATGGGGACATCTCAAATGGAAATTATCAATAGCCAAATTTTCAAGCCTTGGCGCTTGGAAGAATTTGACACTCTACAATATCAGCAGAGAGCTTCCAAAGAGCAATTTCAAAACCTTGAGCACTATAAGGGAAAGCCCAGTTGGTGAAGAAGCACACTTTGTGTGGTGTGATCTCCAGCAACTCATGTTGACCTCATTTTTAATATTTGTATTTCCAGTCATGTACAACTCGTGTTAAGTTTTAACCATCTGTTGTTATCAGGTGCAGAATCTACATTCTGAGGCAATGTGAAGTAAGTAGCTCATAGCACTGGAGCTAATCTCTAGTGGCCTCCCTTTAAGGTGATTTCTGTTTTGCATGTTTTGACTTTTTGCCTAAATCCTGTCAGAACTACTGTGCAGCTCATGCTATATGAAATACTAACATCTACAATGAAGACAGGTATTTTGCATGACTTGTCTGCAGGGAAGCCTAAATCTAAGCATAAGCCTTGTTAGACACACAAGACTCCCGGTGACAAAGAACCCTTGACTAATAAAATGTGACCTCCGCTTAGTTTTTCTGGGCATGTGGATGCTCAGAACTACTATTCACTGATGACTCCCCTCTATCCAAGAGGTGGGGGAAGGGAGCAAACTGGGTTGCCCCTTTTCCTTAAAAAGGGAATAAGTAGAGCTTTTTTGCTTCTACATGCTGCCACTTTTCATCAAACCTGCAGGAATGGAGACACATCCTCTATTTAACTCAGCTGAGGATGGATGACAGGCTTTAAAGCTGTTGGTGGAGAGAAGCAGTCATCTAACTGCTCTCATCATGCACAGAGGGAAAGTACACAATTGCATACACACAAACACACAAACAAACAGAATACTGGTTGTTGAGAATGTCTTTTATATGTGCCAGGGTTGAAATCCTGGAAAATGGAATTGGGGCCACCTCTGCCAGTGAGATCTGTACACTATGGAAACAGTATTGTTCCTGCCCACTTTTTAGTTGAAATTAAGTGCACACAGGGAAACATTTCCTATGATACTTAATAGTACAACACTTAGCTCTTGGCCCCCATTATTCATGCCTGACATTGTGGTTTTCAGCAGCAGCAAGAGCTGAGGAGACAGTATAACAATAGTTCCTCAAGCATTCAGAGTTTAAAACAAATTTGCTTTGACTGTCTCCAGCTCCCCATTGTATTAGTAAATATTTTAAGCCCAAATTTGGCAAAGGACTTAGGAACAAGCCTCAAGCAAAGAGTGTGTTTACTTCCTAGTATCCTCAGTGCTTTTTAAACCTAACATGTTTACCATTAAGTATAGGCATGAACTCTCCATGAACGAGGGGCTTAGAACTTGCTCCAAAGCCTTGTGGAGTCAACAGAAAGAGTTATGATGACATCCTTGGTTTCAAACCAGACCATTAAAGAGTGAGCCTTGCTACTTCAGTGTGGAAATTTGCCAGAAAGAGACTTCAAACTGCATAACAAGCAAATTGCAAGTGTCAAACAAATATTTTACTATGAGTGATTTGCTTGGGTCTAATCAGGGGTATGTTTCAACAAGCATAGTGGACCAATCCTCATCTGTTTTTTATCAGACGTACTCCATGAACTTGAGAGGAGCTATTCATAACCAGGATAGCCAAAGAACTAGATTACTATATGTATTATTTCTGCTAGAATGAACTATATTCCTAAACCTCCTTAGCTGAGTAATCAATGGAAAACTGTCTTTTTGTGTATAAATATGGACAGCTATCTACACCTAATCTGTCCCCAATGCACAGCCTAGGACACTAGAATAACCAAAATATCTGAGGTTCTCTGGAGAACCTGGGGTTGGGGGTGGGGGTAAGACTTTATAAAGCAATTGTTTTCTTGACTTGGCTATCCTCACAGTCCTGAAGAGGTGGAGCTAGACCAGAGTCCAGCATTTCTGGAAATCCAGTCTTTATATCCCACAAATCAATAAATAGATTACACTTTCCTATAGAGACAATCCACTAGAGTGCAGGCTTTATCCACAACTAGAAGAAAAGAAACAATCAGGACCTATTCCTGCTCCTCTGTTGCGTGCAGAGCAGCAGTAATTACTGATTGACCCTACCTCCACAGCAGAGAGGAGAGGACAGAGGTGCAGTGTGCTTCTAGTTTTAAGGAGATGCTGCTGCTGGCAGGCCGTGCAGCTGCACATATGGCTGCATGCCAGAGAAACAGACCCAGTACCCAGCCCACAGATCAGTATCCTTCTCCCACAGTGATTCAAGCATGTTGTTCCATATTGTGCAATGGGGAGCAGGTTTTGCAAGGTGTCCATCTCTGAGCCCACATTTCCCCAAAATCATAATTCCCCTACTCTTGTCCCCCTTGCCACAGCTCACATGGGAGACATGGTTAGCTATAGGTGTTGAAAGTTTGGATTACTATTAAAGTTTATGAATCCTTTTGACTGAAAGGATCTTTGAGAAAAGCAGCTTTGCCAAAACCCTTTGTTTTATGAAAGCAATTCAAATTCAGGAAAACAGTCCTTTTTCCCATTTTAGAAAAAGACAATGTAACCTTTCATTTCTCTTAACTTCAAAAAAAAAAAAGAAAGAAAGAAAAAGAAAAATCTGCTTTCCATCTTTGCTCTTGTTTTCCTTCGCCCTTTTTAATATATCCTTCTCAGAAACTGAGGAAAGAGCATTGAAAACCAAGAAGGAGAGGGACAGGGGTGAACAGAGAAAACCTCCCCCTCTCTCCTTTTACTTTCCTCTCCCCCTCATTTTCTTCTGACCTCCGTCCTCTCACGGGAAAAGTGGCACAGCCTCCTACATGTTTTTAATTTGAGTCGGCTTCAAAGAAGTGAGCGCAGGGCCCTTTACATCTCCCCTTCCAGATGCGCAGGAGCAGGCAGCACAGCTGTGCAGCCCCCCAGCCAGCTCCCTCCACCCGCTCTAGATCAGGGACCTGGGAGTGCCAACACCCCCCCACCCCATGTACCTCTCAGGCATATCAGGATGTCACTTCCCCAAACTGGCCCTCAGCCACAGCTTGTTTGCTGCCCTCTTCTCACTCTTCCTCATCCAGGCAGAAGGTGGCTCCTGAACTAAGCCCATCAAGCTTTATGTAATACCATAAGGTACATATATAGGGTAGCCTACTTCTTCTCCTGCTGTCTTTGAGAAAAGGATGAGTGGTTCTGGACTGTATGCCCATGAGAAGGACTTGCAGGTTTGCTGGACTCTTGTGTCTGGCCATTAGTAACCCAGAAAGAATATAATGTTCTGTGGAGCAAAATACCATATTTCACCCACAATAGTTTCCTGCCATGGTAAAGTTCAAGGTGACGAGGAAGTCTGATTTAATGAAAGTCTACAAGCTCATGTCAATGAAGTCTCATTTTTCATATGACAATGAACCAAGTACAAACAAACATGGGTGAAGTACTTGCATGGGCACAGTGATATGACAAAGTTACCTCTATGCTTATGAAAGCAATGGATAACAGACTATCATTACGGGCAGTTTATGAGCCTGTTATGAAATTACAAAGTAATTTCATTTCATAGCTATTTCTGAGAGCACTAAGGAAATTGAAAAGAAAAGGACATGATCATCAGATCCAATTGGCAAAGATGCTGGTGACATGAAATCCTAACCCCAAAAAGAGATGGTCTGTAAGAAGCCTATATCCACCCATTTGAGGAGTTTTTCCCCTTTATTTTCATGTACAGAATATACGCATGTGTTAACCGTCAGTCAACTTCTTGGATTTTCTGTATTTTCCTTTGTTTCTTTACATCCCAAGTGTTTGCAGACCTTCAAGTATGTGCAAGTGTCCTGGGAGCTCTGGATCCAAGAGGCCACGCTGGTGAGGAAGGGGTTACTCTTCAAGAGGGCAACACGTGGTTGCAGATAGAGGGTTAATAAATTACTAGTGTCTACCTTGTTAGTATCATTAATTTCTCAACCCTTTTGCTCCTGCAGCACTTTAGTGGATGCAGATGGTACGACTTACACATCGGCCCACTGACCCATGTGAGTTTGAAGCTCAGTGGATGGTAGGGTAGCACTTAGACATGTAGGAGACCAATTTGTGGGTGTGGAGCTGGCAGCTAGATGTGAAGTGCTACCATTTGGCAGTCATCTCATGGAAACCCTGTTATTAACAAGCACGAGTGCACATCTGTTGTGTTAGGAACCATTCTTGGACCCCTTTGCTAATTTCACACCTTGATTCTTTGAAATTATCAAGGTAACATTCACATTTTGTAAAGTGTAGTCTCTGGTGGTGCCACTGCTCATTTCAGTCCTGGTAGACAGATTTAAACAACTTATTGGAAAAGTGCCATTGCTTTCAGTTTTGACAAAATCCATTCCCCCCACTAACATTCATTGACCACACCTGCTTGTTTTATTTCTCCATTTCCTCCTAGATTTCTGTCATCTGGTTTCCAAGACCATAGCTTTATGTTTGACTGTCAGTCATTCTTTTTTGTTGTCCTTCCGTATAGTTACTGGACTTGCACAGCTTTTCTTTGCAGTAGTGGTCTAAACTGAAACCAAGAGTGTTTCTCTTTGGACTGACGACAGTGCTCAGCAACATTTTTTCTGAGGTCCACTTGGGGCTTCACTTTTCTGCTCAGATCTTCTTGCTTTGCAACTCCTTGATACAAGGCAGGGAGGAAAGCTTCTTCTGCTGATGGAAAGAATGTTATAGGAGTGCACTTCACCAAAATTTAATGATTTTCTATTTGTCTCTGATATTTAAACTTCTGAGTATAGACAAATGCGGCTTTTAAAGCTGTCTTATGGCTGTTCTAAATAACCTTGTGTCTGGTTTGGATCTCAGGTACCCATAGCGTTAGGAAAAGACTATATGGAAAATCAAATTCAAAGGTGTTCAAATTGCCTTTGAATACCTCTAACTGTATTTAGTGTTCTGGGATAGCTGAGGACCTGCAAAAAAAAGTATCTTAAAATTTACCTGGGACTCAAAGCCTACTGAAAATGACAATATTTTTGCCTGCTGGTTCTAGAGATGTTCCTATGGTTACAATATGCATGAAGTTATTTCTTTTTATGTCATTATCGTCCATTTTGTCATGGGAAAAATATTTTAAAAGAATGAGCTATAAAGGCTACACATTACTTTTTTTTAAAAAAAAAAAAAAACAAAAAAAAACCAAAAAACAGAAATTGCATTTCTGTTAAAGTCAATCTGGCTAAAAACCATTTAAACCAGGTATTTTTACTATATCCTGTAACAAGGATTCCATATAATGTCTAGTAGCTCCTTCTCATATTTGGACTTCCCGTGCCACTTTCTCTATTTCTGCTGTGCGGCTTTTTACTGGGGGTTCAGATGAACTAGCAGTTTCATGTTTGCTGTGAACACAAAGTGGATAGTTGGCTCTCCAAACCACCCCAGCTGAGTGCGGTGACTGAGCAGAGAAGATGCCACCGTCGAGGGATGCACCAAAGGACTTGCACTAGGCTGTGCTTGGATGTGTGGTTGCAATGTGATTCTGGACAGGAGCAAAGAGGCTGCCTGTCTCTCCCTGCCCCTCCTCGGTGCCTGTCCCACCACAAGTGCTGAGGTGCTGAGGGGTCTGGAGGTAGCATGTGCCAGCCAAGTCCAGCAGCCACAGCCAGAGCCCTCCCGCCTGCCAAACCTACTGCAAATGCTGTGCAGGCACCTGCAGTGGGCTGCCAGGCTGCAAAGAGCTGCAGCGCCAGCACAGACAGAGCTTGGGAGACAAGGAGAAAATTGCAGGCTGTGGGAAGGGTGGCAGGAAAGCAGCCTTTTTATTTTACTTTCTCAAATGGAGGACAGTTGTTCTGTGCTACCTCCTGCAACATAAGAGGGGCTGCTGAGGTCCTGAAAGGGAAGAGGGAGGCATAAATAGAAAGGTGAAAGGGGCATTTGAAAAAGAAAATGCAGACCAAGGAGGGAAAATCTGGAACTGTTTCAAAGCAAGCCTCCCCCTAACTACGAGGAGCAGGACTGTGAGTCTAAACATGCTCTGTAATTTGCTGTAGCTCATATCCTCTAATTTAGCCACTAGGTGTGTTCGTACAGAAATACAAAACTAAAAGCAATTCAGAGCATGTCAGGAAGTGAAGCTGAGTATGTGTTTCTTGGGATTCTTTGTCTGGTTGAAGTACACTTAACTACCTGTTTGGGAATACAGGTTTGGCAAACAGCATAGCCAGAAAAAGGAAAAAAAAAAAAAATTTTTCTTCAGAGCTCCTCACTCATTAGTGAGTTATGCTGGAAGCTTTAATATATTGCTATTTCAGAAGTTGGTTCAGAAGCTGCCATCACAATGGAGCAATGGAACTGCTTGAAAAGCCACTTTTAAATTTAGGAATAGTCACAGGAGTATTGAAATATATCTGTAGCTGCAAAATCTGTGTTTGTTTTATGATTTGCATTCATTCGCCTGGCTTCCCTGCCCCCTGCCACTTTTAAGCAGTAATTCATCGAAATCCTCATTGATCCTAGTGTTTATGGTGAGGACAGCATCCAGAGACCAGTGAGGCTAAAGGCCTGATTATCCTGCATCTCCTTCTGCAGTCAGGAAAGAAACCATTGGAGAGGTGTGCATTGGCATGAGCACCAAGGGGTCCTGTGGCCTGACACTGATTCTCCAGGGCTTGGCAGCATTGTCATTCAACAGATGGGTCAGTCTTCTGCAGACTTCTACATAAAGCCAGTGCCCCAGAGTCTCTTTCATGGGCTAGATCCATACTGCATGCAGCGCTGGATGAAGTACATAGTGAAAATCAAGGTCAAGAGGTAAAATTAGAGATAAAAAGCCACAAATGGGCACAACCAGGGAAAGACTGTGAAACAGCAAGACTTGCATCAGTCAGAATAATAAGCCATGCTTTTGGCACCCATGACCTAACTCCCTCTCAGTGCCATATCCTCAAGAGGTCAAACTTCTTCACCTAAAACACCTCCTTCTCATGACACTTCACCCACAGGTGTTGCTGGTGCTTTCCACCTGGAAATGAGCATGCTGACCCTTTAAAATAAGGTCACCCACACTAGTCATCAGAGGTGTGAATTACCAAGCACTGTCAGTGTGCTAAATGCATCTCATTAAAGCCCACACCTGGTTTAAAGAGATTGCACCTGAATCAGATACAAGCCTTGAATTGGCTTATTATTTGGGTGACAGTTTGTGCAGGAGTGCTGTAGAGGCTTTTCACATATCTATGTATACAGGCATAAGATTTTTAATTTATAATAGCTGTTGGGGATTGTTTTGTTGTGGTTAGAGCTATTCTGTCACTTATTTCGTAATTTTGCTAGTGGTTCCAAGGGGACAATGTTAAATGTAGCACCTTGTGAGAGGTTTTGAAGAATTTAAATCCAAAACTTGTTGAACGGTTATCTGTTCAGTGTATCAGATTAGATAGAAATGGATATATAATACATAATTGTTAATATAGTTATATATTAGTCTGAAGTTAATTGCTAATAGTTAATCTATGGTTTATAGACTGTAGTCTATACTTAGTGTAGTTAATATTAGTCTATAGTTAATAAATAACTGCCATGGTTATAGTATCTGTTAATGCCACAAGACCATCTGCAAATAATAAAGCAATTTATATAGTGTTTGTAAAAGCTTTCATTTACTTAATGTCTGGACACGACATAGTCACGAGTCACCTAATGGTCTGGAATGGGGATATCCATCATACATCCAAATGCACAAGCTTGTGAAGAGGACAGGTGAATAGAAAACTGATGTAGTTCCTTGAGAAACCCATTTCTGGCTATTGTGTCTAATTGTCAAAACCTCTCAACATGCTGAAAGGCAATTAGCTGCCATTGGGTATGTCCTGAAAATCTGTTGTGACCTCCTGGCCATCAAAGCCACTAATTCATATTTAAGAGCATGGGGTCACTGCTGTGGTCACTTCCCTGGGCTTTTGATCAGGTTTGTGGGTGGAGTGGAGATTGCTGCAATGTGACGGATGATCATGGGCTCCCACAGTAGGGACAAACCTGGCAAACATTACAGTCGGGCTAATGGTCTGAGTGTGGTCATTAAAATGTAAAGTTATAAGTACTTCCATGCCAGCAGCAGAGACTAATAGCAAAAACTGTGACACTTAGTTTTGTTTCTGCCTCTATAGATGTGGAGACACAAAGGGGAGAAAAAGGATTTATGCCCTGCTGAAGGCATAATCAGCACTAGTGCATCCAAGCAAACAGAATTGAGCAGCAGAATTACTGCTTTGGTTTTCATCTCCACACTTGTAAACAAGCATCAGAGGGTCTGTTTGCTGAAGCTCTCCTAATGACAAGATGATATTGTCACAATAACAAGCACATAACCCAGCCTAAACCTGCACACTGATGGGAAACAGAGCGCTGTGTCTCCCATGCAGTACATGGGATACAGCCTGGGAGAAACAAATGGTCTCCCCCTCCAGTTAACTGCATGTCAGATGATCTGAGTAGGTACAGCCTCCCCGCCAATGCTTTCTCATTGTCACGTTGGTCCAAGACACAATTTTCTAGAAGGCTCCAGATCCCACACTCTGTTTTGCTTCACTGAGATTAGGGGACTTTGTGTTCTTTTATGAAAGCAAGCTCCCTAAAGCACCATGAGTTTTCTAAATTTAGGCCCCATCCTCATTAGAGGGAATGTTCTGATTTCCCTCTGTTCTGGCTGAATTTCCCCCCTAACCTGTAGGCTTACAAAAGCAGGATGGTATGAAATATTTATGAAGCAATTAGTCCTGGCTGACAGAGCTAAGGCGTCTAGCCCATCTTTCAGTGTGTTTGGTGTTCACCTCCACCTTCTCTGTATCCAGTATTTGGAGGTGTGTGCTTATGTGTTTGCTTCCCTGAAACTTGTCTCATGCAGCCGGCCCCTTTTCCTTCTCACATTTCACATCCCACGGGAAGCAGGATTCTGGCCAGTTCACAGTAGGTCAGCATGCCAAGTAGCTGCTTGTTGCAGTTGTTCAAGGTAAACATGCTCCTGCTCTATGCACAATTCTTCAATGAAACGCCTGCAGCCTGGGCAAGAACATCCTGGTAGTCAGTTCAGCCATCACACTAGGCTGGCTGTTAAAGGTCATTTAGAATAATGGTGGCTGCATCTAAGGGTTGATCTGGCAGAGGATGGGAAGGAGCTATCAACCTCAGCACTGCTGTCATCCCAGGGAAAACCACCTCACTAGGTGTGGTGAGGGGATAATTTTTGGCAAGTCTTAAAGTTAACTTGGATACACTCATGAGAAGGGTTCATAGGGGTGGCTAAGCTGGGGCTGGAGTTAGAATCTGCCATTTTTCTTGAGAAAAGCAAGGTCCAATTCCCAAGGTACATCAGTCTTCTCAAAGCCAAGTTTTGGTGTCTCAGCTTTCCTTTGGGACTCCTGGCTCGAATACTGAAAGTTAAACCACACTGAGACCCTCTTATCAACATCATATCCACCCACCCAGAGCTGCAAAGGCCAGTTCTCTATGCATCCCTGTCTAGCAGCCACTCTTCCAAAGGAGCCCACAAGGAACTTCCCACTGTTGGCACCTTCCCCATGTTTCCTGGGGTTGAGAGGGGACTTGATTTACATTGAGTTTCAAACTAAGCACATTGACATCAAAGCAACGGAAATCAGGCCCCAGTAAGTGGTTTATAAATGCAGCCTAAGTGTTTTGAATCAAAATAGTTCTTTCAGTAAACTTGGAGGGGTACGTCTGTCGTCCTTATCATTGTTAGTTTCTGTCTTGAAAACACCGAAAAGTCACTGACATTGAATCCACCCTTGGGATCACTAGAAAAAAAATTTCCATTCCTGAATGAAACCCTTGCCGATAGGTTTTTCTTATTCTTTTTTGCATTATATTACTTGGAGAGGATAGTAATCTAAACGGGAGATGTATGTATGAATTATCTCAGAGAAACCTACCATGGGCTGTGTCATACGATGTCAGGGAAAGGAACTTCAGCTTGTGCATGCTTTTCTCATCCCAGATGGAGAAGACAAGGCTTGCTCTGCATAGTCTTGACAAACAGCCTTGGGACTGTTTCAGCCCACTGAACAAAGAGCTTATGCAGAGGCATCCAGTGAGGACCAGATGTCTGACTCATAAAGTACTTAACTGAAATGACAAAGATATATGAGTTTGGTAGATGTTTCTTTTAGCAAATGTGCTCATATCTCCAAGCTGGCAGTGACTACATTTCCTTTCAAATCTGGAAGAACAGCATCTTTTTGTAGTACTGGCGCATCTATTGGCTGCATCAGATAGCATAAAATAAACACAATGTTAGAAGGAAGGAGGAGGGAAAATCCAATGGCTTTTGAAATAGGCCTTTTGTGTAACCAGGCATCTGAAACTTCTTGGAGCGTGTGTGTATAAACACAGAAAAAGAGAAATAAGGCTTGAACAAATATTTGGTATTACAATTCACCCAAGCAGAGGAATTATTTAAAACCCAGTCTTTATCCAGGTTTGACTTTTACAAATGGATCTTGGATATCAGATCAGCTGAACTAAAACCAGCACTGCTGTAACACAGAGGCGGGCACATCGAGGTGTACAAGGGAAGCAGTCTTATCTTTTGTCTTCATCTGCCTGAAATGGCTGTGTAGGTGCAGTGATGTCACCCTGTTGATGTGACCAGGAACAGAAGTAAAAAAATTCCCAAAAGAAAAGCTTAGATTCATATAAACTGAGATAAAGAACAAACTCCAAAACCGTGGGGGTGCTTCTGCCTCTGTGTCTCATTGAAACCCTTAGGAGCTGGACGTCAAGGTTTGCTTGATGGATATGAACCTAAATGCAGAATGTCGTGCTTGTAGCAGACGCATTGCCAACCTAGAGGGAAAATGTCTACTGAATATGTGCAACAAGGTGCTTCCTCCAGAGCTGCAGAGAAATGAGATTGTCCATTTCATAGAAAGATGTGGGACAGCAATTGTCTTTATTTTACAGTCTTAACCAGAACAGAGATAGATTTTCCCACATGCTATGCCAACCGGACAAGGCTCTTCCACTGAGGGACAATATTTTCATACCAAGTGGAAAGATGAGATCTACTTTTCCCGACATTAATGAACGAGACGGGGAAAGTTTTGTTTCACTCTACCAAACAAGCTTATGTAGAGACTCACAACAGGAAATCCTTAGTTCTGATCCAAAATTAAATTTCCTATGTATCTGTTCTCAAGACTATACACTTGGTAATTCTCCTATTCAGTTTCAGCTTATCTTTTCAAAACATAAAATTCAGACAGGGCTTTTTCCTTGAACTTAATTTACAAGAGAGCCTCCAAATGGAATGGAATTAAAAAGACTCGTTCATCATTGAAAATCTTCCTTTGAGCAACATTGCTATAAAAAACCCACATTTTTTCAACAGCTATAGGCAATACCACCACCTTTTCACTGTGGTTAAAAACAGTCAGTAAACTGTACCTCACTGATGAAGTAAGTGAAACTGTATAAATATTCTGTAAATTACTCTACACAATGAGACGTCTGTCTAAGCAAAAGTTTGTTATTGTCCAGACAATATAAAGAACTTTCTAGCACTGACCTTAGAGAAGACATATTGCATAGCCCAAATCCAAACATGAGCATGCTAAGTGTAGTAAATGCAAGTTAACCAGGGGTGCTTTCCTTTCATTAGACTTTCTCCCTGACCTCTGGATGACAAGGGCATAGGAAAAGGAAGCAATTTTTCTTCTGTCCTGGGGGAAGGAACATTTGAAAGAGATTTCCTGTGGCTGGACTACATCATCTCTCTGGTGCCTGATCTGAATATCTGGAAGACTACCTTTTCTTAGCATCCATTGCGAACGCTTATTTGCTTTTTCCCCATGAAGCAACTTGAGTCAGATTCACAAAAGCTTTAAGTAAGTATTGGATGTAGCTGGATGGTATCAGTCAAAATATTTCAGCGTTTCAGAGAAGGAAATGGCTTACTGGATCAATTTTTCCAAAGTCAATCCTTCTCCTCTCCTTAAGTTTTAAACTATTTCCCATCTTTCTCTTCCAAAGTACTGTAAAGGTCACTTAACTACAGTTCAATACCATACCTTCTTCAAGCATTCGGTTGAAAATTTGAGAATAGGATGCCTTTTCTATTCTATGATAAATTTAAAAATATATTTAACACCTCAGTTTGTGTCACTTTAAGTTGTCATAGGCATCACAGAAATAACACTTCCTGTGTACTTCCAATCCTTTTGAGTTGTGGCCTGTTTAATTATGTCAAGGCCATACGTCAAACCCTTTGTTTTCAGAGTCACAGGCTCCAAGGGGGCAGCTGGCTATGGCCAGCAAGCCAGAAATCAGTCCTGGACCTCTCCAGACCACTCTCTGTGGTGGTACCTGCCCAAGGGCAATTTATGTTTCCACATTTCTTACCAGAAGGCCTTGCTGATGTGCAGCAGAGATTTCCTTTTGTTCTAGCTGCATGAATAGGATGCCTCAGCGTTCTTTCTTTGCCTTTTAGTTTTGTGCAAGCTCCTGTACTCTAAGGAAGCACCCACCAAGAGTATCACAGTTTACATAAATGGTTTACACTGTTAACATAAACATTGTTATGTTATGTAGAGGCCCTGCTGCATGAAAAGTGAGACATTGAATGAGAATTGAAGGTGCAGGTGTGGGGGAACAATTGATTGCTACACTAAGCAATTGACCAAAAACCCATTGTTGAACTCTTTTATATTTGGGGCTCTCAGATGTTATGAGATTTATTCTAAGCCTGGGGTTGAGAACCTGGTTAGTCATCTTTCTAAGAGAAACAGACATGTCTTACATTTGTAGGTGATGCTGGACTATGAGTAGTATCAGGGTAGAATTTGTGACCAATGTTCAGATTTCAGAGAGGCAAGCCAGTGAAGAAATAAAAGGTAATATGTTCACAGGGGTCCTAATTTTTTTTTCCTTTGTGCAAGCTGGGAATGTTAAGCAGAAAGTTTCACAGAGTTCAGAGACCTAGCATTAAGACTAAAACTTGGACAGGGGTTGTAGCTCTGGTGAGGGATTAGTCTGCAAAATATTGATGGGATATAGGGGAATGAAGGACCTGAGACCAGATTGCATATGGGGCTGTTGCTTGAATGTGTCCAAAGAGTACGTTACAATTTTGAGTTTTGTATTGTCACAGAGAAATGGAGAATTCAGGAAGGATCAGCTGTGCTGTGCTGAGAGCTGGCATCAGCCTGGGTCCACATTTTCTTGTTCAGAAAATGACTGGTGTTACAGGACAATGACGAAGCATCTGAAGGGGATTTTGGCAGCTAGAAATGAATGGTCACCTCTGATGAGAATGTTCAGGACAAGTTTCCAAATGAAGCTGAGAGGAAATACACATCAGTTACATGGATGGTTTTAGGTCTTCCATTTTTAGTGCTCCATAAGCTAATTCTGGGGGTTATAATTAGGACTCAGGCTTTGAGAAATTGAAGGACTGGGTGACAGGTGTTTAGAGTAATCCCCCAGTTACTTTTTTGCCTTTCATAAATATACTGGGATCAGGGTAGACAAACAACACTAAAAAGTTAAAGCAAAAAAGGGGTTTAAAATTAACAAATAATAATGGTTTAGGACTGGTAGCAGTAACACTTGTCCCACAATTACATTTAAATCTGGCTTTCATGTGTATTCTATGACTTAAACTGAGAACAGCGTTAGGTGTTGGCTCAGGTAAATAATTGGATAGAGGAAGAAATTCAAAATAGGTTACCAGATACGTTGAAAGTTAGTATTACAATTATTCCCAAGCTATTTTGACCTGAGGTTCATAGGTATCAATGGCCTAGGGTTCAGATTTAGAGTACTGCTAGTCTTGGAATTAGCAGTATCATGGTATTTGAAGGAAGAAACCAGGGAGGAAGTGTTAAGTTCTGCTTTAATGTCATTGAACTAGAGTTTCAGTTTCTAAAAATCCTCAGCACAGGATGATGTTGAGGTTTGGGTTCCACAGAGGTCACCAGACCACATCTAAAACTGCAGCTAGAACAAGGGCTGTGATTAAGGTTGAAGTTCAGACTGGGAGAAAAAAATGGGGGGAAAAAAAGGCTGACAAAAGCCTAGTAGCCTGCTTTAGGACCTTGTGTGGCTCACTGAATATTTTTAAATCTTAGGTTTGTGGGGTGGGTGACTCTGTGTCCTAGATTATTGGTAATACTCTGTTAGGAAGAGGAAAGGGAGAAAGTGAAGGGCGACAAAAGCCAAAATCAGAAAACACAAAGAGACAAGGTCAAGCAATTTATGGATAGCGCTTGAACCTGGCCTGATGGGTTTTCTTGCTGCATTCTCCTACTACGAAGCCTAAGCCTGGGTACTCATCACCCTCCAAGTAGCCCCATGGCTCTTCCCAACTCCTTGCTGGTGCTAGTGGCACAGGCAGGGATGGCCCTGGCTCTGCTGAGGAACAGGCATAGGGGAACCAGGGAAGGGGAACTGGACTGGAGTCAGATGTCCTCCAAGAGTAGGGATGAGTCTGGGGTCACAATCAACTTCAGCTCAAAGCACGTCTTAAGATGGGCCTCTGCTGTCCTAAAGTTGCGCTGACAACACTGGCCCCTCCTGTGGCTTCTCCAGAGTTTCAGTTTACCCCAGTCCAAATCCTAGCCAGATTTCTAACTCCAGTTTCAGAAACACCCATTGAATCCAATGACTAAAAGCAAGCTGGTGGTGAATGCTGGGACCAGCTGTGCTTTTAGGCTGTTTCTCTGAATGTACTGAATGTACTATTTACTGGTGCACTCTTCCAGTCTGGACCCTGCTTCGAGCCCTGGGTCTTAAACATAACCAAGTTAACTCTACAAGCATCGGGCCTAAAAGCAATCCATAAACCCACATTAGACATTAACCACAAGGTAGGATGGCATCTGTGCTGAACCTGCTTATAAACATAGCTTATGGTGTCTCTTGGCCCTGACTGGAAACCCCGCCAAATCCTCAGTTTAGGCCTGTCCTGCTGTGCCTGGAGACCCTCAGGAAGCCAGAGAGCTGGTCTTGCACCACAGCCTCATGTAGGTAGCAGGCTGCAGTGCATGTACTTTGTGAATCTCTTCACTCTTTTCCAATAACCATATGGCCTTAACTGTAACCCAAATGCTAAATGAGCCTCTTGATCCCTAAATATTTGTGGACTGAAAGTAGTAAAGGGACTTGATTCAGCGTAATGGTGTATTCTCCACTTCTGACTCCAGCTCAACATTTTACTTTGATTTCTAACTCTAGCTGTAAATTAGCTAGCCCAGCATTAAATTAAGGATATGTAAAAACACCCAAAGACAAGTGCTGAAGGAGCTTTTAATTTAATTAAATGGCCTTTAGTTGTGATACTGATGACACTTAGGATTTTTGTTTGTCATGGTCTTGAAACAACACATAACTCTCATACTACCCGTAGATACAGCTTTAGTCTCAAGACAGCTGGGAATCTCAAGTCTAAAAATACAACAAAGAGCCATTTGGACTTCAGTCCTGAAATTCTCATTGTAGACTGCTTACCACCTTTTCATTGCCAGAGACCTTTAATAAGCAGAACAACATTCTGAACTCCAGAGTTAATTTAACATAAACAAAGAATTCAATATGTAAAAAGGGTTTAAAACAAATGGTGAGAAAAGCACCCCACTGTGCCTGGTGGCCCATTTCTCCTTATCAGAAACATACTTGAAAATGAATGCTGGTTAGGGATCCAGGCTTTGCCAAATGACTGCCAAATTTAAAACTGGGACCCATGTTGTGATTAGTCACAAAATTCCCTCTTTAACATCTTCATGCTTTATGGAAACATTAGCCCCTATCTGAGTCTCGTAACATAAGAAAACAGAAGGTTAAAGTACTGCAAGCACTCTTGTTGGAAACAGCTCCGAAGATATTATTAGTATTTCTTTGCAGTATAACAATCTCTGAAAAACAGAACCCTAACCTAAGGCTTTTATTATTTCTTCCACATTCTAATGATATCTAGAAACTCTAAGTTTAAAAATTAATGTATACATCTGTTTTGCAGAGTCATGAATTTATTATGTGGCAGGTGTTGTACTATACAGGTAACATAATTTGGGGATTTTTAGTAAGGAGGACCTATTTCTCAGCCTACATTTTGACATGAAACCTGAGACCCTGAAAAAACTAAATATGTACCAAAGTCCATGCATGTGCAAGATCCTCAATTAATCTTTGTTATCCAACACTTACCAGAACTCCAATTTCCCATAGACTGAACCCCAACTCTAATATGAAGTTTAGCCCCCATGACACCAAGCATCTAAAATCTTTTTTAAAAGAGAGAAAAAAGATTGGGGCCCATACTGAGATGACTCCAAAGCCTCAGCCTACTGCATTGGGAACACCAGCCAACATGGTAGACCACCTAGTATAGTAGTAACATAACCACCTTACCAAAACTCAGGGGGCCAATGTGCCTTGCTGTAGTTAAACAGCCACCTTTCCTAGCAGGACAGGGGCAGGTTAAATGTCAGCCTCACTTTTGCCACAGCAGCTTAAGATGTCCAACATGGACAGAGAGTGAAAGGTGAGGAAGAGGGATATAGGATTACTGCGGCCATGCTAAATTACAGACCACTTCTGCAATTGGGCAGCTAGGTGCAACAAGTCTGTATTAGAAAATAGTAGAGTAGAAAAATAGTAATTTTCAAGACACATGTGATAAGGCTTCAGGAAAGATTAGCCCTCAGTCCTCTCTCTGGGAGAGCACCCATGACCCACAGCCAACTGCTGGTGGCTGGAGAAAGGCTCCTCCACATCCTGGAGAGCTCTGAGACTCTGCAGGAATCATGCAGGTCCTGCAGAAAAACAGGGTGGCTAAGAGCAGCTCCAAGGCATGGCTGGGTTTGGCAGCAAAAGAGGTCAGGGCACATTCCCCATAGTGAGTTATCTGATGGTGCATCCTCACAGCAGAAGACTAGTCAGTGTCTTTGGTGACAGAGATTAATAATGCTCTCTGGCATTAACTTCTAAGAGGTTCGCTCTAAAAATATATTGAAATATCTCTCTTTATTCATTTATTCTCTCTGTGTGGCACTCAAAAAAGTTTGTACTAATGAAGCACTACTACCAAGATACTGCAGAGTAATTTTGGGGTATTCTTGGTTATTCTCTTCCTGTAATGCTGCATATCTGTATTCATCACATCTCTTCTTTGGGTCTGCTTCTTAGAAGAGTGTAGTCCAAGCTACACTGTCATTGAGGTGACAAACTGGATGCCAGGACCAAGCCTATCCAGGAGAATGTGCTTGTACAGTCATAGAAAGCAGGAGAGGCAAGGCTGGGACTTGCAACATGACAGGAGTCTTCCCCAAGTGCAAAAAGGCTGTAAAGAGTGAGATTTGTTTTCATAACCGGTGGTATGAGGGGAGGATCATGGCTGATAGTGGATACCTGAGAACCAGGATGGGTGAGATGCCATTCTCACTGCAATAAGCTTTAAAGGAAGCTTCTAAGCCCTCCAGGTGGGGAAAGCAACCTAAAAAGCTAAGCCCACAAGGTGCCTCTGAGAAAGAGCTGCAGCAGATGAGGGGAAGGAGCAGGACCTAGCAGTAGGGGGTCATTCGACCCCTGTGCTCCTTGTTCCCATTCCTGTCCAACACAAACCAGTGTGTCCACCACAGGGACACAGTGTGACAGCCAGCTCACGTCCCCCCTCGGGTGGGGAGTCCCATGCTGTTGACTGCCACCGTGGGTGATGCATGCTGTGAACAGGCACTCTCTGCATCCCTGTAACAAACCGCATTCCCAGCTGGATTACTCATACTCCACTGGCTGCTGTTTTTCTTCATGTGCACTCATTTGCAATCTGTTATACAAGAGACACAAAGCTGTCTGTAAAATTAGGTCACGTGTGTTGCCCTGTCAAGCCATTGGGCTTGCCAAAACCAGGATCTTCCTGCCATCACAATGGAGTTTTAAAAGCTCCAATCATGACAAAATAAATAGAAATTTAAAAAATAAAATAATTTTTAAAAACCCAGAAAATATAAAAAAGGAAAAATGAAAAAATGGAAAAAAATTGAAAAAATGGAAAAAGAAAAAAAGGGAAAAAAAAAGAAAAAAAATCCACCTCTCCCACCCCAAAACTTGTATTACCAAGTAATAAAAATTAAGTTAGTATCCTGTGACATTTCTGTGAAATACTAAAGTACTGTCCTTCAATGTGACATTTAATTCCCAGCACAAGCAGATGTTTCTTACCATGCTTAACTTCCTTCTCTTCCAGCTAAGCCTCAGTGGAAGGACAACTCCATTTTATACAGAATATTGTTTTTGTCCAGCAGCATCTCTCCCTTTCATCTTCTGGGCTGAACATGAACTGAACCCTGGGATCAGAGAGCAGATAAGTGTTGACTCAAAACAGATGCCAAACTGGCCAGCTGCTGACGTTCACCCAGGACTTCAGACTCAGGACATCCAGCACCTCTTCTTTTCCATGAACTGCGCGTCCTTCCTGAGCTCAGGATTCTGTCTGCCTTTTGGAAAAAATATTTCAGATTCAGCAGAGTGAGAAAGGGTGTGGGGTGAGGTATTCCCCAAGGCAGGCTAATCTTAAAGGGAAGCCAGGGCATGTGAGCTTGCAAAAAGGATGTTGTTGGACTATTTCTGTTAAAAAGTGAAAGTTTACACTATGACAATCCCTTGATAACAGGGCAAAGCCAGGCATTTAGTGGGCATGGTTGATGGTTGGACTCAATGATCTTGAAGGTCTTTTCCAACCTAAATGATTCTATGATTTTGGCTGTTAGCACTGGTGGGAGAGTAGGGAAGTGCCTTGCAGAGGGCAGAAGGGGAGAAGTGGGGCAAGTCGGCAGTTGTCCTGAGCCACACCTGGGAGATTTCACTTTGGGTTGGAGGAGCAACCTCAAGTCAGGGGCAGTCCCACCATGCCTGTGTACGGATCTAGATTTCACTAGATTTTGTAGGGAAATCATATGTTAACCAAATAGAAGAGCTTAAACAAATAGAAAAGCTTTGGCTTACCATTTCGGGTTGCTGTCATTCTGCACCAGGAGGCTGCAAGACCAGTGGTGTGGTGGGAGCGTTGTGTCATTCTTGCACCCGGGCAGCAGAACTGGCACTGGTTTTCCCGCCTAAGCTACAATGAGGGCAGGCAGTAAAACTCTCAATCTGCTTTCCTCTGAATTGTTATCTACAGCCTCTGTGCTGACTGTGAATAACATACAAAATTACTTTTAAAGCAGCAGACCACAGCCTTTGCGATGTCAGATGTGTGCCTATTGTGTAACACTGAAGCCTCTCTTGTTTTCTGCCTGGCTCTCATCTCTTCTGCAACACAACTGGAACAGGAATACCAGCTAGAAACAGGAGAGGTCATGAGTGATTTATTCTTCCTCTCTGTAGCACTGTACCTTAGCTGCTGGGACCAGTGAGTGAGCATGCTGACAAGGTCTCTGTTGTGAGCATGTTCTGGAGAGCCAGAGCTGGCTGTTTCACATGAACCCAGGCCAGATCACAACCACAGGTAGAATTCATCTGAAATTTGAGAGGATGTTTGCACAATTTCAGTGAGAGATTCAGCTGCGGGAAAACTGAAGGCTTAGCTTGGATCCAAAGCTTGCATGTGAAAATGTTCATTGGCATTATCTGATAACCAGACAAAACTACACCATCGGTGTAGTTTCACTCCTGCCAGTGGAGTGTGGGCTGGTGCTCCTTCGGTGAAGTTGCAATTGAGTGGGCATTTCAGCCTGAGCAGTGGAGTAATACTCTGCTTTGAGTGTCATTTTAATTAGCGTTAATGTTTTTGGCCATCACTCTATCTATCAGGTTTATTTGTTCTTTTAAAAGGTCAGGACAGGAGTTCCAACTGCAAGATCCATGCAGTATGACATTCTGTGTACCTTTTAGCTCTGTTTTTTGAATATAATAAGTTAGTTTCAGCTACTGCAGCTCTGCCTCCATTGGTTGTGGCAAAGTTACACCAAGAATGAACTTTAATCAGTGTGTTTAGTAATATCTCTAATATTCCTGTATTATCTGGATGGCTGGGGCTGGAAGAATAATACTAGCTCATTGATAATTATTTCATAGCTCTCCTTTGCTAGGCAGAAGTCTGTGGCAAAAGCCTCCAGCAGTCCTGGCCTACTCCTCATTCTATCTTTCCCTGAGACATTTTGGAGGGAGGAGCAAGCAGCTAGGCAATGCCACTGCATGCCTGCAGTATCCCTGCTCTTGTCCTGGTTCATCAGGCAGACCATTTCTCTGGCTCTGCTGCAGATGTGTGCAACCTTGGGATAATCATACACTCCTTGCCCTTGCTACGTAATTCCTGTTTTGCAAAACTGGGCTTTGGATAGCCTCAGTGTTCATTACTAAAAAAGTTTAAAGATTCCTCTTGTTGGACAGACTGTCCCACAGCTACTCTTTCTCTCAAGAGATGTTTTTCCTTATCTCAAGTATCTATGATAGGGGTCATCTTCCCCTGCTGCCAAATAATAGACAACAATAACTTGTTTTCTAAGAACAGAGGAGCCTGGAGGAAGTGCTTGTGTATTTCTTAGAAATCTGATAATGGGATTACCTTCTAAGCCTGAAAATACATATGACCTTAAATGTCATTGTGGAATATCTCACAGATATTATGCACAACTGCTGAACCCAGTGCATAAGTATTCAAAGGGTTACATAAGGGTCATGACCTTTCTTGGGAGTGGTTGTGCAGGTTGCCTTGTGGTTCCTGTGTTGCTTATTGAAAGTCTGGATGTGTAACAAAAATATAGCCATAGATTCTTGGAGCAAAGACAGTATTACCTTATATGAGACTAAAACAGCCTCATGAACATCGCTAAAATACCTCGGCAAGGCAGAAGACAGGCACCTGAATGTCTTACCATCATATACATCTTTTTTTTGTTCAGAGCACGAGCCTGACTACATGCATGTACACACACATATACACATAAAAACTTTTGATACTATTTTTTCTTGAAATAATAGCAAACATGCTATTGATGTCAATGGGAAGATGATCAAACCTGCTGTTAGGAAGAAGAAATTCCTTACAAGTAGAAAATGTAAAATGTACTAATTTGTTTCACTTCTCATTTTGGTTGCTTGTGAATGAGATGTCTGAGGTAACGAGCTCTGTGCCGCTGTAGAAGTGTCTATCCCTTCAACTTAGGGATAAATCCAGGTGTAAGTCCAGGTGTATCTCAAATACACACATTTCCAGGCAGATTTTGCTGTCACAGAGAACAGTAGTGAAACATCTGTTAAGAGGAACAGGAGCAGGATCAGACAATGATGTCAGTATTTTGCAATTTACAATGTACAGGAGCTGAAAGAAAATAACTCTGCAGTACTGCTGTGAATCTGGACATCATGCAGGCAACGAAGGCTCAAAACTGCATCCATCCTCTTGTGTTCAAACACTGGACAGCTACCCCAGACAAAATGCAGCCTTTTTAGGAGAAGATTGGAGAAAAACGGTTTTATCTGAAGTTTGTCCTTTGGTGCCCAGAGGTTGATTCTGAGAATGGTTATGAGCTTTAGGGTCTTCTTCCAAAACTGGTCCGGAAAAAGGCTGATCATTAGTTGTTTGGATCTGATATCATTTGTCTGACATTGCATAAATTCTTGGGAAGCTGACAGAATGCCATGGCTCAAAATAGAAATCAAATGGTCCAACAAGATTGTCAGTTCCCCATAACTTCTTTTACAGGGCAGTCAGTGGTAGCCATAGAGAAACCCACTGAAACCAATTTGTTGAACCACGTACCTCTCCTAGAACTAGTTTACATTTAGGACTCTGGCCCATGTCTAGATTACACTTCTCTTAGTCAGATGGTTTACTTACAAAACCAGAAAAACTGTCTTTAGGGAGATTCAGTGTGACTTTCCAAGCTAGGTTTCCTGAAGCTGCAGAATAATGATGATGCATAAAGTATGCCTGTCCATTATTAAGCTCATATGTGATCTCTGATCTCCCGCTCAAGTCTCTTATAAGGGAGAGCTGGATGTGGGTGTGTTTGCAGAGCTCAGACACTTGAGCCTGACCGATCCATGCCCTGGGGAGGCTGTCGGGAGCCTCCCAAGGCATCTGGAGCTTCCAGGGGGGAAAATACCAAAGTTTTGTAAAAACAGAAGAAAGGGTTGTTATTTCTCAGCTGTTCTTTAGCTTATTTACCATCTGCAAGGGCAGAAAACTTCTTTTTTTTCTTGTTTTTCTTAGCTTGCAAATTCTCCTGCTATTTTTTTCTCCTGTGTTACTTTTTCAGTTTTAGACTCAGCAGTTTTTATGCCTGTGGACAATTAAAATTGGTATGTATACTTCTGTTCTGAAAACTGCCTGTTTCAAACATCAGAAATAATACAGGAAAAATTAACATGTAGACATAAAATAGCCATTACATTTTTCCATTTTGAAAACAATGCTTAAGGGAACCTTTTAACTAATTCATTTTTTAAAAAGGATTCTACCATCCTCTACTGACTGTCCCTCTCCAAAGCCAAATTCAAGCTAGCCATCCATAAAGTCTGTATCTTATGTCTGAAAGATCTTCATTTTCATATGTGAGACAAAAGAAAATCAACGTTCTTCCTTTTGGCTGTTCAGTACATTCCCATATATATTAAACATATGTGTGGCATGTCCCACCGGTCGGCTCTCTTTCACAAAATCATGTGTGTTTGGATCCACTGCGGTTAAGTATGTGTTACCTCAGCGTACTTTGCTGATAATTAACAATGCAACGTTTACTGGGAGGGATGTTACCTTTTATTAGACAAACTGATGCAGTACTGACCAAAAACCAGATCAGGTGACAAGCACACAAGCCTTTCTGTATGTCTGAAACAGGAACAACAGACTGGAAGCTAAATACATGTGGTGGAAATGCATTTAATCATCCCATTTCCATAATTATAGACATTTTGTGTCTTTGGCACGGGGCGATGTCAACAAGGTTATAGGACTCCTAACACCTGGGAGTGGACACAGAGAGGGAATTAGCTTTTGCTTCTAGACAGTCATTTCTGAAGTGGGGAAGACTGTATTTTGTTGATAATTTTAATACAGCTACAAGAAGAAAACCAGTGTAACACACATTCTCCCTGGGTCAGTCCAGTGGCTTTTGTACTCTGAAACACATTTGTTTTAAAAGGGAAGCTGAAAAAACAGTCAATCAGATAATGTCTCCGGATAGATCATGTAGGTAGGAAATGGATCATTAGTCATCATTATTCAATGATCTTTGCAGGATACTCCTTTCCCTTCTTCATGCAGGCTGCAGGTTTCATATGGCATGTTTGCTTCTGCACCAGCCCGGGGACAGCATTCCTGCAGGCTAATCGGAACCAGCTGCTGCCTACAAAAAAGGACAGCAGGAAGAGGTCATGAAAGTTACATTTTTGCAGCCAAAGGAGATAGCCCTTTAAAAATGGGGATGGCTTTGTGAGTGATATTTAACTCCCAAATAACGAGTGATATTTACCTTGTCAATAAAACTACTTCCCCGCCCCCCCCCCCTCCAGCGCAGGGGAGGGAGGGCAGCTCGGCACCGCACCCCGGGCCCTGGAGCAGAGGCATTCCCCGGCAGCCTGCTCCCTTCCCCGCTGCGCTCAGGGCTAGCGAAACCAACCCGCAGGCACAGCAACAACAGGCAAACAGATCAGGTTAATTGCAAAAGGAAAAGCGAAGCACAAGCCCTGGCTCTCGTTTCCCAAGTCATCCCAAAGCAAGGTGATGGAGGGCCATCTCAGCCGCTTCCTTTCCTGGGATGTGATCAACCACCACCAAAGTCATGAGCCAGGAGCAAACCCGGGAAGGGCAGTGTGACCACGTTTTGCGGTTTAGACTCTCTTATCGAGCCTCTACCTGCTACGCTTATCCCTTTAAACTAATAACCCCCGTGTTGTTTATCAATGTCTGTATCTGTTGCCAGATTTCCCTGTGGTCCCTCTTGGTGACTCTGGTGATCCTGTTCATCCTGACCGGGACCATGCTGGGCCCAGATCTGATAGCACACATTCCTGCGTCTGTCTACGCCATTGCGGTGCTGATGCCGCTAGCGGGGTACGCCTTGGGATACGGCTTAGCCACCGTCTTTAAAATGCCCCCACACTGCAGGAGAACGGTGTCTTTGGAAACAGGGTGCCAAAACGTCCAGCTCTGCACCGCCATCCTAAAACTCACCTTCCCCCCAGAGCTCATAGGGAGCATGTACATGTTTCCCTTGCTTTACGCGCTTTTTCAGTCGGCAGAAGCGGGACTCTTTGTGCTGGTGTACAAGATGTACGGGAAAGAGAGCTACAAACAAGACACGCTCGGTGAAGAGGAAGACACGGATATTTCCTACAAGAAACTGAAGGAAGAGGAGGTGGCCGATACTTCGTACGGCACAGTGACCGTGGAGGAGCACAGCTCCATTCAGATGGAGCCGACGCAGACGGCGCTTTAGGCGAGATAAGGAGCTCGACACCCCGGGAACGAGTGATGTGTGTTGTGCTTGCAACCGGGCTGGGGCTGTGCTCGCTGCGAAGCAAGCGGAGCTGCCCGGCCTCCTCCATCGTTTCTCCAGCTGCTCCCATTGTGCAAGGTGATGTCTTGTTTATTACCGTGACAGTTGTATTTCCTCCAAAATAAATACGAAAAAGATTTCAATGACAAAGGAAAAAGTATCACTGCGACGCATACCAGTAGCCAACCCTACGTCTTCACACAAGGAGGCTGCTGCCCTCCTGAGTGCAGCGGGAACGGGTGGGAGGAAGGAGACGAGCGTTTTGCAGAGGCGAAGCCGGCGAACGGACGGGCAAACCACCTTGTGCGCGAGCATCTCCGTGCCTCCCACCCGCTGTAAAAGCATTGTGCTCGTTGTTCTCACCACAAATACAATACATGGCGAAGCTGAACCAAATCCGTGCTCCCCCTGATTTAATTCCGCGGGGGGG
>JANZLQ010000079.1:11253927-11271989 GCA_026212715.1 Elanus axillaris | reverse complement strand
CTGTGAAGAGTAAGTATATTTAAGCCCTTTTTGGCAAACATCAGTGGCTTTTTTCCCCTCCAGAAAAGAAAGCCAGTTCAACTGCAGTGTCAGAGGCTGGACTTTATGCCAGCACGTTCAGGATAGCTTGAAGGAAGTGTTAATAATGAAAGAAGACACTTCAAACTAAATAGATTCAGTTGGGGGGTAAATTCCTCAAATTTCCTACCTGGAGCTCAGGAGGCCTTGGTAGGAATGTGCATTGACCTTTTCACTTTATGAAAGATGGAGCCAAACAAGAGCCACAAGAGAATTAGAAAATATTACCTGGGTTCTCCTGCAGACAACTAGGGGTGCTTAGTTTAGAGAAGAGAAGGTGGAATGGCACATAAACCTTCAAACAGGTTACAAATAGTGCAACGATCAGTTGTTTTGTGCATGTGGTAAGGTGTGAGATGGGAGGAAATAATTTTCATTTTCTTCCAGAAACTCAAGATACGAAGCTCGCCCCAGGAGGTGGAACAGGGGATTTAACAAAGCTGATGGAGGGACTCAAGGAGGCAGTAGGAGGGAAACTGCAGTTTCACCACTTTGCAGGAAAGGAGCTGTGGTGTTGCTGTGGTATCTTCCTGCAGTGACTTCTTGGGGCTTGCAGAGGGTGGTACAAAGGGCCAGGGGTGTTAGAGCAAGTGAAGGTGCAGCTGGTTGGGCTGAAAACCCACATCTCAGAAATGTGGGAAGAGCCTCAGGGTCTGAGGGAAGTGAGGAGAAATGCCCAAGGGTGGAGGCAACCTGAGCTGCAGCTGGGAAGCAGGAGGAAGGAGTGGTGGCTGGCATTGCCTTGCCTGTACAGAGAAGAGCATGGTGAGCCTCAAGCAGCTTTTGAACACCAGGTTGGGTCCCTGTTGGTCAGGACTGGGCTAGGAACCTGTAGACTGTCTCAGAGCTGGAGAGTGAGTGCTTGTCTGCCTCTGAGGCCACGAAGTTGTGGTTAGTGTCATGAAACGCTTGCAGCTGCCCACAGTATAGACCATGAAGTTTTCCAGAGTTGGGCTGTTGCTGGGTTGCATCCTGCCAGGCACTCTGGGAAGGTGACTGGTCACTTCAATCAGTAGCTTGCTGTGGTGGCCTCCTCTTTTTTTCAGCTGCTTACTTTGTGTCCTCACAAGCAATTCGAGGTGTTAATGAAGAAGCATCACTAGTGTGCAGATTTCTTTAAAACTATACTGTATTATCAGAGTCCCTGATGTTACATTCAGAAATCTCAGGGAACTCCCAGACAAAACTTCCAGTGATGTGGAATTATAACTGAATTGAACATTGCTAATAGCTTCAAAAACCTCTATTCTTGGCATTTCCAGCAAGCTGCAATCAGCACTTGCTTCAGCCTTATGTCTTATAACTCCTGCCTGGCCAGGGTTCCTATGAGTTTTACCTCAAATTCAGCTTTAGACAAGCACAAAATCCCATGGGAAAGCTTTGTAAACGCAAGCCACACCTTTTTTCTTTTTTTTATTTTTTTTAATCTCAGCAATGCTTTAAAAAAAGCATGAACTATGTCTCTGACAACAGGCCTGAGTATGACCCAAGTCAAATGCTGCTTCTAAACACCATTAAAAGTATTCATCAATTTTAGATTCCATGGCAGCTCAAAGTCAGGGTATTTTTGTACTGCCTCTGGTTTTCCCTTAAACTTTTCTTACTTACCTAAATTGCACAGTTTTATATCACTCCATAAATGAACTGTGTAATGTTTTAGAAATTCTCTGTTGCCTTTGTGTGTTTCACATGTAGGACAGGGGATGGTTAGCAGAGGTGAAAACTGTGAATGTCTTGGATATAATAATTACATGCTTATTAAAAAGGCAAAAGGTAATGTAGGTATAGAAGGGCAGAGGCCTGTAAATATTATCTGCAATCTAAGCAAGGAGTGAATCAAATCAATTACTATCATTGCTAGCTGGCCTAAATATCTTTTCAATATCATTGGGGTCTGTCCATAGTTTCCCTGCAACAGATCATGAAACCACAGACAATCATATCAAACTGGAGTATAGGGGTTTGCAAAGTGCTTATGGCCAGAAGTGGGCTATGGGAAACACTGGTCAAAGAGCCAGGAGGTTCTGACATCAGACTTAAGTGTTATTACTGAATTAATGATATTGCCAAGAAATGGGAGACTGGACATGATTAATGCCCAGTGAAATCATTGAAAGTGTCTGCGAGGCTGACTGACATAGGCTATATAGGTATACTGTCTGTGGTGCCTTGCAGCCTGTCACTTCCTTTGAAGAAATTATGGAGACTGCTATCTTTATTGACCTAAAATATCTATGCCACCAGCATTTTCATGCTAAATGCATGTGTTAATGAGAGAAAAAGTCTTCAGCCCGGTCTGACCTCTGTGACATGTCCCACCATAGAAGATCCCTTAGGTACATGTTGATGTTGCAGGTATGCTCCAGCAAAAGGGCAGAATGATGGTGACAACATGTGTTCCTCCCCTGAGACACACCAAGAAGTCTTATCTGCACTAACTTCAAGCTTCAAAAGTCTGCCTGATAGCTCTTGAGGAAGGAAACAATGAAGGAAATAGAGCAAAATATTCAAGGGGGAAAGCACTAGACAGAAATTTCAGAAGTGACTCAAATCATGTTCCAACTACAATGGAAGTTTTAGAAGGAAGTTAATTAAAATAACTGCTCTAGCATTCTTTAGATAGTCTGCATTATTTGAGGTGGGATGCATTGAAGCTATTTATTTTAATTAAAAATAATAAAAAATTCCAGGGAAAGAAAACCAAAACTTATAGCAACAACAAAAAATGGAAAAATATAGGGAGGAAACAGTAAGCCCAGATGAAGTTTAACCTACAGCATAGCCTAGGGCTTGATTGCATTCATGGAAGACTGAGCATAAGATAATGTAATGTGTGTAATAACTGTTTAAAGGTTTCATAAAATAGTGGGTTTGGAATAAGAAGTAATGTAAGCCTAGAAGTGTGATAAAGCGTTGGAGATCACTTATCTATGTGCTTGAACTGCTGAATGCAATTAATTCTTTTTCAAATTTGGGCCCCACTGTACCTACAGTGCCCAGAAATTTTTGCTGTATTTTCCTCCTTATTACCAGTTTAATCCCTGCTTATGCCTTGTGCTTTTGTGTCCCTCAGATGTTTGAACTGTTGCTGCTGATTTCCTTCTGACCAGCAGGGAGGTTACACTTCCAGATCCACAGGTGCAGTTCCCACTCATCCTGCTCCTTACCCTTTTGGATGCATCACTTCATAAATGGATAATGGGGTGGTGGTCCTCTCAGGGCTGGCTCATGAGTTTTCTGAAGCCAATGGATGTTCTACCACCTGCCTGGGTAGGAGGGATGTGAGTTTGGGCTGTGTCTGTGTAGTTAAAACATCTGCCAGTGGTTTTTACAAGGGTATTGGTAAATCCAGTGGAACAGAGAGAGACTTTCTTCTCCACCTCACAAAGCGTTTGGTGTGTCTGACGTTACTGTTTATCTTTCTAGTGAGGAATAGTCCCAGTTGTGTGATCAGATCTTCCTATGCTTGATGGTAATTTCCTACTCAAGCAAAGGCATTTTTGGCACTGTGACCAAAGGAAAATCCCAGCCCAAGAGTACCCACCCACAACTTGAGGTGCACATGGAACAAGCACTTGGTAGATTATGTTGCTCATCATGATACTGAACCCTGGGGATTGGGGGGGGGGGGTGCAAAACTGCAATTAAGAGTTGCAACAAACTCATTGAAGCTTGTGCCTCATGACTGGAGCCCAGTTCTGGGTGATGGGGTTGTCATTACGTACCTTCTCCCGCAAAAGCTGACAAGGCATGCTACCTTTCCTGGTGGCAGTGTGGTCTCAGCCTCATCCTCCCCTCTTCTATTCTTTTATTAATGCTCAAGTGACATGGGGTAAATTGTGCAACAGGCTGCTCCCTTGGCCAGGAGCCCACACCTCACGTCACTTAACTGAGGGTCCTGTAGGCAGGTACCTCTCTGGCCATTTCTGAACTGAAAAGGAAAGGATCCAACTCTTACCTCACACCAGGAGTCCGGAAAACTTCTTCTTACCTCCTCCCCATTAGTTACCTGGAAGGAAATGTGCTACAGCTAATAGCTTGAGGTAATTCACCTAATTCACAGCTGGGCTGGAGGCACTGTGATTGTGGGGGCTGGAAGATCTGTGTTTGAACCCAAAAGCGGTAAAGGAATCTTTAACGAGATGATTTATGTAGAAGGCTCCATCAATACTTTATGGTGCAGAATGACCCTAGATGCGGACATCAGGAACCCCTCAAAATTGAAGGGAAAAATCCAGTCTTCAGGCTGGGTGACCTAAATTAAAGCATCTTTGCAGACTGACCCCACAAAAGGCATACTGTGCAGAGTGAGCTGTGTAGGAATGTGCTGTAGCTTCATGGAAAGGACCCTCTTAACTGTGAGTGACTACAGGCAGGGACAGTAGAAGGCAGGTAAAGCAGGTATCAGCTGATGTGTTTCTTTGGTCTCCCCAGTTTTTTTCAAGTGTCACCCCATCTGACCTGCTGCAGCAGTTATCATTCCAAAATACCCCAAAATTCTGAGTGAGAACCTCAGGATGGCTGGATTCAGCTAGAAGAAAACACCCTGAACAACTTTTGCTACTGTGTAGTGGCTTCCCTTCTCTTTATTTTACTGTTACTAACCCTGTAGCAATCACTTTACTTGCATTTTTTTAAGCTTTTTTCCACCACTGTGAACATAGAAACTCTGGAAAAATGCATTTCCTGGAGCTTCATTCATGTTCATTCATTCAGTGTAGCCTCAAGCAAACAGCTGAATGAGACACAGGATAAGCAAGAGAAATAAAACTATTTGATGGGAAAAAAAAAAGAAAAAGACCCAACATTAATGTCAAATTAATATTTCTCTTTTCATTTTCAATCTGAATTTTTGAGAAAATTTATTAACCACTTTTGCCTGCCACTGCATGTCATTATGAGGGCTACAATGGCAGTAGCAATACATTGTCTTGTGCTACAGCTGTCCATGTAGTTCAAGAAACAACTTATGGGCAGAGAGGGACTCACAGCTGAGTGTTGTGCTCCACAAAAGTTGGAAAACTTGCCTTTTTTGAAGATGGGCAATCAGCTCAGGGTCATAGTGCCACAGTGTACTTCTGGTGAAATTACACCAATTTAACCAAATCCATTTCTTATTGTGTTAAAACAGGTGTAACACCTTTGTGACATATTTAACTTTTCTTAAGAGTGGTTCCCATGAATTTGGATCTGAAATAAGCCCTAAAAAGGATGTAGTCTTGGTTGGGATTTTTTTTAGGACGTGATCTAGGAATGGCTGAATGTTCTGAAAAGACTTTTTACTGACTCTGTTGAGTTTTGAACAAGTAGTTGCAGGACTGGCATGAAGCTGATGTCTCCTGATTTTTGGGACCCCATTAGTTTGTATTCAGTGTGAAATAGTCAGGCTATGAAATAGATGAAGTGCTCTAGCTGCACGTGCAAAATTAAAGGACACTTTTTGGAATGTTGAATTTGGTGGTAAATTCCTCTGAAAGCTTTGGCTTACACAAGGACTATCATGATTATTTTATTACTCAATGCCAGGTTTGCTATTCCCTTAGCCCATTTGATCTTAATGAGATCCACATTGCAAAAACCCCATGCAGTCTGTAGGGAATATATACAACCTTGCATGTTTATTTAATGTTGCTTACTTCAAGACCACTTAGGATGAGGAAAGAGAAGAAGGCTTGGTTCCTGCATGTGCAAAAGTAAAGGCAGATACAAGCTGTGTCAGGAAATTAGGGGCACACTTGGAATTAATTAGTTTCTGAATTGCTTTGAGAATATTATATGCTGGGCTTGAGGAGTGCTGCTGATGTCATCTGCCATGAAAGCACAGCTGGAGCACAGCATGAAGGCAGCAAATCCCTGAGACAGACTCACACTCTTGGTATTTCAGCCACAGCCACGTGCAGTTTTCTGGGAACTGATGCTGCCTTACAGACAAGGAAGTCAGTCTGGAAGCAAAGACATAGATCCATAGGCAGGAGGGATTCCTGCCCAAAGGCAGGGTGGCCTTCAGAGCTGGTATAACATGGCCATCCACTAGCTCCTGCATGCTTGGCCAAGCTGTGGTCATTTGGATTTGCCTGCACTTGCACACTAACCTCTGCATGAAAAATGATGAATACTTCTTGCATCAGCGTTATGATGATGTCTCCATACCTGAGCAGAATGGAGATCCCTGCAAAGCACCTGGAGCAATAGGGTGAGACTGGCAAAACACAAGAAGGTGAGGAATGACAGTCCCAGTTTAGGGACAGGAAGGGAAGGCTTTGACTGAAATGTTATCACTCCAAGTCCTGCAGATTGTCTTTAACCACAGACTGGGAACTGAGATCCAAGTGGTGGTCAAATCCCTGCTCAGCACATAATTCCTGAGCCAAGCACCCTCTCTGTTAGGGTAGATCCTTATCAAGGAGTGGGAGAAAGACCTGGTTGAAATGAAGGCTGGCTGTACTCTGATTTTCCTGATGTTGTCATAATTTAAAACTTGGAAAAAGAGAAAAAGGGACCAGTTTTAGGTCAGGCAGAGCTCAGTATAAATCAGAATTAAATAGGCTCTACATTTCTTCAGGGCAAAATTACAACTGCAAGAGCCAATCAGTTTTCCCCAGTGTTGTCTCACATCTTGTTGATGAACAGCATACACCTTTCGACTATCTTCCTTCTGTTGTGACACTGCTGTTTGCCAGGTTGGTGTCGTGTGAATGTCATCTATGTAAGACTGGATTTCTAACCCCCTTCTAACCACAAACAAGAAGCTTTTGCCCAGGATTCTATCCAGAATGAAGTGGTCTTTGCAGAAGTGGAGCAATTTCATCCTGCTTCAGCCCTTTCATCTTCTGGATCTTGGACTAAGCATTCTCCATACTATAATGCAAAATGTTGTTAAATTCATTATATTGCAGCTGTCTTTACTCATATTGACAGAGTTAAGCCTTCCCTTTCCCCATTCCTTAGTAAAAGAGTAGCATTTCATCTGCATTTACAGCTTAGTAAATGCAATGTCATCTTTCAGCTGAAATTTGGCTGCACTGTGAATTGTTTTCCTCTCTTTCCTTCCCTGCACAGCTGGAAATGAGTCCCTCTCCAGTCCTTTTTGGAATGGGGTGAAGAGGGGAGAGAAAGAAAAAAAAATCTGGCAAGGAATTTTCTTGTTCCAGATAAAGTGAAATAAGTTGAATAAGGCAGTGTCATTTCTTCAGGGATAAGCTGACACTTGCGTCAACACTGGACTGGTGGAGCAGCAGTTAAAGTGATGGGAGCATAAGCTAGAAACATTCAGCAGTTTGGAGACAAGGGGAGTGACTGCTGACCAATGGTTTGGGCACAGGTCTGTGAAACACGCACATGGATTCAGTGCCCTAAGGTGGGGGAACAGAGAGAAAGTGCCCTGTTTTTTCACACAAACTATGGCTGACCCCTTGTTTGCATTCATTAGAGGTGGTGAAGCTGTGTCTGGGTATATTAGTGCAGTCACTTTCCTCCCTCCCTGGGAAAAGGGAAAAAATTACAGCTTTTACGAGGCATTTGACACAACTGCAAATGCGAGCACACCACTTGAAGCGAAGCTATGCTGCACAAGTCTTGTCCTGAACCACAGCTTGATACTGCCAACAACTCAGAGCGTGACTCAGACCCATGTCTCCTCCCCATCACCACCATTAGGGCTGCAGGACAGCTCTGCAGGCAGTGGTAGACAGAGTCACCTTCTCCCCTGCATTTCATGACGCCTGCAGAGGAAGAAAGGTCAGACTTGTGAAGCCAGTGAGGTTTTGCTAGGGTTTTGCTTTTGGAAAGTATACTGTGGGTTTCTGTCAGGCTTAAAGTTTTTACACAAGTCATCTCAACAGCCTGCCTGCTGCCTGTTTACACCAGGCTGTTCATTGCAGACATCAGCTTGAACACGTATTCTGCTACCAGCTCAGGAAACCTAAAAGCTTCCTACAAATATTTTAAACCTACAAGCAGCAGAAGACAAACCAGAAAGCCAGAAGCACTGGCCTAATTATGCTGAAGCTGTTTAAAGTAATGCTAAGTGACACCAGTTGTGAAGCTTCATGAAGATTAACCACCCACCTCCTAATTGCTTTGAAATTCTTCATTCTCCCTGCAAGAGACTTCACCTCTGCAAGGGCTGATAGAAAGTGTGAGGACTCACAAAGAAGGAAAGGCAGGCTGAGTGGAGTTTCTTTTTAAACAACAAAATGGGGAAAACCTGTAGTTTGTGTAAAGCAGGATACAGTAATTAAGAGGAAATCCCTCAGGGTCTAGAAAGCCCAAAGAATACACACTCAGGCATTTAGATACAAAACCATGCTATTTTCTTCTGTTTGGCAGCATACTACATTCTTATCAGGACAAACAGTATCATATATGTAAATAGACATAATGTTGATTTGAAGCTAAATAGGGAAGTGTATTACAGCTGTTTGCTCTTCAGATTGGGACAGTTTTCCTTGCAGTGAATACTTGCTCTTGGATCATATACTCTTGCTCTGAGTGTATGATGCTCCCTAAGCCTGTTGCAGGGGGATGGCACAGTAAGAAATGAAAAGCAAAAGACCAGAGTATGCACAAGAGTCAAAGACAAAAGCTCAGTCTAGAAGTGCTGGGTTTTGCCCTCTCTCTCCTGTTGCAGCCATTCCAAGTAGTGAAGGAAGAATTAGAAAGTTTCTAAGTCAGAGGCTCTTCATCCTTCTTATTGAGACATTCACAAAGGATGTAAATTGATTTAATATTTTGTACTTTAAAACACCCACCAAGCAATACTGGCACAGATCTCTATGTGGACAAGATCTACAAAAAGGAGGGAGGAAGAACATAAGTTGTAAATACTAGTCCTTAATTAGGTTTCCCACAATACAAAATCCATTAATGATCAAAAGGAGGGGGAATCAGGGAGATCTTGAAAAGGACTGAGATTCTCAATTCAGTTGACTAGGCTACCAGGATTTATCTCACCATAGAATGTTTTCTTGTAATTTGTTAGACAATATGCCTCAGTCTATCCCACTGTGCTTTTTAATATCCCCAAATGAGCCATCTATCGCTGTCATAGTATTTTAGTAGCTTACCTCACCTGCTTCAATACTCCTATGCCCAATTCTGCCTGCACACTTTGACATAAGTGGCAGTGGGAAAACCCTCACAAATAGGACAAGGCAAGGGAGAGAGTTGCAAACAGCTCCCAACACCTGCAGCTTTGCATCTGTAGATGATCTCTTCACCCTGGGGCAGTGGGGCTCCTGAAGGACTTTGGTAGAAGTTTCTTCTCCTTGCAACAGCCCCACTCACTCATGTTGTCTAACTTCATAGTGTCATTCATAATTTCATCTACATTCTCACAGTTATTTTTTCCTGAACAGATTTACTTCCATTTTCCCAGAGGTCTAAAACAAACCAGTGTCTCCCATTCACAAGCAGACTGACATACCCACAAGCCAGTATAGTCATATAATGATAATCATAACCTAGAAGAAATCTGGCAATCACTGGCTAGCCTGTGATAGCCATGTCCTGAATGTCACCCCAGCAGGAAAGGATAGGTACTTGCTTCAGTGACCCATGTGTGACTGCCACACCTCTTATGTAGGGCCAGAAGAAATAAATGTACACTGCACAGCAGAATGTAAAAATGGCACTGTGTGATTTTAAATTTTTTTTTAATTCTTTCCCCATGGTCTTAAAATCCTCACTGTATTTGCAAGAGTGCTTCAAACTTACAATTTCACAGAGGGTTTCAGTTCCTGCATTGTAACCCAAAACAGTGGTTTTACAGGTGAAACTGTTCAGCAGTCACAAAAGCAGAAAATAAGTGGTGTCACTTATGTGTGTGTGTAAGGAAATATTTTCTGGCAGCACCTGCATTTCCAGTTTGCAGTCACTGTATGAGTGCCACAGGCTTCGTTTCCAGTAGAGGGCAGAAATCGACATGAAGTTCACCAAGCGCAAATTTGATGTACTTGGGTTTTGCCAGAGCTGCTCAACCGAGATGGACCCAGACCAAGATTTTGCATCCAAAGGAGATTTAATAGAGTTCAGTGCTGTATATGCAGCTAAATTCAGAGTTCACTGCAGTAGCAATTCTTTAATGGAAAACTCTTCATCCAAACACCACCAGCCTTTGGGGATATCGTGGTCTCAGTTTGAACTTGACCCATGTCATTCAAGCCTCTCTCAGCTGTACGGTTTCTTGTTTCCAGAGATGCGAAAAGCCATTATTTTTTAAAAGCACACTTCTCATTATGCTTAACATACTTCTAATTTCTTAGACTTAATGCCATTATATGGTCTGCATAGTATACTATTCAATGCCACCTTTGAGGGCTATGGTACTAGTAGCATCTAGATCATGGCAAGACTCGAGAAATGAAGAAGGAATTATATTTTGAAAAAGAGCATCTGTACAAAGCAGGTGATATAGGGGCACAAGTATTTTTCACACAAACAATACCTCCCAGAAAGTGAAGTTAGAATACATATGTAAGAAACTCCAGTCTGGGAATAAGGTGTATTTTGAAACCTCTCTTTTTCCTCCTCTTTCCCCGTGGGATCTTTTTCCCATGTATCTTTGCTACCATCTTCTGCCTACTGGTGGTGACCCTGTCAGTCTTGCACCAGAAGGATAAAAAAAAAAACCACAGAAGATGCTATTCCTACCTCTCAGGACTAGGTGATGCCTCAGAGGGGCCCAAGAGCCTCATAAGGTAGCTAATTCTGTCACCCTGTTCTCTGAATAACATTTCTGCTATAGTCTGGTTGAAAAATATGTGCAAAGGGGAACGTGTAGCTTGTAAGTATTACCTCAAGAAGCATGATTCCATAAGTCATTTATATTCCTAAATTTTATCATCATTTTCTAAAGTTTGGTTGTTATTCTTAATATTGTGTGTAAACTAGAGTTCCTGTGGCCCTTGGTTTTACCTTCCCTGTGACCTCAGCCTTGCAGGCTTACTTTCAGAAGAGCACTTTCTTGTTTAGGCTTGGCAAAATACGGGATGAAAGACTAAGCAATGCATTTTCTTTGCAACTTAAATTTGGTGAAAGTCTTAACTGCATCCATTTAGCTGTGTTAATGGTGGCTAATGAGAAAATCATTAGCTGAATACTTTTAGCAGCTGCAGCAAGAAAATGCCTTCAGCTAGGAAGAAGAAAAAACCCTAAAATGTAGATTAGTGGAAAGGAACATTTTTTTGTTCCAGAATATACAGTGGATTCCTTGGGGAAAATGAGGAGGAAGCATCACGCCCTCCAATAAAAATTCTTATTTCTTTATATTTACAATAGCTTTTTGTTTCTTGCACACACACAGCTACTTGCTGAGTAACAATAGCAGCCATTACCCTCACATATAAAAAGTGGAACTGTGGTTCAACAAGACACATTGGAAGGAAGACTGGGGCAGAGATTGTCCCTCAGTTCTGTTTCTACAGGCAAAAGGTTATTACTGACAAGCTTGACTGGCAGTGCAGTGCAGGCTGAGGACTGCCTCTTCTGAAATATTTTGCAGACCTGTGGCATTGCGGACAGCTGTCGTTTGGAAAGGGCCATGCACAGAGGGGCAGGGAAGTTACTGCTCCCTCACACCACACACCCTCCATCCTTACCCACAGCTTATAGCTCTCAGTGAGTGCAGCCTCAAGGTTTACCAGAAAAACTGCTTCCCTTCCCACCAGGTCAAGCAGTCAGAGGTAAGTGGGGAGAAACACTTTGCTCACATTGACTAACCTTTTTTATTCTACTGGTCCACATGGTTGAGAGCAATGGTTCAAGGTTGCAGCTGCAAGTGTGCCTACCCTGATAGGACAGACGGCAGAAGCAAGACTGATACAGGAACCAATAACTAACGTGACCTGAGCCCTTGAGGGCTCAGATGCACAAAGCTGCCCTTTGTGGTGCAAAGTCTCACACTGCAGCATAGCTCTGTGTGTGGGAAGGCCACAGTGGCCTTGCAATAACCATAAGCAATTGCTTGGTCATACCTCATTTTGCAAATGAAAGCCATTTTTGTTCTCTGGTGTTAGTAATCAAATGAGATGGCAGCTAATGTACCAGATTATGCTAGCACACTTGGAAAATTGAAATAGCTTATGGAGTCTGAAAAAAATGTACAAAACTCACGGGATGTGCCTAAAGGAGAGAGTTGCATGACATTGTGTATCTCTATCTACTGGACTTAAAGCCTCACTTCCTTCCTCTTGTGGAAGGTTATGTATGTATGATATATATCAGGTTATATATCCTTAATATCCTATGCAATTCACTTCCATGGTTCATATCACATGCCAAACCGGTCTGTCCACAATTCATACTTGAGTCCTGCTGCCTTCTCCCCTTGCTTCTCTGTCCTTGCTGACCTATTTCATTCATTCTCTGGGCTTTCTCCTGAACACGGGTCTGAGTCCATGGCAGCCTGCACCCAAGCAGGGAGTCCACCGGGGTTTGCTCCTATGCCCCTGGGCTGCCTGCCTGGTTCTAGGAGTCTGCCAGCACAGGTTATTTACAGGAGAGCAGCCTGTTGTTTTAGGCTTGCAGGAGCCTTTTGTTGTGACTGCCCACCTCCTAGGCCAACTGGTACTGCAGTAATGACAATTGTAAGGGTGAGCTTCTTACAGCACTGGAGTAATACTTAGGAGGGATAGGTTTGATGACAGCAACCTCAAGATGTCTGAAATACCACAGGGATCCTCTAATGGGATTCAGGAATGCCTTTATCCTCATTTACTGGCTACAACTGGAAAGACATCTGATTTTAATTTTAGCTAGCTCTCCATGATTTCAGAGAGATATTTACAAGAGTATAAACTGACAGAACTGTTCTGCAGAACAACAGCTCATTGATGTACCCCACAGCATAAAAAAACCAAAATGCGATAATGTAGGACCTACCAAATAACACCTGATGGAATAGATAAAAACAACCACAGAATGGTTTCGTGCTTAATACATGTGCTTTTGTGTATTTTTTTCTGGCTGTGTAAGTGGATTTGTGCCTCTCCAGCAAACAGCCAGTGGAAGATAACTGCTGGGCTAGGCATCTACAAATCTTTATTTAAAAAAATACATAAACTGGTTTTCCTCTGATCATTTTGTTGAATCCTATAACAGATTTTTAAAAATGATTTATTTATGTATTTATTAGCTTTCCTTTTCTTTTTCTGTTTTAACAGTTGCTTTTATAGGATTGCCATGGGATTTGAGCAGCATTTGTTATATTGAAGGAGACAAATTAAATAATATTCACATTTCATGTGGCAAAAAAAAATGATAGGATATGTTGAAGAAAGTGGCCCTACTACTGCAAAACTGAAGGTTGCTTAGTACAGCAATGACAAGAAGAGAAGTAGGAAGTAAATTAGTAGGATTAAGAGGAGGAACAAATTAGGATTATTGCATTAGCAGAACAACTATGGTGATGTGTCAGGAGGCCTAGAGAAACCCCCAGAGACAGTTTGGCATTGGAGTATCTCCTGTTGTCCAGAGCAGCAAGGATACCAAATGCTTTGTGAGTTGGTCCTGCTAGCCAGGAATAAGGCATGGAAGGGGAAGAGCTTAAGCCTCATCAGCCATTTTGCAGATTTGATTTAATTTTAATTTTTTAACTGGATGTGTTTTTTCTACGTAGCCAAAAGCTGCAAAACCAACAAAGATTGTTTTTAAATAATGTGTTGAAAGCACAGATCAGGTCCCTCACTGTAAGGGTTGCCAGCTTTTCTGTCATGGCTGTTGCATCTGACTGTGTAAATATGGTATGCCTTGCTTGTTGGGGGCTAAACTCTCTTGTTTTCTAAATAAACTCTGATTGCTCCAAACCTGACACTGGAGGAACACAGAGGTTAAGGAGGAAAAAGATGCTCAGTCTGAAAGCTGTCACTGGAGTTGGACAATAAGGGACTTTGCCTCTGGCTACTATGTTATTGTTTGGAAAGATATTTAGTTGTCCTTAAGCATTTGATTGTGAAGAGTATCTTGAAACTGTGATGGGAGAAAAAGAACATAGCAGAAGGATACTTGGTGCATGCATCCTTTCAGTAGCCCAGTGTTTTGTAAAAAAAAAAAGAAAGCAAACAGGGATAAGGGGTCTTGAACTCCAACAAGCCCCTCTTCAATTGCCAAAGCCATCCTTGCCAGCACACAGTTCTTTCTTACCTCATGCACATACCTGGAAGGACTAGAAAAAGAAGCATCAACCTTTTGACACCTTTTCAACAAAGTACAACCCCATCCCAGGTTTGGCCACTGCAGCAAAACCTGACCTGACACATGCTCAGTTGCTGCATGCTGTTGCAGTGGTCCTGAGTCTCCATGCAGCACCTAGGGAAGATGACATGTGGATTGTACTTGGACAAGGTGCTTGCCTAAATTGTGGACTTGTCAGGCAGGGATTTTATCCCCCAGCATTCCCACTCTTGCCTGTGTGAGAGGGGCAGTGGTACTGCTCCGGTGCATGAGGGTTTGTGAGATGAGTGACATTACAGGCATAAAAGCACTCAGCCCCTGTGGTGAGAGAGGTCACAGTGCTTTAGATGGGTCAGCTGAGCTGAAAATCTTAAGGGAAATCTTGCCTTATAGAGACTGATATAGATAAATACATGAACAGCTGCAATTTACATAGATATGTACAGTATCTAAAGTCATATCCCTACCTAAAAAGCAGGGGACAAAGCAAAAAATACTCTGCAATGTGTGACATCACTTCTTAGCTCAGAGTTGCAACTCTACAGGAGGCTCACTGTGTCAGTGTTGGTTATGCTTTTGTTTTGTTTGAATGTGGAGATGAATGTCCTGCCTTGTGCACACAGGTACACGTGTGCATTCAGGAATAAACTTGTGTTCCTAGGAATGCTGTGACTTGTCCAGCAGAGCTGGGGGGTCCCAGCCCATTCCCAATAACCCTGTTCAGCAGCAGGGAGTGCGTAAGTATAGCAGTGATGATGGAGGATTTGCTTCCTGGAAGTACTGAGTTACTTTCACTTCACATTTAGACAAATTTGCCTTCCCAAAGTGCTACTGGAAAAGTCAACAGAGGTGTCAGGGATTGTGTTAGCTCATGCTCTTTCAAAGCATTATTTGGCACAGCACAGCACTGAGCAGACAGTTGCCTCCCTGAGCCCAAAAGTACTGAATGTCAAACAGGAAAAGATAACTGAGGTTGACTGCATACAGTTTTCTATTTGCCATATTGGTAATGCTTCAGTCAAGATAATGCTCTATCTCAGCAGGTAAATTGCTGTGTTAACTGCACACTAACCACTGCTAAAAAAACCCCAAAGACAAATTCACTTTAAGCTTACACCACTCAAAATTGTTGATTTTAGCCATAGCAATCTGGTACCAAGTGAGACCATCAAATGAAGGCACAATCATCAGCAGCTCCAGAGATATCTTTGCAGTGCTCCTGATAATGGTTCACTGGGTGCAGGGAGCTGACTGCAGAACAGGTTCCTGCAGCAGTTAATGAGTGGATTGCCAACAGAGAGCACTGGGTAAAGAGCAACAAATTTACATGGAGCAGTTGCTCCTTTAGGGTCCTTCCTCCATGCCTGGTCACAAAGCTGCAGGGCACAGTACTAGCAGCGTCCCTTCTGATGGCTGTCCCTCAAAGTCACTCAAAGGATTTCATTTGTCCAGGACAGAAGGCACCTGATGTAGATGTAGAAGATAGGGAACAATTACTTGTGCTGGCACAGATTTCCTTTGTAACTATGAGAAAGTGACTCAAATCTCAGTGCAGCAGTGTAGGATCTCATAAAAGTGTAGGAGAATAAATCCACTAGATGCTTAGGTGCTGCAGCAGTGGAAATGCAAAGAAGTGAGAGTCACAACAGGAATGGCCATCACCCATGAGAACAATGCCAGCAACTTATGGCAGGTCGGGGTCAAAGTAAGGGGGCAACTGGAAAGCAAATCCCATTGTAGTTTTAGGCATAGTAATACCTGGAGATGTTAACAAAAAATTTAGAAAACCTGTTCCATACATTATCTCCACAAGAGCAGTGTTTATTGATAAAGCACTATGTTTACAGCTTAGTAAAGTAGAAGCTATACAGTAAGAATTAGACTGCAATTGGACAATAGACCTCGGGTGTACTAAGGACTGTATCCATGAGGTTTCTCAGGGAGAAAATGAATGGATTATTGTTCCACAGGTTACGTAGATAGCACCCAGCAAGCTGAGGCTTGGAGACAGAGGAACAAGAATAGCTGCCCAGCTGCAACTGACCGCAGAACAAAATTATATTGGTAAGGATAAGCACAAAACACAAAAATTGGGGTAAATATAGTAGATCCATCCTTCCTAGAAAAAAAAAAAAAAAGAGTAACAAATTAAGTACAGCCACTTGTGGTAACACAAATCAATAATTCTGATTAGACAATGAAAAACATCCTCTCGTTTGGAAGAATACTGCATGCTGACCTTCTCACCAACAGGTACACTGAGACCCTGTTTCCTTTCAGCAAAAGGGAAAGATACAGCTGTAGAAAGAGTAGTGATCTTTCCTAATAAGCTTCTAGGAATTTAATTACTATGATTATTTTTCTTCTGTATATAAAAATATATTTCCTGGTTATTTTTTCATTAAATATCAGTATTCAGTAACTGTATTAATTCTGTTGAGTTCCCCAATTATCTTTTCCAGTTAAGATCTCTCAAAATCAATTCTTTAGAAGCAAATCACAGAGTATTTTGGGGACAAGCAACATAGGTATCTCAGTGAAAGAGCATATGGCTGGACTTAACATTAGTTTGCAGCTTGCAAATGTTGGAGCTGTAGAGCAACAATAACTGTGCCACTGCAAAGCAGATCCACATTAAGTTTATGAGAGCAGTCACTAGATTTTGCAATGAAAAAATTACAATTTTTTTTCCATACTGTACCTATGGCTCTAGAACAAGCATAAATTTAGGAACAGAGTTTAGAAAACAGCAATCAGCATGCCAGTCAGAAGACTGCACAGAACAAGCTCAGAAGGGTAGCTCTTAGGTCTTACAGTAACAAAATCAGGAACTATAGTAGGAACTCCATTTGAAAGTTTCAGCATTAAGTTTAAAATTATAGCAGAAGAGAGTGTGCCAAATGAATGTAGTGCGAAGCTGCTCAATTTCAAGAAAGCAAAAATGAAGCAACCTGTAAAACAAATGGAAACATCTAAGGCAGAATAAAAGTAAGAAGCCTACAAGCAGCCAGGGAGCATTTAAGAAATACTGTGTTAGAAGCCAAGGTAAATTGTGTGCCACAACTAAAAAGGAAACAAAGCAAACCAAGCTCTTCTTAGTTCACAGTCTATTGAAGTTAAGGAGCTTTCAAAAGGAAAAAAATAGACATTTAAAAAATTGAAAGGTTTCTTAAATGAGAATAACAGGAAATATTCAAGAAGGGATTGGGGCAAATTCACAGATGACAGGTCTGTCAGTGGGCTCTGTAAGGCGTAGGGAAGTGCTCTCGAAGATCCCTGACACAAGCAGATATGCTGGGGGACTAGTACAAGTGGAATGGGCTGCAAGGTGGGGCCAGGCTTGCATGTTTTCCCCAGTTATCCCACTGTTCAATACCTAACTGGGTTAGGTGAACCACTGGCCTGAGCTGGTAGTGTGCTCCTGAAATTCTTATCTTACCCTAGCTTAGGTTTAAGTTTTCACTGTATTAAAACCTACTGAATGTAACTGAAAAACCAATGGCAAACAAAGTAGAGATATTTTTCCATGGTAGAAGTGCGTCCCTAGGAATAATGCTAAGTCTCCCTCTGCTAACTAGTAAGGTTAGGGTGAGAAAACTTGCTGCCTAAACCAGAATGTGATGGGTTGACCCTGGCTGAATGCCAGGTGCCCACCAAAGCCGTTCTATCACTCACCCCTCCTCAGCTGGACAGGGGAGAGAAAAAAATAACAAAGGGCTTCTGGGTCAAGATAAGGATAGGAGAGATCATTCACCGATCACCATCACGGTCAAAAACAGACTCAGCTTGGGGAAAATTAACTCAATTTATTACAA
>JANZLQ010000079.1:11230689-11244594 GCA_026212715.1 Elanus axillaris | reverse complement strand
TATATATTTATTCCTAAAGCTTTTGCTTAAAGTGCAAACCTTATAAATAAATAAATAAATAGATAGATAGATAGATAGATAGATAGATAGATAAATAAATAAATAAATAAATAAATAAATAAATTTAAAAGAAAAGACAAACCAACCACACCAGAAACCAGAAACCAGAGCATTAAGAATCTGTTCCATTAGGAACTCAGCAGGAAGGTGAAAAGTTTAAACAACTGAAAAACAGAGTAATAGACAACAGTTGGAGATTGTGGTGCAGATGCATATGTACAAAACTATTAATGGCATACGCTGTCAAAGACATAGTACCTCTAGTTCAGCCCTATGTAAACAGGCACAGCTCCAGGAGAATAACCCAAACTTCACCCAGTTAAACTCTGAATTCATCTCCATGTGTGTCTGTACACAGAATCTGGGTTTGAGAAAGGAGGGATTTTGCTTGTACATGCTTTGATACATATCAAACATAAAACCTTTGGTTTTCTTTTTAAAGGTATAATTTTATTTCCTTTAACCAGAGCTTAGCAAATTTTGCACAAGTCCAGTTTCTTCGTTCTGGCACTTGGGAGCTCCGGAGTCCTGTTTTCAATTCTTAGCTCTGACAGCAATTACATGCACAACTTTGAGCAAATCACTAAATCCCTCATTTCTTAATGGGGAGTATAACTCCCTCCTTCTTGCTCTCTGCGGGTCTTGCTTATTTAAATTGCAAGCTACAGAGACTGTGAATTTCTGTTCTAGCATATACATATCTGAAACAATACAGTCCTGATCCCCATGGGCGGAGCCTGGGGGGCACGAGAGAGAATAGGAGGTGCTGCTTCAGTAGAAATAATTTCCAGATCCACCAGTAAAGGACAAGGATGCAGTGAAGGATAAGCAAGCAGGTGAGCAAGAGGCAAGCACTTGACTAGCCAGGAGCCACCAGAGCTTTCATGCAACTTATGGTCACTTCAGCACAAGGCAAGTGTTACACAGTTTAAGATTAAACAAAAGAGCAGAGATGTGTTTTTTTCAACCTAGACACAAACCCTTTAACACTGCTATGACTTGGTTTAATTTATGCATTTATTTGTTATAAAGGAATAATGGCTTTCTCACTATGCTGATGATGGTCCATTCTGGCAAGGTGAGTAGTAGTTACTTCTGTCCTGTGCACACCTCTCAAAGCCACAACAAGTTGGTGTTTGAAAACCACCCTGAAGAACTTACTACAGGTGATATTCAGTATGAGAGAGATGTTCATCAGACTTAGCTTAGAAGTCTTTTACACATCCTAAACTGACTGGCATTTTTAAGTAGTACTTTTAAGTACTTTGAAAGGAAGAGACCCAAATGAGGAGGAATGTATGTCCTTGTGTGAGTACATTACTGCTTCAAGCAGTCACCTCAACCTTTGAATACCAGCCTGCCTTTTTTCACTGAAATGCACAGATACACTAATCATGTGTTGATCACATCTTAACGTGAAATCTAAAATCAGTTATGGCCATAGGGCAAAACATGTCTTTTAATGCTGGCAGGAGAGATGGGGGTGTTCTTTTCCAAATTTATTACATCACTGACAACTCTAGTCATCACAACAATGAAAGAGAACTATGCTTGCTTTTGAAACATTCATCTTCAGGGAGGTTTTCAGGTACAGGGAAAACTTTTTTTTTTTTTTTTAAAAATACAACTCATCTGTGTTGCCCCCTTATTCCTGTAGCATAAAGATGACTGTAAGATGGAGGCAGCCACAGTCCTTTGACTAAACGGAAATTTTGTCTGTTCTCCAGACAACGTTGTTTGAAAGAGGAAACAATGAAACCCATGGGATGATATTTCAGACAAAAGGCTTTTAATTATTATTTTATTATGCTACCTTTTATTTTTTTAAATCCAGTTTTCTTCCTGTCTTTTTATCAATTTCTGCTTTATAATCTCAAAAAATTATACAGCCTTCCAAGCTTTCTGGTCTATGCCCAGCCTTTTCAGTCTCTGTAATTCAATCAAATGTATCACCTTAGCACAGCTTTTCTGAATGGCAGCAGCCAGATTAACAATAGTGGAGTTAGAAAAGGGTTTGATAACTGTGTTTGCATCTTTGGTGTTCCTAGTCACCAGTCCCAAGCTATTGATATCTCATGTGCTTTGTGGACAAGAGGAGGTACATTTAAAGTTAGGCTGTTTTCAGATTTGCTGCAGGGTAGAAGGGGGACTTTATGGGTTACAGCTGTGCTTACTTGATGGTTTCCTGGCTTTTTACAGTTCTGCCACCCGTGAGCCGTCAAGTCTGCCATTGCACAGTGGTGGGTGGAGCTTTTACAGAGTGGTTCCAAGCTGGGACATGATCATTTTAAAATCCCGGCATGGGCTTCGTTTTGTTGTTGGAGATTGGCCTCCTTTTGTCCCAGAGGCCCCTATTTCACCCTCTTGTTCTGTGCCCCTGCAATGCACGTACTGTCTTCTGCACCACTGAAAGTCAGGCGTGACATTTCCACTGCCAGTTAGCAAAGCGAGGTGAGTCTCGTGGCTATGATGTCATCAAGGAGCTCTAATTCATGTCTGTTACATTATGGCAGTGAAATTCAAGTTTACACAGAGCTTAAGTGAAACCAGGACAATGTCCCATCAATAAGCGTGGGTGACAAGACATGTGGTTAGTAGTAATGATACTCGATGCCAATGTACTTTTCATGTCATTTGAAACTCAAACCCAGGAATCACATGCTTCCAACAGCTCAAGATGTATAGGGTGGCAGTGTATCAACTGTGTTTTTGTTATTTTTTTTAACAGCAACGCTGGCGGGTTCTACTCAAAACAGATGTTTTGCTCTGCTAGAGACTGTCAAAACCCAGTCTCTGCCCCAAAGTGTTTACAGTCCCTGCTGTTGCTTTCACCAATTTCTGCACTGATGCTTTTAAATGGAGCATTTGAACTGAGAGTAAAAAGGCATTGCATCTTTTTTTGACTGCAGAGATTAATTTCAGAGTTTTTCAAAGCTCCCCTCCGCACCCTACGCCCTGAGGGACTCTGTTCTCAGTTTCACCCTCCTTGAAACCTCTGACCCTGAGCTCCTCCAGAAATCCTGGGAGGTGGTCTGCATTGCAGCAGGTACCTAGCTCACTGATGGACTACAGAGCTGCACATGCCACCCTCTTCCCCCACTTCTCCTCCCTCCAGCTTTATCTCCATCACTCCTACCTGATGGAATTTTCTAAGGATGGTGATATTTTAGAAGACAGGTGCTTTTTTTACAGGTGACCCCTCATTATCTGCCTGAAGATAACCCTCCTCGAGACAAAATCCATGTGTGGGTAGAAGAGAAGCAGATTTATTGTTCAGGCAGAGTGGAAACTAGAATGGGATGGGAGACAGAGAGGCATATTCTCATCATGCCAAGGATGCTTGAAAGGAGTTCTTCCTGCTCTGTACAGGGGGGCATCCTTACTCCAGGAGAAAACCTGCTATTTTTTGTACCCAGAGCCTTCTTGTACTTCCAGCAATGTAAAGCCAATAAAAATTTGGCGTAGCAAAGCCCAAGCTCCTGACTCAGTAAGAGGCAGAATGGGGAAATCCTGCTGCCTTTTATTCTTAAACTTCATTCCAGGGAGCACGGGTATTTGTTCTGCTGAATGAGCAGCGTGAGGAGGGTTGCAATTTGAAGAGCAGCACTGTGAGCAATCCCTGCTTGACTGACTGACCAAAAGAGCATCTGGAAACCACCCGCTCCGAGTCACAAGGATTGCACTGCTCCAGGCTTCACGGGAATGTGCTAAAATACGAGGGTGTATTCCTATTTTGAAGATGAGGGATTTTGTTGTTGTGCGCTCCTTTCAAGTGCTAATGAGAGTCACACGCCAAGCTACCTAGGCATGCAGACAGTGGTGTGGACCACTTCAGCTAAAGCTGCTTTACTTATGTTAGCCCTTTCCTGACACTGGGAACTTGATTTCGACTTCAACCTTTAGCTCATCATTGCCTACATAACCGGTATATTTGGGGGCAGTAACTGATTTCTGGAGTTCATGGAAGTTATGTGTGTTACTGTTTGAATTACTTTATCAATGTCTTCTTGTTTGGCATTAGGCCTCCATAAAATAGTAATCTTTCACTTACTGCAGTAAATAAAAGCTTGGCTGAATCACAGTAGGGACAAAGAATGGGTCACAGTTCAGTTCAAAAGGCAAAAGAGAATAATAGGGTCTAGAAATGTTTGGCTGAGAATATATTCTTTAATGCAACAAATTTAAAAGCTATCCCAGCAAAGTTCATGAAGGTATACTAAATCACAGTATTTGAAGTACTTACTTAGCACAATTTACAGATTGGTATTTAAAATGTAGAGACTATACATGATACTAGTCTTCTCATAAATAGGATTTTAAGCATTTTGCCTCAGGATTTTTTCAGATTTCTCACACCATAGGTAACTTTACTTACCCAGTGCTTATGGGACCATGCAAATTCACCTCACCTCAGTTGCAGGAAGATTTGCTGCCATGCACCTGTATTTACCCTCACCTGGAAAGAACCCAGGGTGAGGAGCGGATTTCACTTGGCTCATCCACCTGTTCATAATTCTCAAATGTGCCTTGAAAAAGAAAGATCAATGCTTGGCATTCACATAAAGGGAATCCTTCTTTCTTATCCTTGCAATCTGCTTTTTTCAAACACATACATTTTTTACTGTGTCAGAAAGTAAGATACACTGCTGGGATGCCAGATCTGTGACCGTAAAGCAAGTGCCTCAAAATGGTACCTGGAGGATTTTGACTGAAAAGGAGGTGAATTTCTGGTCTTTTTCAAGCTATGAATCTTGTCCTGTAGACACCAGCTGAATGGAAAGAGGCACAGTGACACTTCTGTTTCCAGTGATTCAAGCATTATGCCACCTGAGTCAGGAGTCATTTCTATGACCAAGAGGTTCTGTCAACCCCCTGGCTTAAGAAGTTCTTCCTGACTAGCAACAACACCATGGACTTCGGTGGAAAACGGTCTGGACAGGCCAGATTTTTAAAGCCTCTACTTTAAGTAGCTTAAGTATGTAGAAGAAGTGTGTGCAATTTAGTGGTAAGGCTCCCAGTATATAAAGTTGAACAGCCTTGTACCCTGTCCTACTTCTTCCTGTTCAACCTTAATGTTTTGCAACTTTCATGAGAGTTTTTGCTGAGAAGGAAAAAAACAAATAATTTCAATGTATCCATGTAGGCTGTAGGTGCTAAAGACCAAACTTCTGGTCCAGTATTTTAATAATGTGGTTTTTCTAACTCCACCTTCCTGTAAGGCAAATGCTTCTGCACTTCCCCTTAACCTTCACAGGGTGCATGGACTTAACTCAAAGAAAGAAAGAATGTTTGGTTTCGGCCTTCATGCACAGCTAGTGAGACAAAGACTGAATTTTGGCTCAAGATCTCTGTGAACAGGTTCCAGGACAATTTAAATAGATCAGTCTCAGGTGGTACACTTATAGTTTTCCTATTGCCTCTTATTGTTGCGTCCACCTAATGGTACATTTGAATGGTGTATGTTCCTCTTCATTACCTATACTATCAAATAATTTTAAAAAGCACATTTTAAAAAAATTACCATTATTCAACTGATTTTAACCTCAAACACTCAATTGCAGGTCTCTCTCCTAACTCCTGTGGGGAAAAAATAAGGGCATATTTTAATCACTTGCTGTTAAATTTCCAGTTGTTAATTCGGTCCCCAGACTAGTGGGTACCTTCCTCTATTCTACTGCATTGAATAGTAGTAGTAGGCAAAGCCATACAGCATGGCCTGTTTCTAATTACACTATCCTGTTTCCTCCTAATGAACAAAAAATCTCCATTTTGTGCATTGCCTGTTAACCTCTGGAAAGGTCAGTGCCTTGCTCCTGTGAAGCAGCACACTTTTTTTTCCCTTCCATTTAACACAGTTATTGCTTTCTGGAAGGCAGGATGTTTCTTGCCCAGGCTGATGGAGAATCAGGCTGGCCCTTTTCATTCAACTTACAGATCTGAAGGCCAGGGAAAAGTGATTAAGTCTGACCTTAAGTGTAATAGCTGCCACAGACATTGCCTTGGCTACTCTGTGTGCAAAACTGATGGCTGATAAAACATGTTTTCCATAAAAACACCTACATATTCTTGGTTTGAAGTTCTTAAGCCATGGTAGAGCAAGGACTTGAATCTAGGTATTGCTAGTCCTGCACAACCTGACATCCATTACTTCCATCAACAGAACTATAGGAAGCAGAAACCCATATTCTTCTGCCTACCAGACAGCTTCTTTCTGTCATGGGCTAAAACCCCCAGTTTTCTGTCAGCAAATTTCAACCAATTTAATTTATTGCCAATTAACAAGCTTCCAGTTACCCATTGTTCTACTAAGAAATAAAAGCGAGTAAACAAACACTTAGAGAAACATCTCAGCTTTGCTCCTGACACCTATCCTCTTCCCTTTTTGTTCTCTTTGCTGCACTTAGCCCCTTTGGTGATGCAGCGGGTGGCACAGGGGACTGGGTTGATGTATCCTCGTTCCTTTACTTTTGCTCTTCTTCTTTCTGATTCCACTGCCCCAGCATGGGATCCTCCATGGGCTGGTGTCCCCTCAGAGCTGTATGCCTTCCTGACACTCCTCCCTGCCCCTGCTTGGATGACTCTGCTCTGCCCTGCCTGTGAGGCTTTTTGCTCCTGAAATCAAAAATTAAAACCGAAAATCTGATGTGGCCCCACGTTTGTTTTATGGCACAGCTCAAAAGCCAGAAGTGGAGCTATTTCTGGTTTCTCTTGGTGCTGCGGAGGTCACCATCAGGGCAAACACATCTCCAAAGAGTTACCACGGAAATTACCAGACCTCCCTCTGCACTTTGGACACCTTCCTACTAAAAGAAATGAGAAGTGGGCATTCAGAAATCTTTGAAAACCACGGTCTGAGCCAGCCAACTTCTGGCAACTGCTCAAAAAAGCAGATGTGACATCAAGGAAGGTGTGCTCATCTGTTAGAAACATGGGGTTAGACTTTCATCAGGTTTAAAGCAGCTTTAGCTGATGAGGTCAAGGGGTCTGTTCCTCCACTCCACTGGCATTAAACAAATAGCTTTCTGCTTCTTTTTCATTGTAGCCCTTACGCTGCCCGCACTGTGAAGGCAGCGCAAAGGAACTACAAGAACATTTGCAAACAAATGCTGCAAATATCATGTGTGGTTTTGTAAACACAAGCAGTGATTCCACCCTAAATGGCAGCAGATAGTAGCAGCAACCAGGCCTTCAATTATTAACTAATGAGGCTGAGCTGACCCCAAGTCTTTCCTCTGTGCTTGTGTGAGTCGGAGAGGGGGCATTTCACTGACTGTGCAGTATCAGGCTGATCAGAAAGCGGCGTTGTGGCAGCCGGCCAGCAGAGCACTTATAAGGAAGGGTGCAGCAGCTGCATTTCTGGATTACGTGGGCTTTGCTGCCGTGGAGGTGGGCAAAGCCTTGAGATGTCTCCATCACCCTGCCTCACTCTTCCTTGGCAGGGAACTGGATCTGTACCTACATGTCTGTTTCTATCTGGGATGCTGCCCAGCATCCTCTCCTTCTGTTCCAGAATGACACAGGAGGGTTTCCTGCAGCTCCCCTGTGCACTCAACACCTGGAGGCCGGGTCTTAGATACCCTCCGGCGTCTCTGGTGGAATGAGGAATGAGATGATGGGGTGAATCCCATCCTTACAACTTGGTTGCTAGGCTGGAGGTCAGCCCCTGCCTTTAGTATCTCTGAGACACAATGCTGAAGTCCAAGAGGAGCAAACTGCACGGAGCACCCCAAGAAAAACCCATGTTCTGGCTGAGGGAAAGGGGTGCCAAGGGAAAAGGGGTGCCAGCTCTGCTACCTGGTATCCCTACCTCTCCCCATCCCAGCTTGCCTTTGTACTCCTGCTTTCATACTAAGGACAGTGGACACCAAAATCTCCCTCTGCCACCTGACACCTGCTTCTTTCTTGGTGTAGCCCTGCCCCCAAAAGCTGTATCAGAGATAACTAATCCCTACCAACACCAGGGGAGGTTTGTGGGAGCTAGGTGAAAAAGGGGTCACAGGGGCCCCAGGGAACAGAAGCAGAGCATGTCTCCAAGGGACTTGAGAGCAGTCTGCATCCACACTCCTCTACTTTCCTTCTTTTTCCCCATTTTCTTTATTTTATTTTACCTTATTTTTAGCTTGCTTAACAAGTACAACCTTAAAAGTAGAGAAATGGAAGTAAAAGAAGAAATAAAGAGACCTGGCTTCACTCCTGGCACTAGGGATTGGAGCCCCTCCAGCATCTGAAATGTAGGTGTACAGCAGAAGCCCAGCTTTAGTTGGAAGCCTTTGCTCACTGCTAACCTAATATTTTGAATTTTTTTTTTCTTTCTTTTTCCAGCCTTCCTGCCTATAAGGTCTGTTCAGACACGGGGATCAGAGATGAGGCACAGAGGACAGAAGTGTTTGCCACCTAACTACACCAGGTCTGCCTGTGACAAAGGGTGGCTGCAGAGCCACAGTGGAGAAGCAGCCAGTGTTGGAGTTGAGTGTTAGAGCTGAAAGCAAGCTTACTGAGGAGGTGTGTAAGCCTGAAAAATGAATATAGCTGAGGTAACATACACAAGAATTGGATTCCTAGACTGCTCATTAGTTAAACCTGGAGACCAGAAGGCTATTGTAATAGGAATTATGTTTAATGAAGGAGGCGTGTACCGTGGGTGAAGAGTGTATCTCTCAGTGCCTGACATCATTACTGTATTTTCACATATCTGGGAGGAATTTCTCCCTATAAACACACACCTATGATTTTTTTTTTGTCCTGCATGTTCGTCACTGGATAACCTCATTGACTGTAAAGGAGTGTCACCTGGAATGAATTTTTCTGTGCCTTAGAAGAATATATTGTGCGTGTGCGTATATTATTTAAATGGCAGCACTAAGAAAACAGCATGAAATGTATTCATCAGCCTGACTGCCAGAGGTGTTGCACACCTGCAGGTCCCATTTAAGGCCAGTGGAAAGTGGAGACTGAGAGGCATCTCCGCTTTTGCTTCTGAGGACTGAATAATTTATTGGGATGTTATTGAAGGTTTTTAATGGTGCAATCAAATCATTATAAGCAAAAAGCTACAAAATCAAATTCAGAACAATGAAAGCATCAGTTCATTAATGGAACAGTTCCAGCCATCTGGCATTCATATGTTCTACATTGGGGCTGTTATTGTGCAGACATAAATGACCCAATCTTACCTTCAAGCAAGAGCTTTCATTAACTAAATACATCCAAATTCTTTACCGTTCAGCTAATATTACAGGTCCTTTCCTGTGTTTTGGAAGGGGCTTTTTTTCAGTTTTGTTTGCTTAAATCTTCAGTCCCATACCACTTCTCTTCTGGGGACATGCATGTTCCCTATCCCACTGTGGACATAGCACCTCTTGGAAAAGTTTTAGTGGTTTGTGGTGCCGAAGCTCTGGAAGAGAGAGAAGGGGCAAATTATATTTCAGTGAAAATAACAACACTTAGACACTACTGATAAATACTGTGGCTCAAATGCAATGCAATTCTAATGTAGGATTGAGTTTTTCACTTGCCATTATTTAATTTTTTTCAAATAGTAGCTCCAGCAGCTCCTCAAAGATGTGACATTTAAATGGATCAAACTGATATGCAAAGTTATATACAGTAAAGAAGCATCCATCAGACTTCTTCTGACCACCAATAACTTTTTTTTCAATCCTGTAAATGAGTAAGGCATTCAATTTATTGGTAGGAAAATATAATTCAGTTCCAGGTGAAAGGGCACAGACAGGATAAATTATGTATTTTAAATGTTTTCTGTTAGCTAACAATCTCTGTTGGCGCAGGATCTTACATTTGCTGGACCTCACAGCCAGAGCCAGAGGAGCAGGTGCTAGAGAGGTGTGTTGAAGCAGTGCAACCACCAGCTGCTGCTCCACTTACTGGGGTGAAGTTCTCCCTTGTCTCCCTGTATCCTCATGAGAAAGGGGTTTTCACTGCTTTCACGGCAGACTGAGGCCCTGTGCTTGATGAAGAGACAAATCAGAACAACACTGACCTTCCAGTCTTCCCTCAACACCCTACAAACAACTGCTGTTTCTTAGAGAACATAGAAAACAAAATGTCCTGGCAGCTACCTGAGCTTTTAGGCATCTTGTGTAAATGCACAGCTTCCCCAAAAGAGCAGTGGTGACCCAGCCACACCTTGAAGCCAAAGGACAGATGCCACATGGGGCTGTTCAGCGCTGCTGCCCTCCCATGGGAGATGCATGTCCCCAGCCTCTCTCCACCGCTTTCCCCACATGGAACCTGCAACCATCCACATCTCTGTCCTTACCCCAAAATTCATAGCTCCCCCTCACTGTCTCATGTTCCCCACGGTGGTGAAGATGCGACAATCAGCTTCCCAGCCTCCCTTCCTAAAAGGCAGCCTCCTGCCCCAATGCTCCCCCCCAGCCAAGCACCGTACACTTCACACAGCCATCAACTCTTATGTGCTCCATCACCTGATGCTACGTGGGTCATAAGATTATTAACAGTAAAGCTGAGGTTTATGGTCCTGTGTGAGTTATTACTGGATTTGTCACCCACATCTTGAACTCCTTTGCACCTCTAACAATAATTTGCCCGAAGCACCTTACAAACCCTGGCACAACTATCTCAGGGCAACTTGGATGGTGCAAGCGCCAGGACAAACCCAAAACCCCTTTCACAAAGAGCCAATGAACTGGTCACTTGGACAGATGCTGCTCTTGTTTCTGGAATTAGGCTACACTAAATAGCCTGATTTGACCCAGATTTTGCCACAGAGACTATGAGGAACAACCACCTACTCTGCTTTTGTGGGTACATCCCTAGCCCTCAATGTGTTCAGGCACCCAAGGACACCTGCTTTTCCTTCAGTCATAGCCCTGCAGTCCTGCTGCTAGGGGCTGGGCACAGGCAGAAAGCCATGAAAATCCAAAGTTTAGCTTGCAGGAGCAGTACGGTCTTGTTAGCTTTTTAGCAACCAGCCGCAGAGGATTAGGATGAGCTCAGGTCTGAGCAGCATGAGGCCGAGCCAGGGAGAAAGAGACTGCATGGGAAAAGCCACTTTCTGCCTTGAGAGCTTTCCAGGTTTTGGAGGAGTTCATGGTTCGTAGGCCATCGTGCGCTGCTGCTGTAAATACATAGCAGGAGGCCAGAGGAGACTGAACAAGGGCAGAAGTACTTGCAATGGAACAAAGATGTCGTGGCTTTATGGATAGGCCTGCTTTCTTTCTGTGGGAATTCTGATGTGTCTGAAGCTGCTCTGGAGAACAGCATGTTTTCCGACTGTGGGTAATGTTGTAATTTGCTCAAATTCCTCTGCATCCTCTTCTGAACAGATCCCCTATACGTGAGCACTGGGCTTAGGGTAGTCCATATATAATAAATGAACAAAAAGTCAAAGTCCAGAGAGCACTTTAATATGTGTGCATTGCTGGAGCTGTTCTTCATAATGTAACATGTGCTTTAGCGATGCACTATGGAAGGTGGTGTTTTAGGTAATTGGAACATACTTAAAAGCTGATCAATAAAAAGTGTACACTGAAAATCTTTTTCAAGTTCGCCAATTATTCCTATCTCAGATAATGCTGAAGCTTCCTTTTTTTCCCCCCTCCACTAAGGTACTATTAATTGTGGTCTCATCTAACACTTCCTTCAAAGCATCCACTGCACTGAAAAATTCGGCATATTTCCAATCTGAAAAGAAATTACCCATTGTTAAAAGAACATGACAGTATGCTGCACAGTACAGGGACAGAGTGAAGAGACATCTTAACTGTAAATTCCTAAAATTTTATTTTTTAATTAAAAATACCAGAGGTTCTTTCCAGACTGAAGAGGAATTAGATGTCTAACTTTTCTGGGTCTGTATGACTAATCTTGCAGACACTCAGTTGAAACTGTATGAATGCTGAGAATTAAATATAAATATATCAATACGTGTACATGTTAAGCATACTTATGATTTGAATTGATTCACAAAATTGAGCGCATGGTTTGTTCTGGAAACAGACATTTTTTCCAGACTGAAGGAAGTGAAAACTACTTCCCTATCTAATACAATTCAGTACATCTGTGTGTGATTACATAAACACATTTCAGACCGTGGAGCAGCACAGCCAAGTCTCACAGAAGTTACATTCATTAAACTTTGTCGGACCATGTGATCTCCCCTGGACCTTCAATATTTGGCTGTTTCTAAGTTTTGCTGAAGATTCTCTATACTTTCTAGTTATAACAAGAGTGGAGGACTGAGAATGAATTATATTAGCCTTGAATAAATAACAAGTCACTGTTTCAGGGCTGAGCAAGCATGTCTGAAGTCACTAGCAGAAACCAAAGCAACTGAAGAAACATTGCTGCTTTAACTACATCAGTTCACTGAAGGTGGACTCAGAAATACTTTTTCTTAATGTGTGTCATCATTTTGTCTTCAAACAATTCCATCTCATGCACAGATCAGCCTTTCCCCATCGGCACAGGACTGCTATTTTCCTTCAAGTGTCAGTAGCTAGAGTCACTACTGAGAAGGTCCTAACGGCAAGCCTGAGTAACCACACTAAGCAAGACATTTTTATGGTGGCTAGGCAGTGGTAATTCCCTATTTGCAGAGACAGTAACTCTTCCCACCGATCATCTTCATACCTACACCATCCCACTGAAACATGCTCCTGCATGCTTGGAGTGATAGGTCTCGCCACAGAAATGTAAGTCCTATCAGCTCATCCTTTGCTTGAAGATTTTATTATTTTTAAGTTCATTTTGGCTGTTATAGTGGTATTTGGGCAACTGGCTAAGCACAGGACAGGAACTGTAGACATGTGCAGGCAGTTCCTGTCCCAAAAAAGCTGAGTAAAACCTGGTTTATAATGAAGCTACAAAAGAATAACATATTGCCATAGCACTGGAAGAATCATTTTTACATTCAGAAGTGCTGATTTTCAACCAGTGAGTCATGCAAGTCATCCCATTTCTACCAGCAGGGAAGGACACGTGTGCGGTTTGACCACACTGCTTCAAGACTGCAGTTGTCCAACCTGGATGCAGCTTGTGCATAGATGGGAAACTCAAGACTTCTCGCAGTACTTGGTGTATGGATGCTAAACCAGGTATTAAAGCTTGTAACAGAACATGCTTCTTGGTCACCCTTTGCAAATACTTGGTGGCTTGCTTCGGAAACAGGTAGAAGATGAAATCAAGCATTTTACGAAGTTAATGGCCTGCTGCGTACTTAACAAGACTTTTCAGCACTTTGAAGCCCGATCTCTGTGCGAAATCACAGTGCTGAGTAGAAAAACAAGGCCCAGTGTTGTGTGGGGACAAAACATCTGTCTTCTTGAAATATATATACATACACATACATGATGACTTTTAATACACACACACAAAAAAGCATTTGACTGCTTCCTAAAGGGAGAGCTCCTAATCAGCCATGACAGCAAGAGATCTGCTCACATTGACGCTGAAAAACTTTCTAATAACAATACCTGTGATACAGCAGATATTGTCAGTAGCTATGGGAGCCAGTGTCATCACTGTGTTGATGGTAGACAAGCAAAGATCTGACTCGAAGGGAATGATCTCTGCTGCTTTCTGGTTCCTTGGGAAACACGAGTACTTGAAATAGGCTTGGTCTTTCATTGGGGGCTTTTGCGATGCTGGAGGCATTGCTGGCTTGTATAGCTGTAAGTAATCTCTCTAGAAATCTCTCCACAGGGGTTAGAGATGCCTACAGCCATTTCAGCCACCGAACAGTAAGTGCTGTGCACCGTCTTTTCACTCGATGCATGCACATGCAAAACTGGCCTCTAGATGCTACTGCAATCCAACTAAACCAGCCGATTTCACAGTAAAACCTGATGGGGGGGGTGGGGG
>JANZLQ010000079.1:11191459-11221875 GCA_026212715.1 Elanus axillaris | reverse complement strand
CCCCCCGCCAATCTTTCAGCTTCTTTTTTACAGCATTTGCAGTGTCCTATTTCAAATAGCCCATGCAAGTGAGACTGGAAGCGGACTGAGACTTCACAGTGTTACTGTGATCAAAGCAATTCTGGTAATTAGTGAAGAGACTTAAAACAGGTCTCTAGAATTATTGAAGTTTTGCAAGCAGTTGATAGGAATAGCATAGCGCCTGGTTCTCCAAGAAGTACATACGGTATGTTTCTATTCCCTGCCTTGGGTTGCTTAAGTTTCACACGCAAAAGCATCCTAAGAGGTTCAGCCTAGAGAAGAAAGTGCAGGGAGAGGCGTGCAAGCTGATGACAACCTGATGACAGGAGGGAATTACATGATTGTAGAACACATAAATGCCTTAAAACTAATATGCCTGAACAAACACTTCTGCCATGATCCTGCATATTTCCATCCTCAGCATCTCCTCCACAAAGTTTCTTACAAACAGAAGCCAGTTGCCCAGATTTTAATGACAACATTCTGGTTGAGGGACTTCTTTACTGCTTTTTCAGTTCTCGTCTCTAAATTTTTCTTAATATACCAGGAAGACTCTGTGAAGAGACTCTTGGTACGGTTATGGTGGGAAAGCAGTTGCTTTTTCCTTCAGGAGAGTGGCACAAAACTGCGGGATTGAAGCCTCACCCTGCTCCTTCGTACTTCAGCACTGACATGCATGTGGAGAAGGAGGGAAAGAAAATACCGACTTTCCTTGGAGCTACCAAGATGAGGTTTCTCAGTCGGTAGCAAACTCGAACACGAAGGTGCTGTGCATCTGCATCCCGTAACTGCGCTGAAGTCATCGTGTGCCCAGCATCTCCCCCTGCCCATTTCGACTGTGGTTTAATTAACTTTCCCCCCACCCAGACCCTGCAGTAGGGACTCTTGCTGGTGTAAGCTGCGTCTCCACTAGAGGGGGATGCCAGTATGGCTGTACTGGTAAGCTTTGAGGATTTGATTGGTTCTATGGCTTTACTCTTTCCGTCTGGCAGTGTTGCATGTTGGGTTAAGTGGAGCATCCTTGGAAGGTGGGCTGCTGTGGGACTGAAGGCAGACGGGACCCAGCAGTGGCCTTACACAGCAGCTGACCCAGTAGCAGGCACTAAAAATGATATCAAAATGGTATCAATTCTGCCAGCATGCCATGGCTTGTGTTTGTGTAAGGTTGGCTGACCTAGAAGAGGCTGCTCAGCAGTGGGAGAGACCAAAAATTGGACCCAGCATGCCTAAGCGGGCTTTGTCAGGGGTCAGAGGAGCTCTGCATGGGCCTTTAGGTTTGGTGTTGTGGACACAGCTGGTGGGTTGCAATTGTGGGATGCCTGAAAAATGTGGTTTGTGGGTGGATTTCCATTCGTTCTCCTCCTGTGGCCTGGATCCCTTGGTCTTCTTAGTTTCTTTGTGTAGTCACAAAAAAAGTCTTAGTGGTTCCCAAGTAATGCTTCATGGCTTATGCTTTTGTTATGAACTGTCTTAAGGAGGCTTTGAAGTGTGTGTGCATTTAATATTTGTACCTGTGCTAATGTGCTCTGAGTTCCAAGGGGAGAGTTTGAGGCAAACTACTATTTAGTTTTGGTTTTCTTTTTTTCTTTAAGAATAATCAATCCATTGCTATTCAGTTGCACTTTTCTCCAATAGGACTGCTTTTTCTTCTTTCTTGCTCTTTAAAAGATACGCAAAAGGAGTGTATCTGAAAAGTGGTGAGACGGACTAGACAGTGCTTGGACGCTAACTTTTCTGTCATCATATGTGTTAGAAGATTTTTTTGTTATTATTGTGTTTTTACACTGATTGCATTCTGCCTCCTGGCTTTTCTTTTTCCACTTGAATTCTCAGCATCTCCTAAATATTTTGATTGAAATATTTGTTGTTTCTGTTGGACAGTATGGATGCTGAGGACCTAGTCAGAGAGGTTGAGCAATCACTGAAGTATGGTGTGAATTTACAACACCCTACTTGATTCATTTTAGTATGCACTAAAAGCTTGTCTGCTAAACTAACTCAGAGTTAATCCAAGTCAATTCTTAAAGTGAATTAGTCAAGCTGCGTGCTAATCCTCTGTGTTTACCTGCTTATTCAGATAGGCAGCAGCCTCAGTTGCTGTAAACTTCACTTGATAATTGAAAGGGGAAGGGTTGGAGAGAATGGTGATGTAATCTTGGTGTTTTCTTCATCTGTGTCCTTTCAGGGCACATTTCAGAACTGCTTTGCATTTATACATCTTGAATTCATGGAATGATCAGCATGAGCTACCTGAGGCCAAAAGCCGGTACTCTGCTGCAGCTCTCTATGAAGCATCCCTGACAGCTGCTGCTGCTCCCAGGGTATTTTGGGGAGTGTGTTACTTCCTGATCATTCCTAAAAGTTGTTCCTCAAAAACCCCAACTGGCTGGGTTGGGATGCTGTAGACAGTGGGGAATATGGTGCAGACTGTGGGGATGAGGAAGCCCTTTCAACCTCTGCCAGGAAACTAGTAACCAGCCCTGATTTTACAGAATGGATTCACAAATTCTGGTGTATTGTCCCGAGCACACCAGAGACTTGCATGGTGGGCAAGAAGTAATTACCTTTCATTTGTCAACATTAGGATTTTTGTTGTCTTGAGCTACTGGGTTTGCTCCCCCTCCATCGTGGCAAGATCAAAGGTAAGATCTTATTTCTGGGTCACCGCTGTCCATCAGATAAGTTTGTTTGTGGCCTTGGGAAAAAGCAGTGATGTGAGAATAGGGAATTTAAACCCTGTCATTAAGATAATTCTTTCTAATTGTCAATTCTAAATTCTTTCAAACTTCATTCAGCTTAACTATGCAAAATACAGCACTGTAGAAATTGCCTGGAGAACAATCAGTTGAACTGATGCAGATGTTACAAAAATATTTCTGAAGCAGCATGACTGTTATTTCTAGTTTGAGGAGTTGATAAACAGTTAACTGTGTCTGAGTTGGTGCTGGCCTGAACCATGTTAAGCCGATGCCTTGCAGTCTTTAATGTACTGTTTTGTGGGGGGCTGGCTGGCAAATTTCTATTTCAGGTAAACTTAATTAAACTCTTGTTTGCACACCATTGGTCAGGGCCCATGTAGATCTATATTAGGATGGTACATTTGTAATTTGGGTTTGGGGTTTGGCATGCTTAATTGTGAACTTCCTTGGCTTCAGCATTTTCAGATTATTGTATTTTGTGGTGGTTCATTCAGCCTGAAGATTGAACATCTGTTTTGTGGATGAAGGGGGGAAAATAAGTATTTGCTTTAATGCTGCCCCCCCGCAAAGCTGTTTAGAGAATTGTGACATTTTGTTACCATCCAGATGTTTTTTATCTAGTGAAAAGGATATTGCCTGAATGTTTGAATACAAGCTTGTTTCAGAAGAATGCCAGCATACTACTACTTTTCTGAGTTTTAAACAAAAGGTGCAGCATGTCAGGTAGGGTTAGCAAATGCAGTCTCTTTTGCTGATCCATGGAAGTGTTGAATTGTATCACTTTGGTTTTTCTTCTTGGAAATAAATACTAAATGTCTGTTTGTAAGTTTCTGAGAAGGTAAATTCTTGCTGCTTTTCCTGCTGAGGAGCAGTAGCTGGAGAAAAGCATCCTGATATCTTATATGGTGATTTACACATTGATACAAGTGACTTTGCCTACTATTGTCTTCTTTAACAATACTGATTGGTAAGCAAAATAGTGATGAGAATGCTCTAGGAGTTAAATTCTGTCAACTACCAGTGTGAGGCAGTGCCTCCATCTTGGCTCTGTGTTGTGAAAACTGCTTCCTGCAATCCTAGCGTTAAGAATAATTTTAATGAGCAGCTCCTTGCTTGTGTTTTTGTTTGTTTATAATGGAGGAGGACAAAAGTATGCACCATACTTGCTTGGTTTACACACACACATGCATACATGATGCTGGCAACAGTTAATGATGCATCTTACATGATGAGCTATCCATGGTGACTTTGAACTTTTCTCCCTGTTAGTTAACTTCTTCAAATTTAACATCTCTCGGTAGAAATAAACCATTTTAAAAGAGTTTCAGAAACTGTTTTGAAATTACTTACTTTGGAAGTATTTGGTACTTCAGAAGTCATTATGATTAAAGTGCAGATTATGAAAACATTGTCACATGACAGCAGCTTCCTTGTGGTTGTGCTGTGAGACACCGTCCACACTGTAGTTACTTGTTTATGTAAGCCTAAGCTGATTGGTGTTATTTTCCAGCAGTTGGTGTCTAGCTGTACTTTTCCTCTTTTTATTCTGGAGATTCTTTCTTGAAGTTTAGCATTGTAAAATAATGTTGAAATTAGGCGATGGCATGAATTATTACTCTGGAGCCTTCCTAGTTCACGTTGCTTTCACTTGAAACAGAGAAAATAGAAATTCACTTTCAGGGATATCTTATTGTTCCAGCACTCATTAATTCAAAAAAGCCTGTGGAGCTGCTGGTACAGTTGTTTTTTGAAGGTGGTGCTGTGGTTAGTACAGATGCTTTAAAGTAATTCTTGTGTGTGTTTGGTTTGGTTATTTTATCTTATGCCAAACTGATCATTCTGTTGAAGAAGCTGCTAATGCATCTGAAGAAACATGCATGTACCAGCCAGCCCCCTTGCATTAAGGCAGATGCCCACTCATTCCCTCAGGTGAGAGTGGGAAGAGGTTCTCCAGCCTTGCTGAGTGGCAAAGCAACAATCATCTCTAAGCAATCCTTAACAAGCAAGCATTAATGGAGGTCATTAGGAGAAGCTACATTCCTGGTAGATAATGACTAAAATAAGTCTAGAGGTTCTGGATGGTAATGGGAAGGCAACCTGATGTGCTGGTTTTAAAGGGGGAACTGCAGAAAAATGAGAAAACTGAGGAAGCCATGCAGAATTTTTTTGACTTTTCAGACAAAGCTCAGGAAAAGCTTTTCAGAGGAGTAGGAGGCTTCAAGAGAAGACTAAGTATCGTTTTGGATTTTAAAACAGCAAGAAAATGCTGCCCAAGAGATGGGTGTGGAATAGATGCAGTATGGAAGTAATCAGGAAAGGAGGTTGAGCAAGTGAGAGAATTGCACTGGATGGTGCGAACTGACCTAGTTCAAGGAAGTACAGAAAGGGTTCTTAAAAAGGACAACTACACAAACTAAATGGAAGTTTTGTCCAACAGTAAATAAGATTTCAAGTCCCTCAATGTGTAGCAGAGAGAGAAAAAAGTATCCTGTGTTTAAAGGCGAAAAGGAGCATGATTCAGTTGTGGAGAGTACGATGGTGGCACTTCTAGCAAAAATCCTGAGATTTAAATAGAAAATGATGACTGCCTCTTGATTTTTATTTTTTTAATAATTTTTTTTAATCTCATCTGAACAGTATGCAGAGAAACCTGGTGTGCTGCTGCATGCCTTGTGGATTAGCCTGCTGCTGATATGAGTCCAGTTTATACCATAATTGATATAACTTAGGGTGAGTGTGTTCATTATTTCATGTGTTACAATGGCAAATGCTATGGGTTTGTCCTTTCAAAAAGTGTTTTCTGTTTATTAATAAAATATGGCATTTTCTTCTGATAGCAGAAGTCAGAATAGTAAAAATACAAATCCCCTAGAATATCTTGAGAGAAAGGAGTTAATTGTTTTGGACACAGAAGACTAGAAAGGCCAAGAGAAATCTTTTTTATTTTTAATCAGATGCAACAATGTTTAGTTTCCTGCCTTCATGATAGGATGCTTATGTGCCTTAGAAAAGAGCTTTTAAGTGAACATCTTGCTACCACTGACACAGAGGAGGGAAGTTGTTATTTTTCCCTTCAAGATGTTCTTGGTCATTTCCATTAATCTGAAAAGAAGTGTCATGATGGGCCAAATGAGAATCTGTTCTGCTTCCACCAATGCTGTAACGTCATGTCCTCAGATACCTTTTGCCACAAGTAACCAACAACAGGAAATCGCATGGGTATGTGTTGCAGAAAGGATGGTGTTGGGGCTCTCTGACTTCAGCAGGGTTGGACCTGTAGCAAATGCCTGGGGGAGTGGGAGTCCTTCTGCCTCCCTTGCCTGCCATGGAGGTCATCAACAAAATGCATTTGAACTGCATGGGCACAGGATCGGGCTCTTGGTTTGCCACAGTAAACAAAAAAAGCCAACCTAAAAACAAAACCTCAAACCAATCCAACCAAAAAAAAAAAAAAAAAACCCCAAACCCAAAACAACAAAAAACACAACCCCAAGACAAAAACAGTTCCTGAAAGAATGAACAGTTTCTAATTTGGGGAATAATCTACTCACTGAAGAGCCTTCGCAGTGGCCACAGTAAAACATCTGAAGTTCCCTTCTGGGGATAAACATTAGAGGAGGTAAAGGAGAAAGGCAGACATGCATAGGTTAATTACAGGCGCTTGAACTGTATGCCCTTTGGTGGAACCCAGTGCGTAACTGTGGTCAGCCTGCTTTTGTCATCCTTGGAAGGAGTATGAGGCATGGTGACAGGCAAAACAGAGTGGCATATGGAAAAGATTTCCCTGCAGGGTAAATGCTTCGGGGTAGTGTACTATACTATCTACTGAATTTTTTTTCATGGAAAATCTGTGAATATAGATTTTTTTCTTTTACATGTTCAGACTGATCTTCTGCTTTTGGGGGGAGCAGGGCAGGGGCTCTGACCTTGCCCGGGTGGGATGATTGGGAAGATGTTTCTCCTGACCCATGTGTTCTCTCTGAGAGCAGGTGATTTTTTTGGGGGAGTGCCACTGCACAGTGGTACTGTTTTATTGTTGTAAATTAGTTCAGTGTGTGGTAGATGAATAAAGTGATAGATTGCCCTCTTAACCTTGCAGTGGGGAAGAAGGCACAGTTTCACACAATGCTGCCTCTGCAGAGGTCATGAAACTGTTTAGGGCAGGTAAGGAGGCTCCACCTGACACATTGCAGAACTTCTTGCAGGATGTATTCTGTCATGGGAAGATTTAGCAGCAGTCTTGTGGTACTCACATTATTAATTACTGAGACCAGAACAATGATCTTTCCCTGGTTAGCCACAGAGCTCCTATTCAAAAAGGTTTGACTGATGTCTTTTTTTTTTTTCTTTTTTTTTTTTAACACAGGCTGCGCTGTGAATGCAAATGACATTGATTCAGGATCCTCTGTTGATTATTGTGTTGTGGAAGAGTCCTACTTAATGCAAGGGCAATTTTTAAGTTTGTGTTGAAATAATTTTCTTTCTAGTCTTGAATTACCACTGAAAACTTCATTCTTTTTCCTTACACGAGCAAGGCTAACAGCTGTATTGCACTCCTGAAAGTGAAGACTGAGGCCATGGGAACTGTAAGTCCCTTCTAGCTTCATTGCAAACTTCCCTGGAGCACCTTTTAAAAACTCTTTGAGGTGTACAGGTGTGAGTTGGCTGAAGGCAGAAGGGAAAGTAGGAAAGATGAGGGTTTTCTTGTTTTGGTTTGGTTTTTCCTTTTGTAATACACTTTGGGACTTCTGCATTTTGTAAGATGCTTTTCAGGTGGCTGGGCAAGTTAAGGTTAAATTTCCCAAGGTGTTGTTTGTTGTTATTTTGTTTTGGTTTGGCTTAAGTAAAAGCTGAATGCTCTGGCCATCTGTTGCTGTTCTCAGTAAAGCAGTCTGCAAGGTGATACACTGCTAAACATGCTGCTATCCTGCTTTTGATGCTCCTAGTGGCTAAGAGGTTCTTGTGCTATATATTATGTGGAATGTATGCTTTGGATGACAAAGTGCAATCAAAGTTGGCATGATACATACATAGAAGCAGATGTATTACTTACGTGGGACCATAGCAATAATAGAACGCCCCATTCTGTAGCGTATCTTTGTGACACTGAATCACTTCCAAGACAGTTGTTTAGGACATTGTCGCTCTGAAGTTGGAGCAGCACTAGTGTAGACAGCATCTGCTTTGACATGTTCAGTGGCTCCGTTAGATCTGAACTTAGGAAAGTTTTTGTCCTTCTGCTTTTTTGGTTGTTGTTATAGTCACAAGTGCTCAGATTAAAAACAAAACAAAACAACACCGCGCTGAGAAAAGCCAGAAAGCACGTGATGTTTTCAACAGCCAGAAGAAGGGATCTCCACAGCACTTGCTGTCCATAGGTCTTGCTGGAGGCTGTTCTCCTGCTCTCAGCACTTTGGCAGGAGGCAGTCTCAGCCTACCTCAGTGCCAGCCCTTTTGCAGATGTTTGTAAGCCTTCACTGTCACACAGGACATCCTGTAAGTGCTAACACTCCTGCAGCTCCAAGCATTGGGATGCAGCCCTCAGCTTGGTGGATGGAATATTAAAAATATTATTGTGCTACCGTGTAGCCAATGATGGCAGGAGAGAGGGGTTAGTACTAACCAGTTCTGGGGGTTTGGGCCAACCAGCTCAGTTGTCCATTGTAGTTGCCAGTTTATTTATTACTAGTAAGTTCCTTGTTGATGACAGTGAAACATTTAAAGTACTGCATTATTCTTGTTGCATGTCTCCCTCGCTTCCTCCTTCCCTCCCTTTTAGGCCTTAATGATATTTTGTTCAGGCAGTTTCTTTGTTGTTCATCTGTTGTGTCAGGTTGGAAAATGATCCTTTTTTCTTTTTGGTTTTTTTTTTTTCCTTTTTTTTAAATAATTGCTCTGGACATGTTTGTGCACAAACAGTGCATTACTTCACCAATAACGGAAGTTCTGTGGGCAGAAATTGTCTGGGTAGAAATCAATGCTGTTGGATTAACCTGCTTAGCCTGGGAGAGAAAAGGTCTGATCTCTTAAACAATACCTGCAAAGAATTGACTTTTGAATGTCAAAGTGAATTAACGATTGATTACTGCAAAGAAATGACTAAGTAAGTCATTTCTCCACAGGGACAGGGATTTGATGGAAAAATGTTTCTGGATATGGATTGATTTCCAGTTGCAGTTTGGGCAAATGTGTGTGCTGTGTTTTGGGGATGAGGTATTACTTACATAAGCATCTTCTACTGTGTATAGTTATCGTATGTCTTGGTTCACATGAAAAATTATGTTTTGCCCCTGTGTGATGTACTAGTATAACCACAGCATGGAAAATTCACCTCGTTTCCTGTGAGGATCTCAGTTTCTTCTGCAGAAGCGAATGAGTAGCTTGGTTTCATTGCATCTTTAGCCTGTCACTGATCTTTCTTCTCAGACTGAAGAATCTGGCCAGTTTCTTGGGGCTGGTTGTAATTTTTGTGCTACTCACACTTTCTAGTGGGAAATGGCAGAGACCATCAAGTATGTTTTACACTGGGTTTTGGGGTTGAGTTTTTTTGTAGTTTTTGCAAGGTAGAGATTTCCTATTGTTGTGTCTGAATCTTTCCATATGATAGCAAATTCCAGTAAAATCTGTTTTTCTAGACAGTGAAGTTGGACTCAAGAAATGTCTGGCTTTACCAGCAGAGGCTGTTTCCAGGGGGGGTGATAGTACAGCCAGCATGGGAAACACAGTGATGTTGTCCCTTTCCTCTGGCACTCCCCTTCCAGGTTTCCACAACCCCTCAGTAAAACCTCACAAATCCATTATCACAGTGAATTTATTAATTCGTTTGAAGGCCTTCCAAATGGGTGAGATGCTATAGCTCCATAGCTCTTTAAAGCAGTCCATCCATTGGCTAGAAGCAACAGACGGCAAGGCTTTGGGAGGTGGCATGTTTCCGTAACTGGTCTTCACTGGGACGACGGGGGGTAATGTTGCATGTGCTGTAGTAACAGGTGTAACCTGGGCAATTTGTTGGTTGTTGGTCTGAAGGCATGCTGAATAGTTGCATCCATTTCCTTCCATGAGGATGTATAAGAAAAGTGGTATAACCCAGTCAGTGCTCACATCAGTCCCTGTGACACTAGAAATAGGTAATTTTCTTCCATGCTATTACTGACAAAATAATTTCCAACTCCAGCAGCGTAATTGCAGATTCACTGCTATTTAACCTGTTTAATCAGTACCATATACTACATATATTCTGATACTTACTGCTATAGTAATAGATGGTGGATGTGATGACAGCCTTTATCCTGCTTTTGGGAGAGGGGTGTCAGATGAAAGAGCCAGGCAGATACCAACTAAGCTGCAGAATTTGTACAGTAAAAACGTGTGTATTCAAGTACACACACTGTCAACAAAGTTTGACAGGGACAGTTAATTTTGTGCTATTTTATAAACTGTATTGATGCATCTGCTGAGTCAATAGAAGGGAGCGTCTGTTTTCTGAGTCATCAGAAATTTGATGGGGAGACAGTAGGGAAAGAGTTTTACTAAGTCGAAGAAAGACTTGTTGCAGTTGTTCAGAAGGACTTCTAAGGCAAGAGTACAACAATGGGCTACACCATCTGTCTGGCAATCTCTGTTATTTCTTTTCTGCTTCTTTTGCCTAATACTGAATCACAGCTATTAACTTACTGCAGCTCTCTTAATTGCTGAGCAAGTTACCACAGGGTGCAGAAGGTTATCTTCATTTCAGACAGAACATACCCTGTAACAAGGAGAGAGGGCAGAACGGGGAGGAGATATGCATTGTTGAGGTCATAACCACTTCAATTAGTTCATCTTGTTCTTATGCTTTAGTGGGTCATTCAGTAAAGTTTCATGAGACTTACGCAGCTTATTCTGCACATTTATTTGTCATAGTACACCACATACCAAACTCACTTCAAGATTCAGCAGTCTGGTGGTCCCTGATGCAAAATGTTTGCAGCAACACCACTCCAGATGTGCCATGCAAGGAAAGAGGAGGAAAGTCCTGAGGTGACAGAACAGGGAACTGGCATGTGGCTTTTCCCCTCATTTTAACCAGCAGTGAACTGATGAATGCAATAAAAAAAAAAAAAAAAAAAAAAAGTGCTGTGTTTACACAAAGGCTTGCTGAAACTAAGTGAAAGAAGTCAATACTGACATCAGAATTTGAATTGTCTTGCAATTTCAGGGAGACCAAGAGCTTCTTACCTGCATTTCTGTGGTGTGGTTTGCCCTTTGCCAGTCTGCTGAGACTGTCATTTCACAGTTGCAGGTACCTCTCTCTGCTCACGTATGAAATCATGTTGACACATTCTGGGTTTTTTACATTTTTTTATTAATTGCTTTGAAGTATATGTCAAGAGAAGTTTAAGCATTTGAAGAGTCACTATGAAATAACTTTTTCAGAACACTTTTAAGCTAATGAATTGCATTTGTGTAAGTGAATCTGTACATCTGTTGTTCAAAGTGACAACATCAGAGGTGGTGAAGGCTTTACCTAAAATAATGTAATATAAATAGAGGTAATATCTTTTTGTTAGGAAGAAGATCTAGTGCTCTGTAACTTGCGAAAGAAAATCGAAATTGTTGCAATAGTTCCTAGCAGTCTCTATAGTAAATGAAGGAGTAACAGGAAGGCCTCTTCTCTTTTTAGCAGCATGAAATTGAAACCAATTTTTCTGCCTTTCATGTTTATTTTCTTATGTGCTAGAAAGTTTATCTGTAGTTGTTTGTTTATTAACCAAGTGGTTACTGGAGAGCAGAAAAGCACCTCTCAGTCCATAGTAGGTACCTAAAAATTCATGTTATCACCGTCACTTTAACAAGTGGCAAAATGAAACCGTAGGCCGATAAAGTAATTGCTGTTGCTCTTCCCTGGGTGGTGATTGCTTGCCTTTTTGCTTCATAAGGCTGCCATTGTGGGGTCATGCTTTTATTTGTGTGTTGAACAAACTAATCCTTACAGGCAGCAGTTGTTTAGTGAAGGAGGCTGCCAGAGGTGAGTGATGCCAAATGATTACTTTTGGATGGCAAGACTTCAGATGCCACATGAAATCTGGAATGTCTCTGAAGTGACATCTGGAAGTGGGACCCTTATGCGAGATCTTTTTATTACTCTTTCACCTTTTTACATGTTGCTTGAATGTTTTATTTACCTTGATGGGTTTATAGGCTCTATCATCTGGGATCAATTAGGACTGAAAACTGTCCTCTGAGAAACCGTAAGTTAGGCCTTTGTTCACTAGAGGTGTGCAGGGAGCTTTGTTTAGCTAAGTCATATTTAACAGCTTCAAGGTCATACCAAATCAGCATCTTCAGAGTCATGTAATACAGAAACTTGAAGCCAGTGAAGTCAAGCTGCGGTACCAAAAGATGCTCTGGTGGGAGTGCAAGAAACCGCAGCTGAAAGACAGTAACAATGCAGGACACCTGAAATTGTCTGACACAGGAGACAACCACAGATTGTGAAAACCCAATTTGCCTCTCAGTCTCAGTACCTTACTCTAGCAGAGGCACTGTGTGTTTGTTGGCCCAGATGAGATCCACAGTGATGCAGAAGTTGTTGGTATTGCCGTATCACTCCTAAATTGCAGGTCATGGTGTACTGTCCAAGAAACTGGGGAGGAATAAGGGTAATAATTTTTGTCATTGTAGCGGATTTTCTGGAAGCAGTTCCTTCAAGATGATGTTTTTATGATGCATGATTGCACTTCTTCTAACTACTCCAAGTAATGACAAAACTGCATGGTTCCTCTTTTCTGTCATCTCGGACAGCTGATCCAGAAATCATGATGCTTAATCATAGCATGTCAGAGAGCAGTATGTGTTGTTCGGTGAGGATGCATTCCTGGTCTGTATGTTAGATATGTGCTACTCTGCCAAGCATCAGCTGATTATTTTTTTTTCCTCCATTAACCAAAACTTCAATGTGTTACCATAAATGACTATCTAAATGTTGTAGTTTATGGTGAAGCATCATTTCTTAGAGATGAGTCACCTTCACAGAGGATAAGAAATTCTGTAATGTTCATTTTACAAATTTTAAATACAGATCCAACATGTTTCCCCACTTTGCAGTCCTCTAGATGCACTCTGTAAAGACAGCAGTGTCTATCAAGAGAAGAGTACGTAGAGTGGTATTTGCTTGTGACACCTGCAGTTCCAGTGTTTGGTAATTATATGTGTGAATCTGCTCCCAAATTTGGATATTTTTTTCAATGCTTTGTAGCACAGCAAGCCATCAAAATCTCATTAGTAAGAAGCCACTCCTGTGCTTTTGTGTTTCACACTTTCTTTTTAATAGAGATTACATTTTCTGTCATAGTGCCCTTTAGCAAAGTTCATTTGAGGATCCTGTTCCCTTTATTTGCAGTTCTTGAAAAACATGGGGCTGCACCCTGAACTCACACGGGTATCAAGTTAGGAGCTACCTTTGTTTGCTTGAATGCAGTCAGCCTGTTTTTGCACTGCCATGAAAGCACAGTCCCCTCTGTGCTTTATTATTGCTGAAGAAGATGAGGTGGGTTGGGATCAGGGGGCGAGTCCTTTTGTAAACTCTAACCTATTTTTCAGCTGGAATGCTTTTAGGAGCCTAATTGGCAGAAAGCCTTAATCATTGTGTGTATGCTGTGCTCAGGAGGTTGAGAAGCAAGGTGTGTGAAGAAGAGCCTTCCTTTTCCTAGCCAAACTGAGGGATCAGCACAATACAAGCAATGAAAATGCAGCTAGGTGCAGAAGGGGAAATGTGAAATGGTCATAGGCTTAGGAATTTCTTACTAATCCTGTGCTTTCTGTTTCTTGGAAGGTGGCAAAAAATGACTACAGGCATATTTCTCTCATCTGCATTAAAGTGCTCATTGGATATTACAGAGTTAAGCTTTTTCTAACATTTCTGTTCTACCTGGAGTACACAGAGCTAGCTAAAGGCTGAACAGACTTAAGATTTTTTTTTTTCTTTAGTTTTTCTCTTCTGCTCTGTGATGCTCCCTAGTAAAAATGATCATTTTCTCTCCTTTTATATGTGGAAAACAGGATTCTAATGATACCTCTGGTTTTGGTCTAGATAGTGTTCCCTAAAGCCTGCTTCAACTGTTGCCCACCTTCATTATCCAAAAGCAGCAGCGTTTCAGGATTAAGAGAAGAGAATAAATTTTAAAGGAAACTAATAATGAGCTGCTATACTTAAGCGTGTTTTGAGAAGAATAGAAACAAAGGTATTCTGGCTTCTTATTTAAGTTACATTTGTGACAGCTCACAAGATAGTGATGAAATGTGCTGGTTGAGGATCTTGAGGCTGTTGATGGAGCTTTACTGAAATTCAATCTCTTCTTGGTCAAATAGCAAAGCTTCCCTAAATCAGAAAAGCAGTAGTTTCAAGTTGATGCTATCTGTTCCCTTCATTTGTCATGCACAGTGGAAAAATTAGTGAATTTTAGAAAACTCTGGTTTTGAAAAGAAAACAGAAAGCCTGAAGGATGTGTATCTAGGTTCTTTGACTTCAGTGAAGGCTTTCTTGGAGGAATGCTAATCTCCATTTTCTGTTCTCTGCGTGAGTATAGTAGTAGAAAATTGGAGCAAGGAGTGGAAAGAATGAAATTTTGCTAGCAAGAAATTAGTAGGAAAGAATAGGGGTCACTGGAAAGCTATATAAAGATGGAAAAAGTGATCCTAGGGCTTGGAAGATGAGACAGCTACATGTGACGTAAGGCATGTGGGGATGTGTTGAAATGTGAAGCAGGCATTTCAGGATGATGCTTTTTTTAAGAAGGAGGAATAATTTCCACAGTGGTGTGCAGAGACTGAGTCTAAATGAACATGACAAAAAAAAAGAAGTCATAACTGACTCAGAAAAGCATCTGGAGTGCAACTTTCCTACAGCACTTACCTGTTCTTTCTTGGCTTGGTAAGTAAGTGTTGCCTTTGAGAAAATGAACCAGTGGCAGGAGAGTTACTAGCATTGTCTGTATGACGACATCATGGTCTCAGTTTGAAAAATACCAGTTAGGTTTGGGGTCATTTTTAGTATGTATGTTTGGTCCTCAATACACTTAGGGTAAGTGGTTTTCTGCTGTGACTTACAGAATAGGAAGTGGTAGATACAGAGAGCAGTAGGTGTCTCTCCAAAATCCTTTGGTGGCTAATTTGTGGGTCGTGTGGTATATGAGCTGATTGAGGGGAAAAACCTGAGGTAGCCTTAGTCCAGAATTTTTAAATAGGATTAATTTCTTGGCCATTTAAAGTTTTCTCCCCTTTTGTTTGGTTTTCTTTGCACAAAAGAATAGGAACATATGCAGAAGCTGATCAAACCTTGCTAAACATGATAGTTATGGAAATAAGTTCATTCTGTTGGATCATCTGATCAAACTTTACATGGCAATTCAGCATGTTCACCTACAGCAAATCTGTGCCTATCTGGCAAAAATACTAAGTACCGTTAAAATAAATCAAGGATAAGGGTGTCATAATATTTAAGTTATTTTTCTTAACACAGAAGAAAAGTTCATGTGATCATGGAACTGTAAACAATAGAAGTTGAGGAATTAAATGTATCCTAAATTCCAGCAAGTAATTTTACGAGTAATCTTCTGTGAGGGTTGTTTTTGTGTTTTTTTTTTAATTTGGTGTGGGGAAAAAAACCAACAACAACAAAAAACCCCAAAACGTTAACACGATTCCAGTGTTCTGTAAGTGACCATCTTTCCTTGCAAATGTGTACATGGTCTGTGCATTAGCCTTCTGACTGTATTCAGTTTGTGTGAATTCTAGTTTGTGTGGTCAAGTGAATTGTTTTGCTGTTCTGGACCAAATTCCAGTGTGCCCTTTGAAATTTCTCCTGCAAATCTGTTGCGAATGGTCATGTAAGCAAGTTGTGTTGTGCAAACTCACAGGCTGGTTTTGCAGCAGCCGAGGGGCTTGGGTGTTGACTGCACACCCAGTTCTCTTTTGTATTCTCAACGATTTTTTTTTTCCTTGCTACTAGGAGCAGATGACAGCATGACTAGGGTCTGAAGAAGTGCTTCGGTGTTCCTACTAAGGGTCTGTGGATACAGAGGAAGGGTGCAAGGACAGCAGGGACATTTTGAGCTACCATGGATATCCCCACTGATTTGGTGCCGTCCTCCATGATGTCCCAACCTGAAGTGATTGAGGTGAGTAGATGGAACTCTGGCAGCTGAACTGGCTGAACCTCTTCCTTACTTCCTCATTGAATCCTAGCTTTTTCTCCTGTCTCACTTCTGAGTCATCGAGGGAGCTTTTCCTGAAGTATTATATTAAAGATACTCATAATTGGCTAAGAATGTTGTTATACTTTGACACATAGCATTGCTGTATTATACTGTTATTTGCAGAATAAAATATATGGCAAAATATGATCTTTATTGACTCCATCCCTGCACTATGGTTTGATTTTTACTGTGTATAATGAATACAAAGTAGAAGAAGGTCATAATGTGGTTCAATTGGAATAATACCGCAGGAAATTTCAGGTTCAGTGTTCTTATCAGAAAAGCTAAAGTTTCAAGCCAAGAGCAGCAATAAAATTGATAATATACTTCAAATTAATAATTCATTAACCTTGCTTTCGTGAATCAGAGTGTGTGTTTCAGACTTGATATCTATATATAAGTGATTTCTTCAGCTCTGTGTACCAAGAACACCAAGTACTTGTGTTTTCTGGTGAAGTAAATACTACAAACAGAAAAGTAGATGTTAATTACAGTCAAGATTTCATCTCAGAAAAGCATTTTCAAAGTCCCTTTGACTTCATAGAGACCCAAGTGTCTGTTACAACTTAAAACTTCTAAGGATGTATATTTTACTGAAGAAGGCACCACAACTGGTTAAAGCAGATGTCAGACAATTTGAGATCTAATGTTTATTTTGCTTTCTTTTGTTGTTGTTTGCTGGAGATTCTTTGGCTCAGGAGACTACACCTCTTAGCAGTACGCACTGAGAAGTTCAGTAGTTCAGAGATCCCTGGATGCTGAAGTTACAAAAACCATGTCCAGTAATGGGTGGTGATGTGAAATGAGCTGAATCCAAAATCTGCTTTGGAGAAACATCTTTGTGCTCCTCTTCCTCCTGTGTTTCAAATGGAGAACTAGTATGTTTTAGAAGTATTTTTGTTGTTTTTCAAGTCTCTGTCCCTGTTAGGGTCAGAGAAGGATTTTGTGTCTTTACAGCAGGACAGAATACCTGCTAGGAGTTGGATGCTGTATGATTGTGTCCCAGGCTGCCTGGCTGCTGCCAGACTGTTCTCCCTGTCTGGAGAAAGGCTCCCCCAGGCAATTTCCCCACATGTTCTGAAAAGCATTTGTACTCCTGCCTCCATGGGTTCTCTCTTCAGAGCCTTCTTAATGTATAAGAAATTTGTGTATCTTAGGATTGCTGTTCAGGAAAAATGCCTTCTCAAAGGGAAAATAAGGTCAACTGTGGTGCAAGAATGAGTAGAAGAAAAGCTATTGCTTGTCAAGGACTTGATGATCAGCATAGTCACCATTCTGTTGTACTTAATACGCAAATAAATGCATGTTCTGCGTCTGCAGGGACCTTCTGCTGAATAAATCCTGCCCTGGACTTGCATCACTAGACCAAAGACTAGAGATAAATGGATGATTCTGGTAGTTGACTGTTAATCCAGACAGCTCTTCCTCCACATTTGGGTTTTAGTGACTGTGCTTCAGTGAGATTTGAGTTGAGACCCAAAAAGAAGTGGCAACAGGAAGGAAAGACTGGTATCTCCATGTGGAAGATGATGGTCATGTTGTAAAAATGGACTCAAACTTGATATCCATATGGGCAGACTTACATGCATGCATGTATTCTCACAGATTTCAGTAGCCCATTGTGAATCTGATGGTTAATATAAGTCTTTAATCCTATATAAAGGAGTAACAGCTCCAATCAGCTGGGAGCCATGTGTATGTTTCTGAGGTTAAGGAAGAGCTTTTTAACAGGCAAGAACATAGTGAGACACGTAGCTAAAGAGGCAACTCATTAGATGGAAGTATTGAAGTAAAGCACTTTTCAGACTGGAACTGCATGGGCTTGCCTTTCACATTTGTGTTGACATACAAATGAATTTTGGATATAGATTAGAAAACTATATTCATTAAAGTACCTTTTTTTTTTCTGGAGGACATTATTTTGCCTTTCAAAACTGAGCAGATGCCACAGTGTGCTGCAGAAGACATTTAGAGACTGATGTTTTAAGGAAGGGATTTTTTTTACATTTGGAAGTAACCTTGCATGCCTTCTGCATGAGCTAGATGGCATCTCAGTTACAAAAGGAAGTGTTTTGCTACCTTACTTCAAACCTTCTTTATCTGTAATCTTTTTTTATCTTTTATCTTTAAACTTTCCTTTAGCATTGCCAGGATAGTTGGTTTCCTTCATATTTTGTCAAATTAGTCTTAGAAGTAATTATCTATTTTGTATACACATATATGTGTATGTACATAAGTGTATACATCTCAGTAATAAATATTCCTCTGCCTATCATCAGTCCTTTAACTGCACATGGCAAACAAGAATAGACTCTTCTTTACCACAGGGGAGAATCCCAGAGACCTCAGCAGGACCTTTTGCAATTTGAAGCCCACCCTGTCAGGTTTTCACTTGGGCTTGAATCCTACAGATGCTTGTGGTGGCACCACAACGAGGAAAGTTCCTGCTAATTTAATTGCAAATGATATCTTTCTCAAGATTTGTCTTCTGAGTCAGGTAACAAAAGATTCACATTTTTAAAAAGTTCTTGAACATCACTTCTTGATACCAGCTATGAAATTGTTGTTACTGTTTTAAAATATTCTTATTGCTAGTGTGTCAACATAGGAACTGATTTTGGTGCTCTCTGCAACCCTCTATTGAAGCAACACATTTTCCACAGTCATGTCTCTTCATAACCTCCCTGTACACTGACCTGCCCAAAGCTTTCTGCTCCCATCTTCTTTCCCCCTCAGCATCCTGTTAACCAGATGTAAGAAGTAGTGATTAAGAGCACAGGCTTAAGGCATCTTGGTCATGGTTTAATGTGAAGGATAAGTAAAGTTTCAGGGTAGTTTAGCTATCCATAGCTGAAATCGGGAATAGAAAATAGTTCTAGGACACCATTCATAATATGTCAAAGTCATCAATGAAATGAAAAAAAAAAATCCAGAATATGCTTTGAGGTTTTGGTAATGGGGTTTTACTGAAGGGCAGAATCTAGTGATTTTAGATTAGATAAGCCATTCTGCTCTGAAAGATAGAGAAACAAAACATAACAGAACTTTGTGACTTTTAAATTGGGGATATTTTGTGGTAGGTGTGATGACTTCATACCTCAGCTATAAGCAAAATTATACAATAGAAACCTGATTAGTCTGATAATGCAGTAAGCAGAAACTTAAATGATTCTGTAAGAAGCATTTACCATCCCAGAGGGCTTTACTGTTTGCAAAAAGGAAACATAACAAGTGGTGATCTAAACTGATTAATGTACTCTGTGGAGTGATTAGTATCTTCTCTCTTTGTGAATGGCATGAGATGAATTCTGCAGTAAAAGCTTTGAAGAAGAAATGATTTGAGCTCTAGTTGCTTAATGAACCAGGGACTTCCAACAGTGCTTCAGAAATACTTAAAACAAGAAAACAACAAAAATTCATCATTCTCTTTCTGCTTTTGCCAGCAGTGGATCTTACCAGCCAAATACTAGAAGTAAATGAGTACATTTAAGTAACTGCCTTGCAGCTGTTCCAAAGAGAAATCCAGAGCAGTTTCCATTATAGTGGCCTTTCATGGCCATGTGGTTACCAGAGCCAAAAAGCAGTTCTCCCTATCTGCGCCAGTGAATACTTCTCTATTTTCCCTTCTTTTTGTTTGAATTAGAGTGGAAGAAATTTAAACTAGTCTTGCCACAGAATGGTCATCCTCAGTACCTTTTTTTCTATTTATAATCATGCTTGAGAGCAGACTCCTGTGGGGTGGCACAGCTGTTGTCACCCTTTTCCCCAACAAAGCCCAACACAATTTGCATTTTGGATTTGGTGCCCAAATTTCTGCAGCCAACAAATGTGTGGATTTTTTTTTCTCCCCTTCTAGGTGAGTAAACAAATTAATCTCTTTACCAAAACAGACCTCTGGTGGTGGTAAATAAGGTAAACAAGAGAACAAAAGGAAGTGGTGGGACTGGAAGAAACAGTTTGTGATTGGCAGTATATCCAGGCATCACAGGAGAAGTTGAAATAGCAGTATGCTTTTTTTTTAATTCTTATACTAGATGAGATTACCAGGGGTTCAAAATACATCTCTGTTTTGTTCAAAGTAGACCAATACTGCCATATAGGCAGCTGCTCAGTACTGTATGAACAAGTTAGTGTTAGAGAACCCATTGTTGCCAGAGCCCTGAAAGAGAAAGATTTTTCTGTATTCCCTTCATATATTTCACAAAACAGTGCATCAAAGCAAAAGAAACCCAAACTGTGTGATGTATATTTTAAGAAAAAGATGTACTTGCCATGGTAAACATAATATAGTCTTCTTATTACCATTTGGAAATCTTGATTTCCAGCCCAAAATGAAAATTGCTATGCTCATTAACATAGTTTTGAGTAAGCATTTTGCTTGTAGACTAAACTCTCCCAAGTGCTCACTTTGCTGGTTTTCTTGTGGAGGAGTGGTGGAAGGTGTGCCCTGGAGATGGAAGTAGCCCCAATAGCCTACAGCATTTTTTCAGCATCAAAGTCCAGTCTTTCAGCTGCTGGAGCCAAGAATTAATTCCCAGCTTGGCTCATTGAGCACCAAACTGGGCCCAAAGGATGCATTTTGTAATTAATTATGCATGGAAACTCACTTGGGATATTAGAGGTGCAGATTATTTTTTTTCCTCATTTCTTCCACTCTGATGACTTCTGAAGTGACACAGATAGGGGACTGCATGCTGCATTTCTCTCCAGAAAGCTTTTCCCGGGGCTGGGGTCTTTGGTGAAGGTCTGTCCTGCACTGCACTTGTCCTGCACAGCAGCCTTCAGGGACTCACAGCAAGTCAGGTATCTGGCTACGATGTTCAGGTTGAGGATAAGGCAGGTAGGCAACTGGGGAGCAAACTGGGCGAGATAGTGGAGGAGCCTAGTCTGCATCATGACACAGTTTTGTTTCTTTTTTTTTTTTTTTAAAGGCTTAAGAGGTGGCATATTTCAATCACAAAATTAGATGATAGAATATAATTGCCTTCCTGTCTCCCACAAAGCCAGGAGGTGTTGAGCCTATACCTGTGTTTAACTAATGTTTGTGAAGCTTAGCTTGTCATGAAAGCTCCCCCAGAAGAAAATGAAGCTTGAAGAGCTTTGCAGAAACCTTTTACTATGTATGGGACATTTGGGCTCAGCTACCCAATTTAGGTTCAACATGCCCGATCATGTCTCTCCTAGTGGCAAAGCCAGTTAGCTTATTTTTGCAGTACCTCCACATTGCAGTGGTGGCCTCCATTTGAGAGGAGCTTAGAAGCCAGAGATGGGGTGGCAGAGAAGTGTTGTGTGGTCTAAGAACAAATCTTTAGCAATCGAAGTGTTTAAGTCATCCTAGCAGTGTGAGGGGGAGCGGGGCATGATGGTGTAGAACTATGCCCTGATTAGTCTTCATTTCCTCCTCAACTGGAAAACATTCATCAGAACATGTAGGTAGTGCTTGTGAGGGATGCAGCTCATCTGAAAATCTTGGATCTGTGGAAAAGGAGCAACAATACAGCAGTGTCTGAATTATTTGGTAGGTTGCTGGAGGAATGAGTTCACTCTCTGACTTTTGGATGTTTTTTCCAATTCCTCTAGCTTTTAATTTCCTAAATCTCCTTTTGCTTGCAGAATTGTGCAGTGAAAGAGACTTCACACGCATGTGTATGTGTGTGTGCTTTTCTGCAGCAGTAGAAAGTGCAAGAGGTTGAAACCACAGAGCTGGCAATCTGGGCCCCTGTTGGCCAGCTCAGTATTCTCCTGACCATCTCTGCTCTTCACTAATGCTTTTGTATTTCAATAGTGAATTGCATGGCTCCTGATTTATCTATCCTGAAAAGCTGTAGGGCCAAATCAGGGTATTTCAGACCTGATAGTTAGCCACCCTGGCATCTTCCAGAAGAAAGGCATTGTTAGAGTTAGCTGGACTTTCTGCTCTCACTCATTCCTTTTTTAGCCCACAAAGTTATTTTTGAACTTGCTTTTGCAGGAGTCAACAGTGAATAAGCACTAAGGAAGGTCAACACCCTCCCTGGTTTTATAGTCAGTCTGTGGAGGTCATAATCATACTTCCCAACAGGATCTGTGTCACTTGTGGATTATACCTTCCAGGAGTAAAATTGCTTCTTTTTCCAGTGTTGCTGGTGACTGGGTCTCTTTGGTACACTGAGTAGATATGTTGGGTTACCCTTTTCAGGTATAAATCGTAGGATACTGCTTCTCAGTTCAGTTTCTAGTAGCTGGGACGTTTGTTAGCTCTGAGACTCCTTAGTAATACAGTCTACTGCAAAAACATCCTAAAAATTACTGGATATGATAGCTATTGCCACACGATCCATAAGTAGCTTTATGCTTTATCATGTCATAGCAGAGTTAAAGGGATCCCCTTGCAAAGAAATTAATTTCCTCCTGTCTTTTAAGCTATGTGAAGGGAAGAATGAGTATAGTGAAATGAAGAACCAGCCTGCTGTGACTGAACCACTGCATCTTATCATACAAGTTTTTCTTTAAGTCCACTGAATGATTACTTTGGGAGGTGTAATTCTGAAAAGGGTATGTGAGGAGCCGTTGCATCATGGTGGTAGGGTTTCATACTTCCATTGTGCAGATGAAATTACATCTGCACATAAGGCACAGTAGACAAGGCCATGATGAATCAGGACCCTTGTCTAGAGACTTTTTGATTTTTTTACTTAAATTTTGGATAAATGCCTTCTTAACTTCTACTTTTATCTTTAAAGGAAACACTGTCTTTTCCACTTTATTTTTAAACCTCCTGTTTCTTTGGCATTCTGCAGTTTGAACAATAATTTTTGCTTCACATTAGGTAATGGAGAAATTTTTGTTGCAAATTCAAATTTTTTTCTCATCTGTTACAACTTTACTTTCATAAACCCCATGGTTTTGCAGCTGTGGGTTTAGAAAGTATTTACATATTGATTCAATTATTCTTATACTTACTTGCTTATGCTTATTTTAAAGATATTCTTAATCGATACCCTTATTTGGGGATTGTGAAGTTGGCGGTTCCTCCAAGTTTTTCAGCTGTAGCCTTCCTGATATGTTGGTAAACTTCAGACTATTTTACCTAAACTGAAAGCAGTGCTACTGGTTTTCCATTCACTGCTGCACTAAATGTAAAGCTGTAAGACACCTATTGCTGTTTTGGAGTCCTATTCTAACATTCCCAATTCTGCATTTCCTCTGAAATGTTTTCTGGATTTCTGGGCAGCGCTGAGAATGCTAAAAACTATTTTGGGGATCTAAGGGTAGCTACCTCAGAATTAAAAGCTCATCCTGTATAGAATGAGCCTCTTCAGAGTCTCTCAGACTTCAAGGAGACTGCATGCAAGTTGCATGACTTCTGCAAAATTGAGGTCTCTGGCTTGTACTTGGCATTTAATTGTACACAAAATTGTCATCTTCCTCAGACTTCCTTGCCAAATAAATTGCTTTTCATCTCCTCTCTGTGTTCTGGGTAAGAAAACAGCAGCATGTTGAGGTTAATTCAGTAAAGGGAAAAAAGAGAGGAGCAGACTGCGTTTGGAGAGCTTAGGGTTAAAATATTTTTTAAGAGTTTTCTTGGGTATGGAATCATTTTTGTGGCTTCCAAGTTTTAAAAGCTCTGTAAAAGTCAGACCTTAGTATTCTAAGAATGTTCAGCTCTGTTTCTCTCGGCAAGAAATAAATGCACCCATGCATGCTGGGTTGAGAGTGGCTGTCCTGTTTTTTTTTTCTTTTTCATTTTTTTGGCTAGGTGGACTGAGAAACTCTGCAAATACTTGGCTTGTAGTGGGGTTTGTAAACTGATCATTTGCCCCTCAGGCACCTTGTGCTAACTAATGCTTCGTTTAGACAGTATCAATCAGCAGTGTTTGAAAACTTCTTGGTGTTTGTTTTCTACCCGAAGCGTCTCTTCATGCACAGCCCTCACCAGGTGGGCTGTCACTCACCACTGAGCTGGCAGGATCCAGAGATCCCATCACCTTCCTGCTCCAGGCAGCTGGTGCCTTCTCCACTCTGGTATTTTCCCCGAGAGGGGAAGGGGGTAACAGGCTTCTCACCCAAGGATGTCCCATGAGCAACCTGCTGCACACCTTGGATCCAAATCCTCATGCCACTCTAAGCTGTGATGGAGCGATGGGACAGTAGCAAGATGAATCAAACAGAAAACACTGGAAAGTTGTTGACATGGGCTCTTCTTCCCATGCCACCCCAGTAATGTGGCCCCGTACCACCAGAAGGGAGGAGCCGAGAGGACAAGTATAGCAGATAGTGGCTGGGAAGGCCAGTGCCAAGGTGATGTTCTGGCCATGGGACATCTAGGTGTTGACTGCAGGAGCAGAGTGAGTTTTACTTATTAAGTCCTGGTCCCAAATTTCCTAGCCTGTGTGTACTGTGTTGTAGTTCTGTCTACGCCTCTTGATATTAAGAGATTTAACTCCATGTACTGAGGATTTTCTTGTTCTCTGGTTTGGGACAACTGTGTCTTGTGTATTAGATCAACCTCACATGGTTAGAGGAGGCTTTGCTTTTGGTCTGCTATTACTCTCTTATGCTTTATCTCTCTTGTTGGTTTATAATTGAGATGTTTTCTTTTTCTACATGGATATGTCCTAGAGGTTTAGTTAACATGGGCAATTTGCAGCTCAGTTTGTTTTAAACTTCTGTTGAGATATACTAAATGGATGAGGTAAATCTCAGGGCACTGCACATCTGGCTTACCCAGGCAATGAAACACACTGAGTGAAACTTCAGGAAATTAAAATATAAACTTCCCTGCCCCTTTTCCTGTGGGGGCAGGAGAGGGGATAGGTCTGCCTGCTTGCATATGCCATTATGGTATGTTAACACTTTCGTTACTCAGCAGTACATTGTATTTCCCTCCTGCTTGAGCCTTTCCAGTCAGATACCAGCGTCACTGGTAAATTTGTGATTTGTAAATTTGTGGGATTTGTATATTTGTGACCTTGGAGGTCAAAGCCTTCCTGTAAGATATATGCTGGCATCCAAAAAAGCTGATCATCTGGAGTCCCCTGTTTGAACTTTTGTCATCAAACTGTCTCTTCTTCTGCTCTCTTTTCCTTAGGGACTGAAAAGATCACTTTAAAGGAGATCCCAGGTTTTAGATTAGCACACCCTAAACCCAAAACTTCTTCAAAATCCAGTCTGTGAACAGAGCATTTTGGTTTGTGTCTTCAAAATGAGAGAAGAAGCCAGTGTCCCTCATGCTACTCCTCTGAGATTGCTCAAGTTCTGTCATGCTTTTAAATTTAAGTCTGATTCTGTAGCGTTTTACATACTCCCATGTGCGTTGCATACATTCAGCCCTAGCTTGACATTTTGTGAATAAGACAAATTTTATCATATCTTATTTCAGATTTCATATGAAAAGGCCGGGGAGGAGAGTACAAAATCAGGGGATGATTCACATTCTAAGCCCATGTGAAAACAAAGCCACAAAAAAAAAAAAAAAAAGACATTTACCACATTTTAAATATCTGAGTTAAAAATATGTGTTCTGCCAGGTGTAGCTGGCCTCTCTCCACAGGAGCAACAGTAGAGGAGGAATCGTTACATATGGGCAGCAGCCATCTGAAAGAAAAATTTAGATCAACAAATATAGAGACAAAGAGAGAATTTATTCAGGATCGCAAAAGTCCACTAGATCCTGGAGTCCTGACCTCCTCTGTAATTCAGACTGTAAGACTGCATCCAGATATTCCTACAGAGAGAGAAAAAAACAGGGCATTCACATAATTAATGCAGATGTTGGCAAGCTTTTATAAGGGCCACTAATTCATTTGTATGACTTCCTCTCTCCCTCAAGGGTTCCTATACTTGACCTGTTACTACCACACGGTCTTTAACCAAAGAATTAAAGCCAGATGTCTTGTAGCTAGGTCTCCCTTTGTTAAGTATTCCTTATAAATTGGGGGGGGGTTGCAACAGAGAGAACCTACATGAGAACTTTTTAAATTCTTAAATAATTAAGGCTGAAAGGTTTCTAACCTAAGAGTTGATGTATCCTAGAGGAACAATAAAAATTTTATAGTCACTGTGCTGAGAAATACTATTTACTCTGGCATTTTATTATCCTGGGTCTGCAAATGTTTCTGATCAATGTTTAGGCTGGAGGTAAAATCATTCCAAAAAGACCTTTTTCTTTAACATAAATCTAAATGTCATGTAAAGCATTTGGGATATAGGTGGAAAGTTTTGTGTGTTGCTTTACTGGAATTAGCTTAATTGTGTTGACAAACAAAGGGAAATGAAAGGAAATAGAAATAGCTTTGGGTAATTCTAAGGAAATCTTTATCAGATAGATACTATTTTTACTCGAGTCCAGCTACTAATTCTGTTTCCCAATTCTGTACGTTTTTGGTTTCAACTTGAATATTACGTTAGCTGTAGCATTTCCTGCAGAATGGCTGGAGCTGTCCAAAACATAGGGGTTTGTTTGCATGTTTTAATGGGAAGAAATTCTCATCTTTTAGTGTTGTTGATCTGTTCTTTGATAGGGCTTATTACCCAGTTTCTTTGTAAAAATGGTCCTCTTTTTGTAAAGATTCAAGTTTAGTCAGTAGAGTTTCACAGCCATAAAAGCAGGGTGTCGGAGCTGGGTCTCTTCAGAAAGACACTTTTTTGACATGAGTTTCTTGGTTTAGTTCTTTTAATTACTATTTTTACATCCTTGTTGTTAAGCCATGCTAAAAAAGGAACCAGGATGTTATTCAGAGGCGTTTATTTTTCTAAGGTTTGCCTTTTGGGAATTGCACCTTGAGTAATTGATTATAACTGAGGAAGGAAATTAATTAAGCATTTTCTTGTTAGCCAACGTTTTTATGCAGAAGTTCTACATTCTGGTGGAGTATGGGGCTTACTTGTTGCACCCATAGCTGTGCTCAGCTGACTACTCTTCAAGGAAATTAATCATGTATTCCCTGACATAGCTGTAACAATACTTAAAGCAAGAAATAAGGTTTGATGCTTTTAGCACCAGTTTAGTCAAATATTGCTTTTCTGATTTCTTGCCTCACTCCTACTTCAAATTGGAATAAGCCAGTTCAGATGAGTTAAAAGCATTATGTATGTCAAACCCTGTTTAGAAATGTGACTGATGGAAGAAGAAGAATGCTTATAAAAATACAGTGGCCTGCTTCTTTTAGTCTTTATAAATGCACTTCATGCTTTATGGAAAGACATGGCCCGTGGCCCTGGAAATTCACAGTCTCAGAGTGTACTGATGAGCTTAATTTATGGTGTTCTTCCCAGTTTTTAAGACAGGACAAGAAGGAATGCCCCTGATGGAGACCTGAATGAGTCAAAATGTGCTGGGAAATGTAATCTATTTTTCCTCCTCTTTGAGGAGCTCCTCTTGTAACACCGCTACAGCCAAACAACAGTTTTATGCACTGATAACGTAAATAAGGTGTTCTGTAAAAGAATTGACTTTTCTTAATTACAAATTGTATGCCCTTCTCTTTAAGTTAATTTTTCAGCAGGTCTGCTTAGCCAGATGCTCATTTGCTATGCAATTTACAACTGCGTCAGAAATCATGCTAGCTCCCAGAGCAGATGGAATAATTTCTGGTTGTTTCTAATCTGGTTGCTGTTACTAGACTCCTCAGAGCAATTGTTTGCAAGTGGTGGAATGCCATTTAGTCTGAAAAAATAAATTTGTTCTGAAGCATGTTCCCTTCCTGTCCCCCTCCCTACTCTCTGTGCATGTCTTGTCCATAGAGGCAATCATGTTTTCAGTTCTGATATTCTTCTTTTTTCTCTCTCTCTCTTTTTTTTCCCCTCTTCTTTCAGTCCACAGCCATGAGCGAACCACAGTGCTACTACAATGAAACCATTGCCTTCTTTTATAACCGAAGTGGAAAATATCTAGCCACTGAATGGAACACTGTCAGCAAGCTTGTAATGGGACTGGGGATTACCGTCTGCATCTTCATAATGCTGGCCAACCTCTTGGTTATGGTGGCTATTTATGTCAACCGCCGATTCCACTTCCCTATTTATTACTTAATGGCCAACTTAGCCGCTGCGGACTTTTTTGCAGGGCTGGCCTACTTTTACTTAATGTTCAACACAGGACCCAACACGAGAAGATTGACTGTAAGCACCTGGCTTCTCCGTCAGGGTCTCATTGACACTAGCCTGACAGCCTCTGTAGCCAATTTGTTGGCCATTGCTATTGAGCGGCACATTACAGTTTTCCGAATGCAGCTACATACTCGGATGAGCAACCGGCGAGTAGTGGTCGTAATTGTGGTTATCTGGACTATGGCTATCGTCATGGGCGCCATACCAAGTGTCGGATGGAACTGTATTTGTGATATCACTCACTGCTCCAACATGGCACCACTCTACAGTGACTCCTACCTGGTCTTCTGGGCTATTTTCAACCTGGTCACTTTTGTAGTCATGGTGGTCCTATATGCTCATATCTTTGGGTATGTCCGCCAAAGGACTATGAGAATGTCCAGACACAGTTCTGGACCCCGCAGGAATCGGGACACCATGATGAGCCTCCTGAAGACTGTGGTCATTGTGCTGGGTAAGTGCTTACTTTGCCTCCCCTGTTCTCCCTCTCTGTTTCTCGTCAGGTGATTTCAGTAATGCATGTCCAGCTTCTGGGAGGTCGTCAGCATTTGGAAGACACTAGAAGAGGTAGGGGCAATAAGAACCCCCCAGCATTCATTACTGTGTTGGGACTATAAACCTGTTTATGAAAGTGGGTATAAGAGACTTGGTCACTCAGCCCTGTAATATGAAACTGATGTAAATCCAGGACCTTGAGATGTCAGATGGTGGTTTTTTCAGCAATGCAGATTTAAAGCTTGTTGTAGCAGCCCGTCTTGTGCAATGTTCGCCCTTTCACCTTTGAAGATGCCAAATGGCTGGAACCTTAAAATAGTACAGGGAAGGCTCAGTCTTCCACTGAAGCACCTCTTGTCTCCTTTTTGCCACCCAAAAGGTGTCATGTGTATTCAGGCAGTACTCCCATGTCTGGAGAACAGTGAGGGGCTACAGGCTATTGATGAAAAGATTTTACATGTTAAGCAGGACTGCATGTACAGTTCACTCAGGTCTACAACATTTGGCGCATCTGAGTATCTGACAACTTGCTAATACAGAAGACTAGCTCATGAGGCACTGATGTGCTTCAGCACACTGCTCAGGAGATGCCTAAGCTTCAGGGTTTGGAAAACAGGGAAACATGACGCAAATATCATGACACACATTGGAGTCAGAAGGTTCCCGTCTTTGTGAATGGCTGTATTTGGCTTTTGTCTGGGGCTCTCACTTTCCTTATGGAAAAGCACAGCATGGATACTGGGTACCATTCCCTGGTGATGTTCTTTGCAGTTCTGCTCTTTGTTGCTGCAGATGATGGCGAGCTGCAGGCAGGCAGGGATGGTGCTGGTTGTCTCCTTGTCCCAAACTGTGTTCCTACCCATGAGGTCCTCCAGCATGGTACACAAGTCTCTGGTGATCCTAGTAGCCTGTTGCATTGTGAAGTTCCCCTAGTAGTCCATAAATGCAACTGTACACAGTCTGCAAAGCCCAAAACTTAGCCCCAGTTCTGGCTTTGACATCCTGATTTCCATGCCTTTATGCCATGACTTGTGCTTTCTAGCAGTTACTCTCTGCACAAACACGGCAGAATGGTTGCAGAGATTTGATGTGAATTACTGTGTCAACTCATATGTTAGTTTAAGAATATACATGTTGCTCTCTGACTTAGCTAATAGCTTTGTAAGCAGAATATGAACTGTGTAGTTGACTGACCTGTTCAGCCATTGATAAGTTGTATTCCTAGTGTCCTGCTCTTCTCTTCAGGCAAAGGCTCTGCGAGTTTTGTGAGGGAGGCTGTAGTGGTGGGTAAAACCTCTCCTAACTGCCTGGTGGTTCAGAACCCTGTCCCTTCCTACCACCGTGATCCTCCTCACAGAAGGCAAGATCAGGTTAAGAACAGAAAGAAAATTTAGGTTTTGCAGTCGTCTTTTTAGGAAATAGATCCTTGGTTTCCCTCCTGAAGGAATTGCTGTTCATACAGCAGTGGAGTATTTCCTGTGAGAAATACTCAGCCTGGCTGAGACTTTAAAAAAAAGGGGGGGGCAGTCTGGGGATAGTAAGTGCCTATACCAGTGCAATGCAGAGTTGTAGAAATAAATAGTCACTGAATAAATAGTACGTGGCAGCTAATCCCAAGCATTTATGGGACTAGAGGTGTATATGCAGTTGGAAGGCTTGGTAGTGACTGCACCCTCCTCTATTCTCCTATGAGCAGAGGTCACAGGGAAGATGTACAGGCCACACAGTATGGCCACAACAGTAGGGAACGTAAAGCAGCCCTTTTTTTTTTTTTTTTTTTTTTTCCCCCCCCGCTTTTCTTTCCTGCTTTTCCTCTCACCTCTGAGGCGGCGGGGGCTCCCTGAGGGGACGAGGGCGGGAAACCGGGGGCGGGAGG
>JANZLQ010000079.1:11150456-11191449 GCA_026212715.1 Elanus axillaris | reverse complement strand
CCCCCATTTTTTTTTTTTTTTTTTTTTTTTCCCCCCCCCAGTAAGTACCTTATTTTTTCCAGGTATTGTTCTGGAAACAGTGAAACAACTCCAGAGGTTAAGTAGTATTAGCCAAACTGAAGGCGACTCAAGTTTAGCTGCCCATGTAGTTCAGTAATGTCTCTGATTCCTCTCTGGGGCTATTTGGAGTAAGATTTTTCAGGATTGAAGGTGGCACATGTTGAAGCTTCTTCAAAATTCAAACAGGACCTTATTTCTTGTTACTGGTGCAGTTTAATTCATTCAGTGTTGTGCACACACTCTGCTTGAGCACCTCTTCTAATCTGCATAAAACACCATTTGCAGAGAGAGGTAACATTTTTTTTATTAAATCTGTTTGAAGAAAACAAAGGCACTCAGAGGCTGTGACACTCTTGATCCCTTATTTGGATCTCCCACTTTGGTATTATTTTGAAAAGGGGTGGGTTGGTTGGTTGGTTAGTTTGTTTGTTTGTTTATTTTTCAAAGCAGTGTGGTTTCTTTGGTTGGAGGAGGTCAGTCAGAGGGCTAGAGTGTAAAGAAGCAGCAATGCTTTCACCTCCTTACCACCTGTGAGACAGAGTTGCAAGATAAAGATGGCTGGGAAACAGCTGTGGGATTGTTGGTTTATTTTGTTTTGTTTTTTTAAAATAAATTAAAAAAAAAAATAGCCTGATGCCAAGAATCACACCTAGGGGGCAACCACAGAGACTTTTGGAGGTTAAACATTTGTGCATCCAGGTGTTAAGCAGACTTTTAGATGAACCATGAGAAACATTCATTAGTTGCCATCAGCTGACAGGTGCCACCCCATATTACAGAATTTGCATTTCCAGTGGAGGATTGTTTCGTGGTTCTAAGGAAAAAAAGCTAAGCATTGCTTCGAAGTGCTGGTTAGGTGGTATCTCACTTTGGAGTAGGGGTTCAGACAGCCTGCTGATCAGGTGGATGTCCTGATGCTCTGGCATTTCTTGCAGTCTGTTTGCATGTCTGGCTTAAAATTTTCACAAGCAGAAGATTTAATTTTGAGTGTCATATTTCCTGAGCGCCATCTTCAAAGGTAGCCAATGCATAGTGCTGCAAGTTTATCTGCTTGAGCTTTAGGAAATGCAGAAAAGGTGGGTGTCTTAGGCTGCTTGGAGCAACTTGCTGAACATTTATCTCGTGTGATCTGCCTTTTTTCTGCATCAGTGAACCTCAGTAACACAGAGAAAAAGACCCCCTGCCTTTCTTAATGGTGCAGGTCAGGGTAATACATCGCTGTTCGATGCAGAAACCAAATTATTGCAGGAGGTGGAGAGGGGAAGGGAAGCATTTCAGTTTGTTCTTAAGAACCCTCTCCGTCCTCCCCAGCCCCACAACTGAGTGGAGTGGGGAGCTGGTTGGTGTGTGTCAGCCCACTTACCCAGAAGGAGGCAATTCATTTTGGAGGAGAGGGAGGGTGCCTTGGGAACGGAGGAAAAACAGAGCAGGGAGTCTGAGTAAACCTATGAGCATTGGCAGAGGGAGGCAAACCAGTCCTCATCTTAGGATCTTTGTTAAAATGCTGCTCAGCCCTAAGTAACCCCCTTGTGATTTGGGCAGCAACGAACTGGTCGTTTGACTTCTAAACTTCCATAAACGGGTCTTCCTGAAGTCGTCCTGCTGGCTGTACTCCCAGGCAAAGCCTCGCTGCTGCAAGCAGAAGATCTCCTTTTCCTCTGTCCCCATCCACGCTACGTTTCGGGGGGCAGGAGGGGGGAGGGCATTAACACAAGAGCTTCTTGTTCGTTAGCTGCCTAACACGGCCTGCCCTGCTCGCGCCTTGCTGCCTTGCTCCAAGAGGCGAAGAGCCGCCCCGACGCGGGCGCAGCCCCCCGATGCTGTCAGCGTGTGCGGGGCGGACGCCAGCCACCTCCGACAAGAGGGTGATTGTGCGGGGAGGGCTACGGCCGCTTGACGCGCTGGCTGGAGCAGTCGGGATCTGGCACACTGCGTCACCCCACAGAGCGGGTGGGATGCTGAATCCCAGGAACAAGTCAAAAGCAGAGAACAGATTTTTTTTTTTTCATGCCCTTTTGGTTTTTCCTTGAGTAAAATATTTTAAACAGAAGGAAGTGATTTCATAGTTGAGCCCTTTTTTCTTTTAACAAGGCTGCTTTTGAAATCTTTCGAAAGTAACAAGGAACATAAAGCTCTTTCTCTAGAGCATGCCTTTCCTTTGCACTGGGGCTAAGGAAGGGCTGATCTATGTACCGCACACAGCCATAAAATTGGGTCTGGTTTGGCTTGCAGTTCAATGACACTTTGCCTTTCACCACCACCATGTGTTATGTTTAAATGAGCAGTTGAGGGAATAGGCAGAAACCTAGCAGATAAGACAGATGGAAGTTGGCATCCTCTCTTCCATCCACCACGTTTTCTTATCTTATATTTAAGGACAAAGCTAAACTGTTTTTCTGGTGGGGTCATAGTTAGACTCTGAATGCATTTGGCTGGGCCAAATGCAGGTTTGGACCCAAATGGATGACAATATCTAACTACTGTTTTAAGACACAGTGAAAGCACTGAAAAAGGATTTCAGAGCTCAGGGGTGGAAAAAACTAGCTCTGCTCTGGATTTCCATGGCCTGGAATAAGTCATGAAAGGCTAGGGGTTCTTATATACCCTCATTTGCAGATAACTACCAGCTTAGATTGTTATTGTTGGAAAGTTAGCCTGTATGTTCTCCTGCCTAAATGCTGATTAAAGACCCTTCCTTAACTTGTCAGCTCTTGTTTTTACAATGTGGATAACAGTTCCCTATACCTCCATGCATGTCTTTAAGCGTCCTTCTCTGTTTAGAAGTTAGACTGTAAGAGTACAATGTTAAGGATTTATAACAGATTTTTAAATAACAGTAATAGCAACAACCTTCGATATGTGTATTATACCAATTCTGCCAATTATTGCCTTCTGTTATGGGTGAGGTCTCAATGGTGTTTGGCCAAAATTGGGCATGCCTGTTGAGCCGAGCACCACAGCAAGCCTCAGGATGTAGGCAGAGCAAACAATGAATTCATGATTGCTTACCCTTTATGTTCCTGGGAAATAAAAAGACACTTTGGCTTTTCCTGCCTGTAAGACAATCCACTTTGTTTGGAGGAATATGGTTTATTCTCTAAGATTTGGAAACTAATGTGGGCACAGATAAAAAAAAATGAAGGTTCTTTTTGTATAAACTGTTTTTGAAGACCGTCCCTTACTTATTATAACAAAGCAATAAATGCAAGGAAAACATCTGGAAGTTTAGTGTAACATCTGGCAGGGTGGAACTGCCCATCAACAACTTTTTTCCTGCCCTCTCTTTCTGCCACAGTTATGAATTGCATGAGAGACTTATTTTTGTACTTCAGTAGTTTTTCTTTCACAACGAGGTACCAAATGGGCGTGGAAAGCAACAAATGACTATAGTGACGCACGTGAATGTCAACATCTGCTGTAGCCAGACAGTTAAAGCAAATAAAGTGCATTATTGATAACTTTAACATTTCTGGGTGATTGATTGTTAGCACAGCCTTTCATTCCAAGATAAAAACATGAAGTTCTGTAGAGGCACATTTTTTAAAAGTTGTTTTCAATATCTATGCTGTCTCTTCTGGCATTCAGTCTGCATCTTTTCCTGCTTTCTCCCCTCATGCAGTAAAAGCACTTGATTTTCAGTAGAAAATAAAAAGATGGTGAAATAGTGCTACAATCTGAATGACAGCACCCTGTGTTTTGCCAGAGGCATGTCTTTATTTCCATACCCCTCATGCAGTGTTAGGTGGTTAACTGGGGTGGCCTGTCTTCATTGGTCCCCGAATCATAAAGCTTTGACCTACGTAAGCCTTATTGACTATATTTCACTAGTTACCAAGTAAGTGGTCCTGGGCCGAGATGAAGATGATCTTGTCTAGACAGAGCTTGGTTATGGCATCACTTGAACTTCAGCAGACCTTCCCTGCCCATGGAAAGCTATTCTGGTGGGCCAAAGCAAGCATCAGAACTGGTAGCACAATGCAGTTGATAAGAGGATCTTTTGGAGAAGCCAGGGTTTAAATCTGAGCCCTGTGGCTGGAAGAAGACAATTTCACCTATTCATCTCTTCCCTGAGGAGTCCTGCTGGCATGAAGAGAGCCGAACTCTCCAGCAGCATTTTCTCTGAGGTGACTGAAAATGAGGATGTCATCTTAGCTTGGAGATGTTGTTCCACCAGGTAGTGGTGGCCCCGTTTGGAGAAAAGCAGCATCCAGTTGGTTGTTTTCATTAACATTATTACATTTTCCTTAGAGAGCTGGGCTAGGCAACAAGATCAGTCTGGTGTTCAGATAAGAACAGCACATTTCACAGCTTCTTCTCTGGAAATGGGAGAGTGTGAAGCCATAAATACTGGGTTACCCTGTGGCCAGCACGGGGGACTCGTTCAGAGTCACCAACCCTGCCTGACCCCTGTGTAACAGTAATGTCGCTTGTGTATTAATTTAGTCCTGACGGAAAAACAGGGCAATAAACTCTGCAACTGGCGCTGGCAATACGAGTCTGAGCATCAATGACTTTCTGTTCCAGCACACAGGGTGCAGTTATGTGCAGTCCCAGTGTTTCTAGGTAAGTATATTTTAAAAGTGCATAAACTGTGAATTTAACCCACAGTCGAGTAAACTGGGAAACTGTGGCTGATTACTGTAGTCTAAATGGAGCGCTCCTCATAGTTTATAAGATTAATTATTACCATTGTATGGAGAGGGAAGGTTTATAATAAGTGCTTTCAGAGCTGCAGCGTTATGGCAATACTTTCAAGCTGTATAATCAAATATTTGCATGAAGAAGTGAAATCATTAAAATTATTCTATAAGATTTTCTTTATAGCAGACCTTATCCTATACTATTTTTGATGGCTTGGATTTTTTTCTCTTTTTCTTAGTGGAAGTCATTAAGAGTAATTGTGATTGCTCCTTGGAGGAAAATAGCACATACAGTTTGGGGCAGGGGTCACTTCTAGGGCTCACTGTTACTACTTATAATGTATTATCTTTTTTTTTTTTCCATGCATCTTAATGACATTTTGGTATTGACTTAAAAAAACAGTGGACATTCATCTTGCAAGCAGGTGAAGCAGAATGAAAGTCTTCGTATTACTGCTTATATTTGTTAGAAGATTTCATTGTGAAATCATTCAGATTTAGTAACAAAAAATAGAATTTTAATTATGTGTTAACCATAACGAGTGGACTGATATTTTTATGTTCGTACATGTAAATGTCCGTATTCTTATTTTCTTTATAAATGTAGCTTTATTACTATATTAGACAGATCTAGCACTTTTATAAAAGGAAGACAACTTTTCTCAAAGAACTATTAAAAATCAGTGAGTTACATTTCATCAGCAAAATGGATTTCTGCTTTCAGTTAAAATAATGGAGGCATGAAAACTTGCTAAGGATCTAAACTGTAATCTGTACATAATTATGCAGTGATTGGAGTGTGTCTTAAATTTAAGACCCTTTGGACTTGCATAGGATGTTTCATGCTTGCTTGTATTTTCATGCTGCTAGTAAAAGCAATGCTATGTGTGCTCTCTGACCGTTAATCTCTCTCTCTCTAAATCCCACTCACTGATCATTTTTATTGTCATTTATAATCCTACAAATGAATTCCAGTTGATCTTTTTTGAATTTTGTCTGGTAGCCCCAAACCAAATCTCTTCCCAGTACTGCTTGGATGGCAAGGATATTGAAAAGAAAAAGAGTAAGGAAGCACAGCATCTGGAAATTACACTGTGGTCAGTTTGTTTGTATGATAAACTTCGTAAGTAGCTTTCTTTTTCAAAACAAGCCCATGCAAGCTCTCCTTGTTGAAGCAGAAGTTATTGATGCCTTGGATGCAGGCAACTCTTTCTCTGAACCTGAAGCATGGTCAGGTGTGTTGGGATTCTAATTCTAAATGTTTTGCTTAATTTCTTCACTGACTCTCCCAATTAAATTTACTGCATCCCCAGCTAAAGCTGATACGTCCCTGGTAACTGTCTTTTCTCTAAAGTATTCCAGGTATCCCTGTGTAATTCATTGCTTCACCCTTGGGAAACCATTTGGAAGTTTCCCCTTTCTCTCCCCCTTCAGTTAAGAATAAGTATTATTTATTTTCATTTGGGATCCTTTGAAACTGTGCTTTGAGGAACTTCCATCATTTCCCAAGGCAGGAATGTGGTTTTATTTTATTTTGTTTTTGAAGCGGGAAAGTCGCTCTAGTAAACCCATTCCTTTAAATATGATGGAAATGAGGCCTTGTTTAATGAAAGTCTTTCCCCTGATTTCAGTATAATTTATTACCTTTTCAGGGAAGAAATAAATTTAAAGGGCAAAAGAAAGCTCTCTGCATTCCTTCAAGAATGACCAGAGAGGGACAAACCTTGAGTAGTTCTTGGTCTGTACTCATGTTCAGCTTTTGGTTAAAAAAAATAAAATAAATAAAACTGTAATTGCTTGCATACATTGTCTCTTGTTTCCAAAAGGCTTCTAAAAATGAATTCAAATGGCAGAAGTAGTTATTCTTCTCAGCAAGGCCAAGGGAATTGATTTTTATTTTTCTTTATAAATAATAGGATTTGGAAATCTCACCCTTACCCTCAAGCAATAGAATCCAACCTTTTCTGTCAGATCCAGGTGAAATAACAAACTGCTGGCCAAGGAGTGAAATCACTTAGTGAAAATCCATGCTAAACCAAAATGAATTAGTACCATATCTCACTCTGCCATCTGACTCCACTTAGCAGTGCTACATCCATGAGTGAGTACTCATTAACATGGGCTTCTCTAAAATAGTGGAGATGGGGATGTTTTGTGGGACATTTGCTCTAACACAGAGGTCTTGGTAAACTTTGAGAAAAGCTGAAGGCCCAGGGTAGAAATAATTACCAAAGAAAAAACTTGAAAATCAGCATGTGCAGGAAGACTTACATGTAAAATGTCAGCACATGACCGACACCTACCGATCTCAGGCTTTTTGAGATGAATTTTTTGGAACAGAAGGTGGGAATCCATCCTTTAGAAGAGGCAACAATAATGCTTTTACAAAACGGCTGCTTGCAAGATAACTTTTCCTCTAGAAGGCACATAGTTGCATGTGGAGTTTTATTCTAAAGGTTTTGCTTAATTTCTTCACTGATACTCTGGGTTAAATTTCTTGCATCCTCAGTTAAAACTGATGCACCTTTGATAAGTGTTAAAACAAAGAATTTGCAGTCTGGAAGATCTGAGATAATGTCCATGTCCAGCCACTGGCTTGTGCTTTCATCTTTGGTGTACTGGTTGTCCTTCCCATGTTGCAGTGAAAACCGCTCAAATGCTAAGCCAGACTTAGAGCTAGACCTCAGCTTGAGGAACTATGTGAACAAAAATGCCAGCTGTTAACTTGTCGCATTGTAAAACTGCATTCAATGAGGCACTGAACAATCATTTGTTTCCACCAGTGGAAAACATTGAGAACAAGAGACTGTTTTGTGGGAGAGGAGAAGTGGTGCTCCTTCTCATGCGTTGCTTCATTGCACATGAGCGGTGTGAGCAAGTATTCTGGGTTGTCTGGTTTTCTGGGGTAATCTGTGAAAACAGAAGAATACAATTTTAAACCCCAAATTATTTTTGCCTTTTATAGTTCCAGTGAAACTGTCTCTTAACATCAAAACACAAAATTATTGCCAGTGGAAAAGCTTGCTGAGACATCTAAGGTACAGCAGACGGTCAGCGGAGTGGGAAATAGTCAGCAGTGAGTGATAGATAGCCTTCAGACAACAGTGTTTGTGCCTCCCTCTTACTCTCCGCATGAAAAGTGTGCTCAAGGAAACAGCTTAGTTTGTGCATATTTAATAAATGTATTTTGAACCCAAATGTGAAAGAAAAATGTAATTCTGAGCACTTCTGGTTCTAGCTTTATTAGCAGAACAGCTTCCTATTTTCCTGTTTCTTACAGCTGGGGATGCTGTTGCTGAGCTCACAGGTGGACTGCTTTTTCTTCTTTTTTCTTTCAGAAAAAGGTCTTTTTATTTTTTTTAGCCCCCAGCCCTTCCATGACTAAGTTTCTGTCACACACTTACATATTTGATGCCCTTCTTTAAAGCTGAAAAGCAACAACAGCAGCAGAAAATCCCCATGCTTTCTGCAGTTCTCATCTGGGAAACCTTCATGCCACCACTCCACTTTGCTCAGCCTCAAAAAGTCTCTGAAGTTCATTTTCCTTGTATCCACATGGAGAAAAGCTGATATTGCATTCAAGTGTGCTTTTTATGTATGGGGCAGGTCCACTGGCGGATGCATACCCTTTCCCATCAGTGCTGGAGAGCAGGTAAAAGGACTCAGAGTTTATATGGAAGGTCAAGAGACTTCAGAATCTATGACATCATTTGTTAAGTCTGAAGCATTTATTTTCTGTGCTCAAGTATCGTCCATCAGTCTGTGCTGCTTAATGAAGTACTGGAGCAAGGGGGACTACCATAAGTGAAAATACTTGATTTCCAGACCCACCAGCAAACAGGCGGTGTTCAAAGGCCCAGGGACAAGTGCTTTGAAGTTTGTGGGTAGGGTGACCTTAAGTTATGCAGCTGGGTAAGTGAGAATTTAGTCTGTAGAACTGTCCCAGACATACCTGCCACAGGGCTGGACATCTGCTGCTGCAGGCTGATGTTAGGAGGGCAGCCTCTGTGTGTTGTAGTAGGTTGAAATAGTAATTCCTTGATGTTAGCGCTAAAAGCCTATGAGGGTACTTTTAAAAAAAAAAGTTTGAGGGGAGTGAGGGAGTGCAATTCTGTTGCATTTCTTTGTGTTGGAGTAAACTGTCTGGCTTGGGTCTTTCTGCTTTAATAAAGTACTTGATATCTGAGTACGATTTTGCTAATGTAGCCATAGATAATGCAAGGGCAGTTAAGATTTTTGCACTATCTTCCTTCATGAAAGAAGTCATCGTCTCCTGAAGAAGAGGGAGGGAATTTAGTTGTTACAAGCAGGAAAAGCTGCCAAGCTCCTGCATTTATCTTCTTTTCATGGAAATTGTTTCCTCTGACCCTGGACTCACTACCTTCCTTGTTCTCCTAAAAGCAGTTTTGGGAGCTGTTTCCCATCTTCTGATATTGATGTAACCTCAGAAAGAACTTGTTCTGACATATGGCATTGATAATTCTCATCTTCCCTTGTTTGAAGTTGCTTTTAAGTGCCCACTTTTTACTTTTCTAGAAATACAAGGAGTAATGTAGAGATTAATTTTCCAAGCAGAAGCTGTGTGTATAGTGAGAAAGAAAAAAAGCTGTGTAAAACTATTGCATATTTGTAGATTTGTTGCCACTTTCTTCTGTTAAACAAACTAAAATTGAAAACTGTACTTCATAAAAAGAAAAATTGAAGGAAATTTTAAAAAATATATTAAGTTACTTTGGATATGTAACTGGATTTCCTTGATAATGTGTTGGATTTAATGTGTTGGATTTTCTTAAACTTCAGTTACCTTCATTATCTATCAAAATAAACATATTTAATGACATATTTTCTACCATAACTGTATTCTGCTCATATAAGAGAAAAGGGTGCAGTGGAAACTGTGCGTACGTTTCCCAACTTGGAGCAGTTGTACTAGCGCCCCAAAACAGGCTGGCGTACCACACCAGGGACCCAGCCTCACCTGTGACAAGTGACAAGCTGCCCCTCACAGCCCACCTGCTTTGGTGCCGATGCTATTGCATGTGCATTTTGGTTAGCTCCCAGGAACTGGAAGGAGAAACTTCTACATAATTACAAAAAAAAAGTTTCATTTCAAACCTTAAACATAGGAGGAACAGACTGTTTTTTATTTATCTCTTCAGCTGGCATGCAGAGTGAGGAGTGAAGAGTCTGGTAAGTAACAATATTAAAAAGTCAATTGTGTTGTACCTATTAATCAGCTACAAGGTGCTACAAGGTCTACTTTTGACATAGGCAGGTTACAATTAAAAATTTACTAGCCGTAGCCATGAGTTTGGGTACATACTTTTAAGCAGTGAGGTGTGTACCTTCAGGTTACAACTGTTTCATGGGAAATACATTTCTTTCAATACATAGTGAGAAACTGTCAACCTTCAAGTGGTAAGTAAAACAGCCCCTTGCTCTCAGTTAGTTGCCAAAGGGGCTACGAAGAGTCACTTAACTCCAGGCTGTGAGGAGCCTCATGGATGGGGAAGGGCACAGGCTGAAGGAGTAAAGTCATGCCTTCCATGCAAATAGAAATGCATAACTCCTGTCTGCTCATACCACACTGTAGAAAGCAGTACGGGAATGACATGTGGGGGTTTCTTACCCCTGCTTGCACAGGTCGAAACAGAAATTTGTGATAGAAAAATTGCTTGTCTTGAGAAGGCAGACCTGCAAAGCGTGTCTGCTGGTCTTTGATGTTCAAAGTCATGTCAGCAGGGCACACCATGTTCTGGTTCCTCCTCTGGAGGCAGATAGTGAAATGGAGTTCAGTGCTGACCAGTTCATTTTCCAGGAGATCCCTTGCATTTGCCATGCATGCGCCCATGCAAAAGAAAATGTAAGGATTGCATGGAAGCCAGAGGACATGAAGGGGACTGCGCTGCCACCATGTAAAAAGTAGTGTACTTTTAGTTTACAGTGCGTGATTTCTGAAGTAATGTCAATGCAGAGAGATACTTGGCTCTTAGATTTCTGAATCACAAGTCTTTGCTGTGTCTGGGTTTCCTACTGACATTATCCAGTCTCCCCTCCCCAGTAGTGCTCTCGTTTACATGCCCCTGCACACAAAAGCAGCTGCTCTGTATTCTCAGAGTTCTCATTCAAACCACCTTTTGAGCTTTCCAAACACATATTAACAGTTCGCAACTTCAAAACTTTGACCTCCCTGCCCCTTGAAGGAGTGGCAGAGTGCATCTAAGGAGACCACAAGCTATTCTTCTACCTTAAGGCAAGAGGTGAACATAGTACCTTGTGGTCCTGCTGACATGCTCAGGTGTTCCAGTCTCATCCTCCACATGAGACTGAGAAATTTCTATCACCTTTTCTACCTGTGAAGGAGATGGAGAGGTCATGGCCCATATTTTAGATAGTTCAGGGTTAAGCCTCCATTTTTTTATCTATTGCTTCGCTTCAAGCATATGGTTTGTCAGCTGGAAATGGAGGGGGTTTATGTGATTTCGGTATAGTAAAAGGCTTGCTTGGTCAGCTACTCTTCTGCTGTAAGGCTCTTAAGCATGTGCCGTATTAAAGGCACAATTTCCATTTGGTAACTGTACTGGCTGCAAATGAAACTTTTAAGTTACCTCAGTTGCAGGTGTGAGTGTTGAAAACAGAAAGAGGTTTGCATTGAGATGGATGTACCTTTCAGGGCCATGGAAGATACTTGTTGAAAGTCTTCAACCTGACTTGCCAGAAATCACCTGAAATGCAGGTTGTGCTGCTACAAGCCACATGGATGCCAGTGAGTTACTAAAAGGGTTTCCCATCTTAATGTGCAGGATGGATGTCATGCGGTGGTACACAAGGTTTAAAGGCTTAAAAAAAAAAATCTCTAATGATGAAAGCAGCAGGAAGGAAAGTCTTATATTCAGGCAAGATGAATAGGTAAACTGGTTGAAATTTAATTTGTGTTGTCTTTTGTTTCAGAAGTTGACTACCCGTAAGGCTAATTTGAAGCATGCAGTTGCAAAGTGTTTACTTTTTTTTTAACCCTTGCATGCCAGTTCATACCAAGTGGAGTTTAGGAAACTGCAGAATCATTTCCCAAGAAAATGTTCTGCCTAAAATTCTTGTTCTGAAGCTGACAAGTCAGTAATTCATATTAAAGAAAAGGAGATACCTCTCACTGTTAGGTGAGATTGGAGTAGATGCAGTACCTTGGTCACAGAAGCTGATATGTTGTATATGTTGTGAAATACAGAAAAAATTAGCATTTCTGGTAATGCTTGGCATAGTTTCTTGAACTTGTGTGAGTGCTGCATGAAGATCTATGAATTTATTTCAACAACTCATCTTTTGAAAGCGTCTTTTGTAGTCTACAGCAGTGGAATGGGTTCATTGTTCGTTAAAAAGATCACAATTTTTTTAATTACTATTTCAATATATACGTGCTTGTTAGGTAACATAGCGAAATAGGAAATGAAGCACATTGGCTTTTCACTTACTCTGCTTTTGTTCTGGTGCTAAGAATATGGGGTGATCCGCAGGATTTAGCTCTAAAGTCATGAAGTTCTGGGGGTTTATTCCTTTTTCTTTCTCAGGCACACTATGGGCTTCATGAGATCTCTGTTGAAAAAGCCTGTCAGCCCCAGGGGAGGAGAGAAGATACAGACCCCTGAGACAGCTGTTAATAGGGCAACTGGCCCTGGTCCCTCCTCCCTAGGTTTTGGCAGGGGGTCCTGCCCACTCCATCCCCATCCCCAGGGAGGGTGCTCACCTCTGCACTGCAGGGACAGGAGATGCACGAAACAGCTGCCTGCAAAAAATCCCTCTCAAGGTCAGCCCTTTGACATCACTCTGTGTGTCCCTGTTGCGCATTTTTGCATTTTGCAACTTGTTTCCCAGAAAGCCCTTGCCCTGGGTAGAAGCAATGTTGTGGGACATAGGTGCAGGGGTGCTGGGTGCTGAGGGATCATTGCAAGCTCCCTGATGTTCAGCCTTGTGGATGGCCTTTGCCTCCCAATTGCATTTTGGATTTACTCTCCTTCAACAAGGAGAGAGTAATATCAGAGTGTGTTATAGCTTAACATCCTTCTTATTGTTGTTACCCCCCCCCCCCCAAAAAAAAGGTAAAGGGAATGCATATTGGTTAATAGGCTATATGGCTTCTGTGGACCATAGGGATTATATAAAATGGACCTTCACTGAGGATAATCAGCATCTAATCCTTGGCTTTTCAGCCAGTGTTCTGCATGACATGAGTTGTGCTGGTTTCTGTCTTCCCAGCAGAAGAGCTTGGCTCAGTTCAGTCTAGAATGAGGAGGGGTCAATTTAAATAAACAAAACAAACTAATTAACTGGAAATTATGAACATAACATTCTTTAGATGAACACTTCAACTTTCAGTCTATTAGATGAACACTTCAACTTTCAGTCTATTAATCCATCAAACATCCAAGTGCTGCATTTACCTTGTGCTGCTGTGTGGTGGTGTTAAAGAGCAGAAGGCTTTCAGACACACAGCACTGGCCTTGCTTGCCCCACCAAGTAAGCATGAGAGGTGTGTATAAAGCTGCCTGCACTCAAGAAGTGTGACCTTTTAAGCACATTCCAGAGAACACACTAGTGATTGATGCTGTTTCCCATGAGATTTTTCTTTTATTTAAATTTTTTTGATTTTTTGCCCACCCTCCCTCTCCCCTCCCTCTGTTCCCGTCTCTGCACTGCCTTTCTTTATTTATAACTTTATCTCGGTGGCCTTGCCCCTGTTCAGCTGGCAGGCAGGAGGAGCACCTTGGAGAGGCAGTCCAGCTGCCAGGACTGTACTTGGATACTGTGGGAGGACGTGGCAGGGCCATCGCAGCCTGGACCACCCTGTCCTGCAGCGCTGGTGGCCCCATCTCAGGTGCGTCTGAGCCAGGCTGGGCTGCTGGGCTCTCCTGGCTCATGGCATGGCAGAGAAGAGCAATTCCAGGCATATTTCCAGAAAACAAAGCATAGCAACCTTCCTGCAAACCATTGTCATAGGCATAAATATCCAGTCTATAGAGATTTCCTCCTGGAACAAGAGCAAATTCTTTTTTTTTTTCCTGAGTTTTTGGAACCAGGCTGTGAATGGAAGAAGAATTTCTTGCAATTTTACCCTGCCAGTGGCAATAGCATGTTTTTTCCAGTGTGCATTAAAAATAGGTGTATTTAAACCATAAGAGTAGATCTAATCAAACTGTTAGTTATTGGTAACATGCATTGAGGATTTAACCTCTTAGGTTTCTTTTATGGATATGGACGTTGATTTTGCAAGCAAATACGATTTAATCAACAGGGAGCTCTTAATTCACTATGCCTTTGCTGAACTGTTTAATTTTTTTTTTTATATTTTGAAATGTTTTAGGTTTTTTTGGTTTTGCTGAAATTGCCTGTTTCATACCCTGCAGCCCATCTGCAAGTTGCTTACATTAAGAAGAAATAAATAAAAATCCCCCATTAATTTTGGATATAGAACTTTAAAATTTGTCCCTCAGAAGGTTTAGAAGATAGTACAGTTAAATATTCACCATCAAGCCCTCTTGTTGATTTATCTCGCTGACTGAAGGAGAGAACTACCTCAGCAGGAGGATTATCGAGTACCTTGCCTGCAGAGCTGGGCAGGCAGGCGTTTGCTTCCTAGCTTCCCTGGCTGGGCAGGTCCAAGGGAGCAGGGCACAGGGGTGCGACAGAGCCCACTGCCTTTGGCCACTGGCCAGCACAGGTCGTTTTACTGTTGCTGCTGAGATTCTGGGGGGCTTGGGGATCTTCTTGTCTTGAGTAGCTCCCTCTGGGTCCAGTAGAACCCGGGTACTGAGCAGGGCTGGGGCAGGTCCTCCGCAGCAGTGGTTAGAGGTACAGAGGATACATCTTTTTTCCAGGCTCCCCAAAATTTTGCTCATTCTACGAAGACTATAATGCCTCCTCTGGGAAAGTCAACACCAAAAAATATACTTTTTTAAAAAATTATTTTATTTTAACCTGTTTGCCACATACTTGCAGTTCCTAAGCTCAGGACCTGATTGAGCATCAATAACTGAAAAAGTAGATTGCACAGAGATAATGGCCAGTCAAGGCTTGATCCAGAAAGAAATTGAGTATTTCCCTTCAGGAGGCATCTTCAGCCATAGACGTAGCAGTTTTCCAGGAGAGAGTGCATATGACAGTGCCTCAAATGTCTTACATCTCCTTCTCCATTTAACACGAATGGAGCTAGATCCAGAGCTGGCTGAAGCAGAAGTTCTGCATTTGGCTGTATTAACCCCAGGATTTCACTGCAAAGGTTGGTGAAATCTTAGCAGAGGCATGAGCTGGATTTTAAAACCTGGTCTTGACCTTTAAAAAATGGTGATGAAATATATTAAAACTCTGAGCATGGTCAATTCATAAACTTTGTACCTGATGTACTTCACTTTGAAACAACATGTTTTTCTCCCAAAAGTTTTGAGAGTGGTCACCTACATCAGCAGGCTGACTATAAAGATCTACCCTTGACTCATACAGTAGAGGGAATTTTGCAAAGATGCCTCCATTGCATATTGCACTGTTGAGTGCAGATCTCCCCAAAAATAAAAAAAAAGATACTAAAGAAAATGTTATACTTGCCAGAGATTTTATTAGAGAAGCTTTAATATCCTTCTCCTCATTTGAAGTTTTAAGTTCACTGCCTCCTTTTGCTGCTGTTGCTGTCAAACAGGAAAGAAAAATGCCTGTTGGATGCAGCAATTTCATTGACCATCTCTTCAGATGTGTGTAAGAAAGCAGAAACCACAGCCAACAAAAAAAGCATAAGCAGAAGGCTTCTGATACTGTTTTTTTAAAGAGTTAAGTTTTATTGTTGTTAAGAAAGTAGTCTTATTACAGTGCATAGAAAAAGGCACTGGTATCCTGATATAATTGCCTGTAAATCTGCACATGTGCGATTTTGCAATAGAGTGATATGGTGGAGTTCTGCCTGTGCTGAAACCTGTGATAATAAGATGTATCTCACCACGTCTTGAAACCATCTCCTCCGCTTCCATGACATGGACTGACCCCTTTCAAAAAAACAAAAAAAAAAAGTCCACATGCTTGGAACTTGGAAGTATATTTTCTTTGTTTAAATACCTCCATCTTTCATGCCCCAGGACAATAAAATGCAAAGTGCTTCGAAAAGACAGGCACATTGCCAGCATTTTAAAGAGCTGTGAGAGAGGAGTTGCTAGGCTAGTGATAGATTCAGAAACTTCCTGAACCAGCATGAGAGATTATCAGTAACAGAATTATCTGGAAGTATTTAATTTTTTAGTAGCTCACTTCATGTATGAATTGGTCTTTAATTTAGATGGAGAGGACTTGTATTAAGATTATTTTCATCATTTGAGATTAAAGGGGGTGTATGCATATTGCAATTTGTGCCCTTGGTGTGAGGTTTTTCCAGGGGATCCCTCATTGCTGTGACCACAGCTGCCCTCTTTGTGGCAGTGTCAGCCCTGGCTCTAGGACTTGCTTAGAGGTCATGAGCACTGGAGACCTGATAAATTTGCCTTTGGTCTGCACATGATGCATTGGCAGGAACTGCCTCCAGTTGTGTCCTGTCCCTGAGTCATTACAAATGCTTGAGAAAAAAAACATTGGTGCAGGTGGTGGGTCTGCGCTGGGAAGATGAACCCTCAAATTCTGGTCATAGCAGTTGCCTCTGAACCCCAACAGATGGCTGGGGTAGAGAGTTTGAGTTGGGGCTTCGGTCTGCCTCCTATGAGCAAGGTTTTTCAATCCTTGGCACTATCATGATGCTAGGGAGCATGACAGAGGGTGGCCATGACTCTCCTTGGGGGAGCACTGTGAACTGCTTGGCCTTTTTCAGAGGAAACCACAAGTGGAGGCTGCTCTGGCTCCTTCTCCTGGTCCCTCCAGGACATCTTCCAGCAAGGATTCCGACAGAGTGCCATCACTTCCGTTGGCATGGAAGCATGCTGGTGTTTTTGCTTTCACCACTCCTCAAAACAAACAAAACAAAACAAACAAAACAAAACCAAAAACAAGACCAGTTAGATGTCCTGGAAGCAAGGCAACACAAACACAATGCCACAGTGGCATTAAATAATTTCTAACCCTGTGATAACAACATGCTTTTGAAAAGCCATGCAGTCCTAAGTGAGCCAGAAAGAGCCATCAGTACCATTCCTTAATTCGCACTCCTTTCCTTCTGCCTGCTTAGTGTGTTGCAGATTGCTTTAAGTATGAATGTTCCCAGAAAAATTACCTAAGAATTGTGGCAAGGAAGGGTTTTGTCAGCAAGTTTGTGCTGCTGGTTATTCCACGCAGGAAGGAGACAGCTCATGGTCTTGTGATGCTGGCTTAATGGGACAACTTTCCACAGTGTCACGAAATTCAGAAAGCACAGCTAGGGAGAAGGGCAGAGAGGTGGCAGGTCACATATGGCCTCTTCTGCTGTAAACAACTTATGGAGTTGTCTCTTTTCATCTGTTTTACACGTGTCTTGGTAGAATGTTTCAGGGGAAAAGATTAAGTTCTAAATTGCATCTGCAAACTTTTACATGCGTCTGTTGCAGTGATGTGCAACACTCTTACAGGCACTGGTATGCTTTCCTCTCCCTTTCCCCTTCCATGTGCTCATTGTACTTCATGTGATCATCTCACTGCTTATCTATCTCAAAGCCTCCTGACAGTGTGTACTGCATTTTGTGGACAAATTAATTTCCTTCCTTTTTGATGTGTTTGCTCTTGCCTGCACCTTGCACCGTCTACTGTGAATGACTGAATTTTCTACTCAAAATACTTGCATTGCAGCAACATGGAAGCCCAGACCTGCTGCTAGCAGCAGTGTTTGCCAGCTGTGACTGAACCCTGGGAGATGTCTGCATTCAACCTTCTCCCATCAACCCTGAACTCCTACCCAAAGTGACCCTTATGAATACAGGTATTACTCTCTGATGCAGAATAAGGAGGAGGAGATGAGGAATATCCAGGCTGTGGATCAGTTGGATCAGTTACAGGCACCTGGATTTTCATATTTTTTTTCTTTTATTAATGTAATGTACAGCCGATTGCAGTAACATACAGAGAGCATCGATGCCAGAGGACAGTCACAGTGCACAGTGACGGGCAACAGTAGCAGCTGTTAATCTCAAGGGAGCTTCCCTTGTTCCCATTTCAAAGAAGAAGCAAGAGCCAGTAGTGTGTGAGAGAGATTGACACTCTTTATGACCTGCTGGGGCAAAACTTTCCTGGTTTTGGGAGGGTAGGAGTGGAAGCAGGGTCCAGAGATGCTCCTGTGCCTCCCTGTTCTCACGCATTCCCTTCCCCAGGCATGCATGGCTTGGGTTTTGCAAAATCCCTGTGGTTCAGGCACTGATTTCGGCTTCTCCAGCTGTGGGTCAGGTGGGAGGTGAGCAAACTCTGTAAGCCATGTCAGTAAGGGAGGAGGGCAGCTGAATCACAACTGGGAACAACAACCCATGCACTGGAGCATGGGGCTCACCAACCCAAGCGGCTCAGGTGGGATCCCAATGCTGCAGGCTTTGCAAAACTGCTCCAGACATAAGATCAGCCAAACGCTGATGAAATTAGCAGGGAGTGAAGACTGTCCTGCCTAGACCACGTTACCTGCCCTGCACCTCTAGCTGGGTTAGGCCTTGTTGTATACACCAACACTACATCCTTAAAACCATTAAAGCTGGTGAAACTTGCATGTGCCTTCTCTGATAAATGCTGATTAAGGCAGGAGTGTAGTCAATGATAAATATGAACAGTGAGTGTTTTCAGAAATATATGTGCTGGAAATACCACATAATCATCAAACTTGCAGTAGTTCAGTCTGGAAAACCTGCCTGCTCGTTACTCTGTTCCCAGCCATGTATTCTTGTGCCCATAGATAGAGCATTAATGCACACGGTTACGATATCAGTATTCAGATGGCAGGACAGCAGAGAGCACTGGTACCAATAAAAACACTTGTAGCATCACCAGGTCACTAAGGAAGCTGAATGCTGGTTAATTTTGGAGTAACTAGTGGACTCATCCCTTGTTGCTTGCCTCTCCAGCAGGGTACTAGAGACAGAAAATCTATGCCCTTCTCCTCCCCTCATAATTTGCAGAACAGCTAAGCTAATAACCTACAGATCTGCAGCTTGTTATGCTAGTTAGTTTGGGTCTTTTTTACTTGAGACACAGCTGTGATCAATCCCCAGGCTACAAAGCCTGCCTCTTAAAGACAAGTGGCTAGAGGCATGGTCTTTTCCTACAGCAGTGGAATGGTCTCTTTGCCTTTCTGTGTTCATGCATGATTTTGCTAGCTTGGCTTTGCTACAGCTACTGCTCAGAGCTCTGCAGAAAAATGGTGAGAAGCTAGCAAGTATCACCAAGAGCTTTAAATGAATTCCAGTAAAAGCTGATGTGACTTTGCATTAGGGCTCCTCCTTTATGCACCTTCCTTACATGCAGCTGCTGTGTTGGAGCTTGCCTCAATGTTGCCTCAATATTCCTTTCATGGTTAAAAGAAAATGAGGTCAGCTCTTGACTGGCTTCCTTCAGTGTGTTGCTGAATGGTTAGGGGGTTTTGTTCTTTTCTGAACACTTGAGCTTGAGGAGCAGAGGTACTTCTTGGAAGCAGTTACTTTGCTGAGTAGAAGAATTTTGCAAGCAATTTGCTTACAAGGTACTAATTGCTTTTTTGCCCTTTTTTTTTTTTTTTAAACCCCAAAATTCCCCAGTGGAGGGCCTTTTGCCTCAAAGGTCTCAGTTTATCTCATGCAGCTTCCTGTTTGCTTTAGGTGCAAGCCCACAAATATCTGCTAAAAAAAACAACTTTAGGAATCTTGTGAATTCATATACCAGTGTATCTGTCCCAAAATAATCTGACTTAAACTACTGTGAGCAGTGCTGAATTAAAATACTGAATGATCCTGCAGGTACTGTTTTGGGTGTGTGCTGGAGGAGGAGTACCTGGTTTAGGTCCTTCAATTAGCTGGCACTGCAATAAAACTTTTTTCCTCTGTCTCCAGGTTCCACCTCCTGGACACATACCAGTACTGTTGTCCAATGCCGGTGGGCACAGCCTGTCTGCTTGGTGCTGTATGTTTTTTTAACATGGAGCAATTCAGAAACTGGCAGCAGGAATTTGAAGATGTGTTGTTTTTTAATCATCATGGCCCTGTTTCACCCCTTTTCTAGTCTGTCCATTTGCTGCCTCCTCAGCCCCATAGGTGAGCTGCAGACCTGTGCAGCTGCTGAAGGTAATCCAGCTGGAAGTTGCCTTTATGGTTTGGTAGCAGTCTTAGTCCTTCAGTTACTTTTTCATTGGGGAGCAACAGCTGGTGTTATGCTAGGTAGGTTTTCTATTTTGCAACCTGTATCTGTGATCGCAACCCTGAATTGTTTAAAGCAGAAGGATGCAGTACGGTAGATGGCCTCAATGTACTAAGACCTTCTTTTAAGGACTGATAACCTTGCAGAAACTTACTTTGATTTTCCACAGACAGAGCATGGAAGAGCCTTTTGTTTTTCTTTTAGAGGCCTGCTTTCAATGCAGCTGTACCATTTGTTACTGGTTTTACAACTGCTTCTGGAAGTCAGTGGAGTTACAGTTTCTTTGACGGCTGGCTCCCTGCTTATATGTTGTCCCATTTCTTTGAGCAGACAGCTCAACCCTGCATCTAGAACCTGTTCCCATGGAGTTATCAAAGCAGCGTGCTATGCAGATTTGGCCGGTGGGCATAGTGTGCAGGATCAATCAGAAGGGATTAGACAGATCTAAGGGCCATTCAGAGCATGCAGAACAAATTAGGCTTGCTTTTTGGATGCCACTGCTTTGTCATTTTCTGCATGCAGTCTCAAGTTTTCCAAGTGTGAAGCAAATGCTTTCACAGGTATCTTCTGCCTCTGGGAGCCACTGGTGTGGCCTGCACTATATGTAGCTGATCTGCCACATCTGATTGAACTGTTATTAGTGGTTATTTTAAAAAGTAAAGTACTGCTCTGCCGTACATAATGGCAAGGTGAATTGTTACCGGATCGGCTTGGTCAGCATCTCAGAGAATAATTTAAAATGTCTTTTGTATTTGCAAGCTTCTAGACGGTTTCATTTTCAACTGCCAAGGATTTTACATTGAATGGCATTTAAATCCCTTATCCCTCAAGGACTGGCCAGGCAGAGAGTGCTAAAAGGGAAGAATTTTCAAGTTCTTGCCCTACAGAAGCAGCATGCTCCCTGGCAGGTCCCTGGGGAGCACTTGCCTGAGCACAGCCCTGCCCTTGTAGCAGCTTGCCTTCTCTGTGTCACTGTGAGAGGTGAGTTGGCTTCACCTTTAGTCTGAAGGCAGGTGACAGTAGAAAATAATTACTGTTGTCTTTGGCAATCTCATTAGAGAGGCCAAGAGTTCAGTGGGAACAGAGACGGCTCTTTCATGCCCAGCAGCAGAAGACCAAGGACAAAGCCAAGCTGCAGTCGAGGCATGCTACACAGAAAGCAGCAATGTTAACGCCTCTTCCTTCCTTGCTTGGTAGATAGGGTCTAGATTTAAATGACCTTTGTCTGGCACTTCTCATGAACACCCCTGAAAGAGATGAAGGTGGCTGAGAATCAGCCCTGCTTTGGCATTGAAAGTATTTAAGTATTCTGCTGCAATACAATTGCTCTTTCATGAGTAGGTGGGAGTAAGTGAACTGAAAGAGAAGACTTAGTGCTGCTTTTCTTTTTCTTCATTATTATTGTTCTCTTTTATCATAGCCAAAATCTACAGTCTTTTGTGGGGACACTGTAGCAAACTGTGTGCCAGAGGTCAAAGGAGTCACATCCTCAGAAACATGCAGATTGAGCAACCTTCAAAATACTATGATAGTGCTCTTTTTTGTGGTTTCAGAGGCTATTTATATAGAAATCTTTAAGCCACAGTGACACAGGATGTGGTCCTAACACAGTAGCTGAAAGGCAAGCACTATTCTTGGACACTTTTAGGTGCCATACTTTGCTTAGCAGGGGTTAAATTTAGAATGGGAGAGCAAACTGCCAAAGCTAGAGCGCTGTTCTCGAAAACCAATTGAGAAAACAGGATCAGTTCAGTATGCCAAACCAAACTCACATCTCTGATAAATGCACAAAATCTGGGGTAACTCAGTCATAGTGAGAGGACGCGTAACTCATCTAACTCAGAAGCAGTTTTAATGGCTAACCCTTTAAGTAGATGAGACTGGGGTTCCCTGGTTTGTAGTGATTAGGGTGTCTAATGCATTCTGAATTTTTCCCTTGCTTTGTTTTTTGCCTGCTTGTCCTGACCTAATGATATAAAACAGAACTGTGCAAAGCATCGCTCCCTCAATAGCTGCATTCCCAGGGTTTTCCACAGCTGTGTGCTGGTGAAAGGGCTAGCTGAAGACACAGCACACCTTTTTCCCCCCAGTGTAATGCATAGCTTGGTAATGTGATTCTTGAAGCTATGAGTTTAAAGAAAGGCTAAATTTTATCAATGCTGTCTTCTGTGTTTGCCTAAACACTTTAAATCAATGTAGATTCTGTAATGGTAAATACAAAGGAAGTTACAGAGAATCTGCCACTGGAATCCAGATATTTACCACCAGCAATAAAACATTGCCAGACTTGTTCACTGTATTTCCCATTCTAAGTATGGGAAATGCTGTCATTACCGCAGTAATATTATATGATGCAGGATGGCAAACACGCTTCTGACAGGGAAAGTAGTACCTACTGTACACTGCTGCAGTGCTTCTTTCTGCATGATAGTATTTTTAATGAATCCAGAGACTGGCTTCATAGAAGTTGATAAAATACTAATCCTTCATTCTCCCTACAACCTAAGACATAAGTTACAGTATGATGGCATCTTGGGCAGACAGGGAAAATTAGATATTCCAAGGAAATTCAGAGTCATCTGTGAGAATAAAGAGGTAGCTGCATCCCTTTAAACCATATCTCATCTTCAGTGTAGAAATACAGACCAAAAGCCATTATTTTCTGCACAAGTTATCAGCCTCATCTATCCAGGTTTAAAAGAGTAAATACAGAATTAAGTGCTAAAACCTGGAATTTACCCTTCTGATAAGCTGTCAGTATATACTTACCACAAGCAAAATTTGGGTGGTTCTTCACTCAGTGCTTCTTTTGTGAAGTGCATTGCCATGTCTGTCATCTATCCCTCTGTTGTTATCATTGGTATTTGTAGATGCCTCAGTGGTAGTCTGATAGCCCGAGCAACGCCCATATGGTCTTGACACTGTTTGGGTGGTGAGGTGTACAGGTGACTTACCATAATGCTGTTGTTCATGTACAGTCTGTCCAACGCTGCTTCTGCTTTAAGGCAGTATTTTAATTTGTTAACATTCAGATGAGGAGTAGAAGGTCTTTTGGGGGAGGAGGCTATCCTAACATATCCAAAAGACTGACTGATTTTCTAGGAAGATTTATTCTGGAGTGACATCCCATTAAGCAAGAGGGCTTTTTTTTTTTTTTTTTTTTGCTGTTGTCCACTTCACTCCAGAGCTCATGCTCTTAGTTTTCCCAGAGGAGCACAGCTGTCATGCTGGATTCTGCTTCTTAAAACTCTTCTGTGTAACTGGTCTCAATGCAGTTCCCTTGAGGCGTGTCTACCGCAGCTCAACCAGCTAGCTATAATCAGATAAATTGCAGTATGGCTATATAAAAACAAAAACGCACACAGTTTTCTTGCAGCTGAGGTAGAGCTGGTATTTAATACAGCTATTTTAAGTATCTCTACCTTTTTGTAAATCTTTCTCCTAATCACACTCTGGTACTAGCATGGGAGAAACAAATTTTTTTCCTATTAAGGAAGCAGATAGAGGCTAGTATTTTTCTTCTAATATTACTAGTTTCATCTTATGTAAGAATTAAAGCAGTCCTTTACATATTAAATTGCATCCCCCCATGATTCATTTGGAAACTTGTGTTGCAACTGGACCTTATCCAGACGTAATACCAGTAACACTTAATGTCCTTAACAACAAAAGAAAATACAATTAAACAACCTTGTGTACCAAAGTTGTTTGAAATCTGCTAAACAAACTGTATTATTTGAGTGTAGCATTGTGACCATCCTTGGGAAAGTACCAGAGTACCACAGGGGGCCTATGGATTTCCAAAGGGAAAGTGGGCAAAACAGAGTTTTTTCAATGTAGCCATGAATGATTTTTCTGATTGAAAACTGCAGGTACTAGAAAAGCAGTGAAACACCCAAGTCCCAAGCACGCTAAACAGACCTTGCAGAGGCAGGCAGAACGGTGTTGGGTTTGTGAGCCTTGCCTGTGGGGTGCCAGCTGCCCTGCTCCTGCCTCGGATGACGTCTTGTCTTTGCCTAGGCACCTTCGCGTTGCCACCAGACCAGTACCATGAACCTCAGGAGCCTCTTACCAGCCGGGGTTTTGTGCTCATTTTCCAGCTAAGCTACTGCCAATGATTTGGGACTGTAGGAGCATTTGTGTCCATGATAGAGCATGAAGGCTTGTCTAGAATGCCTGAAAGTTGAAAAAGACAGCAAAATTTCCTCTGTGTGTCAGGTTTTTGGCAACAGCGAAACTCCACAGGGACTACTGTTTGTCTTTCTTTACACAGAGATAAATACTCAGATTGCTTTGGCAACAGCCAGGCTTTTCTTCGGAGATTAGCTTCACATATCTTTATGAATTTAGAAATCAGTTGGAATCCTGACCATTGGCATTTATGACTTCCTGTTTTTGTCTAAAATGCTTTTTATAGATAAAAGGCTTACTTTCTTCTTTTGCAGGGGGGCAGTGGGGGGAGCACTGTCTCTCTCCTGCAGTCACTAGATCAGTGGCAAATTCTGTTTTTCCTTAGCAACCTTTGATTTGAGGGATTCAAATGGATGCAGATAAATTGCCATGGGTTGCAGCTTTTGCTTTTGTTTTGGAAAGCAGTTTGTACGTGCCATCTTTGCAAAGTATTCTTTAAAACCACAACAAGCATACGTTTGAAAAAAATGAGGTGTTCAAACACCTTTGGTTTGCAGGTGTCATTTGAAAAACAGTCCTGTCTCCTCCATTTGCATTAGCACTTGATTTCTTGTTCAGAGATGTCAGCCAAGGAGTATTTGAGGGTGGTTGGATCAGCTGCCCAGAGACTGCAAGCAGCAAGCAGAGAATGACACCAAGCAAGTGTTAACCTGGGCTAGAGTTTAGCAAGCACCCATGAAATAACCAGGTCAATTCTGATGGCTTGCTTCTGCCCACGTCTCATTTTCTCTTCTGTTTAGTTTGTTTTGTTATCGGTCCTCCCCAGGCTTTTCTGTCTGTCACTGTTTCAGACTTCAAAAGCTTCAGATACTACAGAGATATGCAAAGGCTTGGAGACCCATGTAGTATCTGAAGCATCCACTCTGTGAAAAGGCCACCCAGGGTCCAGGTAGGAAGACACCCAGCAGATAGGACCTTGTATTGGGTCTGGCTGAGACGGAATTAATTCTCCCCATAGCAGCCCTCATAGTGCTGTGTTCTGCACTGGTAGCTAGAAGGGTGTTGATAACACCCCAGTGTTTTGGCTACTGCTGAGCAGTGCTGGCACAGCATCAAGGCTGTGTCCCCAACGTTTTTTGCCCCCCTCAATGGCAGGCTGGGGCTGGGCAAGATCTTGGGAGGGGATGTAATCAGGACAGCTGACCTGAACTAACCAAACAGATATTCCATACCATATGACGTCAGCTCAGGTATAAAAGCTAAGTAAAGGGAGACAGAAGGGGGGACATTTTTCCATCTTCCAGAGCAACCACTATGCGTGCTGGAGCCCTGCTTCCCGGGAGGTGGCCAGACATCACCTCCTGATGGGAAGTAGAGAATAACATCATTTGTTTTCTCTCCGCTTTTCGCGCGTGACCTCTGCTTTCACTTATTAAACTCTCCTTATTGTGACCCATGAGCCTGTTGTTATATTTTCTCTCCCCTGTCCAGCTGAGTAGGGGGAGTGATAGAGCGGCTTTGGTGGGCACCTGGCATCCAGCCAGGGTCAACCCATCACAGACTTCCAGAAGGAAAGCCAGGAGGCTGAGTGTCAGTGTACCCTGCCTCCAGCACTTGGCAGCAAGCACTCAGGGGTGGCAAACACAAAGTGCTGCAGAGAATGACCTCATGAGAACTCCCACAGCTGCCATTTATGAATCCTGCTGAAGGAAACCTGCTCTTCATTGATCTCTGGTCTGGGCTTGCAAACTGAAGTAGGAAGAGAAACCCCAAAAACAGGAGGGCATGATGGCTGTAGATGTAGCCACACTGACCACAGGCGTTTTCTGTCTCAGGATCTCCATGCTCAGAGACAGTGGTCTTGTGTCTAGTGGTTCCAATGGGGTTGTTGGATAATGGTTGTTGTCAGCACCCTGTGAAATGCCATGATAGGTCAGGTGTATCTTCAGCTGGCCTTACCTGCAGCAGGTGTAGATGTAGTATTGTGTCTGGCTTAAAAGGAGGGCTGTGTCGTAAAGATCTCACTGAGGAATTTGTAAAAGTGCGTATTTAAATGATAAATGGTCAGGAGCAATGTGGTTATGTGAGCATTGGAAAAGAACAGGAAGAGCAGAGGCCAGCCTGTAGCAAAGGAGTCTATATGCTGGCAGGACTACCAGTTGTGGTCAAGACTGTATGTCCACTTAGGAAGAGGTTTTTACTTTTATTTTTCTGAAAGGAAAGATGAGGAGGAGCATTAAAGGGATGAAAAGAAGGAGGTGAAATACTAAATATTAAGGCCCGGAATGAGGTGATGCTAACATACACTGGAACTTCACTCTTTGTGGGCAAGGCTTGCTGCGCCTCCCAGCCCAGCTAGAGTGCAGGCAGAGTGCCAAGGAAGCTTTCATGTTAAGTCGTTAGTATGTTTTAAACCAGATAAATGGTTCAAGAGGGAAGCAGCCAGGTTCCTCAGAGAGGGGGTGATTTGTTGACAAAGATAGCCATGCCTTAAACAGCGAATAAATTCTGTGCACAGGAGTTAAAAGGTGAAGACAGATGTTTGAAGCAGACACATAACTGTATTCCTGCTGGGAAGGGGAAGTATGTTTTGGAGAAAGATATGATTTCTGTGTTCCTACATGATCCAGGCATTATTTTGTGCAAAGTCTGACCAAACTCAACAGCTCAAAATCCCAGAACAGGATTCAGGAAGAGGTTGGAGTGTGCATGTATATATAGCTGTGAAAAAGGTAGGAAATCGGGGAACGGATGCAATACTAGCAGAAAGTTTGTTTAAAGATCCTTTTGCAAACCATGGGTGCAGTAGACTGAAAAATCTGGCAAACTTGTCAGCTTTTCATGAGGAGCTCAGATACTTGGAAAAGCTGAGGTCAGGATTTTATCTAACCTGCACATTCAGAGCTGCTCAGCTCATGGGAGACTTAAATGGAGGCACCCAGGGATGGGGCACTTACAGTGTTGTGAAAGACAAGCTGATAGCTCATACTACCCAGCTCCTCCCATATGCCCCCCTAGTTCTGTGTTTTCTCTTACTTGCTTGGGACCTCTTGCTCCAAATCGTATTACGAGAAGTACGTGTAAGATACTGTTGCATGAACATGAATGTAGATTTTATTTAGCTTTGCTTTGTTTCTTATTTCCCATTTTGCACTGCTGGAGATATCCCCCCTTGCTTTCATGCACAGTCCCACCAGATAAATGTTTGGCTTGAAGCCCAAAGGGGCTGTTGCATCAAGGTCTCCCAGACACAAGTCAGAGAAAGCAGCATTTTGTATTCAGTCAAAAACTGCAGGAGTGTGCTACAAATCTCTCACTCATTCAGAATTCATACAGCTTCCTTAAATAAAGACACCTTAAATAAATGAAGGGGTTTTAATAGCAGCCTTTTCAACAAGACCATTCTTACTGGCACGCTGCATGTTGCTCTCCCCTGCCTGGGTTATTTTTCAAGGACTGTCTTTGACTGTCATCTTCCCCACGCCTTCTGGAGTCTGTGGATGGAGAGGCAAGCCTTTCATATCTGAAGTTCCACAGAATTTACCAAATTCAGCATAGGATTATTTTACATTTGTTCATTTGGTCCATATGTGGTAGTCACATTTTTTTTTTTTCACATAAAAATTCCATGGGTGGAAGCAAACCTTACCCCAATATTGACTATTTCCAGCAGAAAGTACAAAAAAATAGAAACAGCTGTGTTTTCATCCACCAAGAACTATAAGCTATATTGTAGTAATGTTGTGGCAAAACTGGGGAAAATGATGTCAGACTAGAATTAGAAGAATTACTTCTATGCTGTGTTTACAGCGTGATAAATGTTCCTCATGGATCTTTTGCATATATAATAATTCAGCGTTCATTTTAGATTTCATTCTCTAATACTTGTATCTGGGGAAAACAATACATAGCTATAAGTAAGCACTAATTCATGCAGTACTTATTCTATTCATGCTATGCACAAGATAATACGTAGTGTGATAAGGAGGGTTATTGATACAGCTTACAGATGGCTAGGGCATGAAGAAGTGCAGTTGTGTTGCAGCTGCTGAGTTTGCTCCTCAGCTAGCATAGCAAGTGGCTTTCCCTGCTGAGGGTGGGATCGTGCCAGGATGTGGAAAATGCTAGGCATTTCTGTAGCCCTTTTTGGCTATGGTTTTGTTAAACAAAGCAAATCTTCTCCCCATAGCATTGCTTTCAGTCTTCAAAAAGTACAGCAAGACCCTTCTCCCTGTTGGTAGCTGGCAGTGATGCTCAGTGTCCTTTCCTCAGTCACTGTTGTCGCAGTGGAAGAGATGGTGTAGCCACCCATCACAAGCCACTCTGAGAACGAGATGGTGTAGCCACCCATCACAAGCCACTCTGAGAACAGGAGAGGACAACAGGTGAACAAGAGGAGGCGGGCAACAGCGGCAGAATGTAAATGTCCCTGCAGTTCAGCTGGAGTGGGTCTTCTCTGCCTTATCCTATTTCTGTAATCTTAACAAAACTGCAAACACAAGCCAGATCTTTTTTTCCCTTTTTGTCTCTTCTCACTCCCTAAAAGAGGCCCTTTCCATATTTTACCCCTCCATACAGACTTCTCTGTATGAAGAATTTGCAGGGTGAGTGTAAAGCCATGCCAGAAATCAGTAGTCAAGGTCAACACCCAAGATGAGTGGAAGAGGGCACACAAAAGGGACACCATATGGTTAAGCAGGAGAAAAGGGATGTTTCAGAATAGGTGTGCATTGACAAAAGCCACATCACACTGAAGCCTCTGAGGGGCAGAGGTGTGTGACTTGGCAGGAGCACAAGCGCTTCATTTATGTTGCTGTTGTGAGTTAGAGGAAAATAAATATTCATGAAATAAAAGCAGGCTTAGGCTGTCGAAGGCAAAAGGCCGAAAAAAAACCCCTGCCAGTGCTGCTTAGGAAATGCTTCACCTGGTAACCTGAGAAGTTTTATGAGCAGCCATCCAGTCTGGGATCCTAGTAATCAGTGACTAGTACATCAGTGTTTATTCTCATGTAGCTTGTTTCTTTTCTGCTGCTGGTTTTTGCAGTTGTTTTCTCTTTTGTTTTTCTAGTCACTCATTTTTGTGTTAGTTATCATGGTTGGTTTCATATGCCTACTGCCCACAACAGTTTTTACTTTCTTGCAATCAAATCTTGCTGTGAGCCCATGCCATGCTATGCTTACCCAGGAGTTTTCAAGCATCCAGCCACCGCGGAAATAAAATTCGCACTGGTACGCTAGATGAGGGTTCAGGACAGATGTGATGTAGTCATACTGTGGTGGTTGGAAAGCCCCCAGTGGATTTCTGCCATGGCGCAGCAAGACCGGCTATGCATGAGAAGTTGGAGTTTCAGCCTTGGGTGAGAGGTATCACACAGCAACAGAAAATTATATTAGTGTCATGACTGCTTTGTTGTAACTCAGATTTCCTGCTGTAAAACATGCTTCTCAGTCTATAGGGACACTTCCCCTCTTGGCTCCTTAAATCTTTTTAAAAGATGCAGTGCCATTTCTCCAGTTCCCTCAAGCTTTCCTGTCTCATGGCTAGTCTGATAGGCATTCCTCCTCACTCGGACCTCTCTTGCCAGACCTGCAGGGCAGACCTTGGCCATGCACCATAGGGATGTTCCTTCTGCTGCAGTTGAACAGCTTGGTCAGCTTCGTGTGGTGCCAGCACCTCTGAGGACAGCCAGGGTTGGAGGTGTCACACCCCTATCTGTCCAGGCAACAGTGCTCTTCAGCCACCGAAGGACATACCATCTGTGATTTTATTCATGCATGTTGAGCTCCTCTATTGCCATGGCATGGCAATGACATATCTGCAAAGATGAGGAGATTTGATTCACTGAATGCAGTAGGTGTGCTTTGTATGTCATTGTAACATGGGTAACATTGACCAAGTTTGTAAAATGTTAAGATGCACCTGGAAATTACTCACGCTGTACTTTGGACTGCTCTCAATTTTGTTCCTGAGCAGAAAAATACATCAAGATTTTGGTGTATGCTTAAGCCTTTTCAGTATATGACAGCAGGATGCTTTTGGATTTAATTATTCTGTTAGACGTGATATTTTTAGATCTTCATTCTTGGTGAAATCAATGCAGAACAGATTTCTGGAAAGGGAAGAATTTAACCTTACTTTTAGCATAGTATCACTTTACTTTGACAAATGTTCCAAGTAAGGAGTAGAAAAAATAAAATTAAAGTTTTTTTTTTCTTCCAGGGAAAGAGTACCATGTTTAACAGATGATGTTTCCTAAATCTGAAGTAACAGGAGTCTGACATTTTTATGTTCCTTGCATTGTACCTAACTCAAACATGTCCTTACCATGAGAGATGCTTTCCAGTATTTTCCAGGGTACTCACAGTTAAATAACAAGTGAGAAAACCGGAGGCACTGTTTGTGTCACCCTTTGCAAGCACTTAACTTAATAAGCCACAGGAGCTATTTTAGCATGGTGGGAAGTTTTGCTAGGAAAATCCCAGCAGCTAAAGTAAAACAGAACCCACTAGATTGAATGGGACTGGCTTCAATGGCTTTTACTTCCCAATAACAAGTGAGTTGTCTGTTCAGAAGCTCGAAGCTAGCCCTGTTTGCACAAAGGTGTGATCCTGGATGCTGTGTGCTCCAATGCCACGTGGAGGACACAGGTTGGAAAGTGAGCCTGGCCTGTGGCTGGGGGCCAAGGCAGCAGAAAGCCCACATTACCAAAGTGAGTCTGGAACTGTGCAGCATGGGTTTCTTCTCCTTTTGAAAACCCGGACTGCCAGCACGTCATTGACCCAGCTGCAGGCCTGTTGTGAACAGCAGGGTGACAACTTGCAGAATAATGACTTCCATTCTCTTCCAGAGTTGGGTGGGAAGACACTTTGTCTTTATCTTTTATAGGGTAGCACAAGCTGCACAGAGCATTTAGTTGCTTGCTCAATCACTATCCTCTTTTTCTGGAGTGCAACCACATCAAGCCTCAGCATATAGCTTATTGGACCTATATGAGATACTGAGGAGCTCAGAGAGGCTCAGAAACTCCACCTGAGACCAGTGTTCGGTGCAGTGGCCTGCATATGGACTGTTGTCAGAGACTTCAGGGCTTTCTTAGGGGTAGATGCCTACCTGCCTCACCATACTGCTTCTGTTGTTGCTGCTTTTAACATACTCCAAAACGATAGCAATAGAATGTTCTATTTGGCATATTTAATTTCTGAACAACAGATTTGAAAAAAAAACAACCAAAAAAATTGTTGGAAAATTGGAAGCTTTCAATTGCAACTTTGAACAACGCTAGGAGAACTTTCCTGTCAGCTCCATTGTTCCCACATTGGACTTTTCTGCTACAGGCCTGGTGAGGATGCTGTCATCATCTTTTGTCCTTGACTGTAGATCCCATGACTTGCAGTGTTCCCGTCTCTGATGTTGTTCTCCCAAGGCAGCCTGTAATGAAGAAAATACATGCTCAAGCTGGAACAAAGTCCACTGCTGCCTCACTAGCTAGGAGGTTGAACACAACATGCACAGTTTCAGCAGCCAGTGATTGAATTTGAAAGATTGGCTTTGTTTCTGCAGAAACCAGCTCAGCAGAGCTGCTCAGTTCAGAGGGCAGCCTCTGTATCAACGTGGACAATCCTGCAAATAAAGAGATGCAGTTTGCTACTTTTCTGGCAACAGGTACAAGGAAGGGACAAAAGACCATAGTCCTTTGCATGGGTTTCGAGTAGCCTTTTCTAGGACTGCTGGAATCTGAAAGAGATGCAGACAAAAGCTATGAAGTGGATTCATGTGTTTGATGCCACCTCAGCGTGGGAGAGTTTCATCCCTATGCTGTAAAATTGCTGCCATACCCTAACAAAGTCATTTGGCCAAACATGTCGGTGCTTTGTACTGGCAGCTGGCAGTTTGCCTCCCAGTTTCTTTCCCTTTGCGAGCTTTGTTGGTTGGCAAAGTGATAGGCATTGAGTGGCACTGTGGCACCATCAGTTGCAAGTAAGCTCAGTTTAGGGGTGCTTTTTGGTATGTAGAAAGCCTGTGTGTTGTTGCCTGGTTGGCAACCAGTGTCTGTAGCCCGGCACACCCTCGTGTTTGCAAAGCCCTTTGGAACACGTTCTTCTATTTCATCTAGGCGGGTTTGGTACCCAAACAGAAAGATGTCTGCACAGGTTACAGTCGCCACTCACTGCTCAAGCTGGAAGTAGCTGGCACCTTCTTGGCAGGCACAGTAAAAAGTCTGTGTGCAGTAGAAACTGACTGTAGTCAGCTGCTAGACCTGCAGGGAGCATCACTGCAGAAAAAACAAAGGCAGTGTGTTAACACGTAAATACCACAGTGACAAGAGTACCTGTCTGAAAACAGCGTTCACTGGGTAGTGCTGGGAAGACCTTATTGCTGCTGCCTCCGCTTAGCCTGCCCACTGATGATAAGACCTTGGTTTCCACCTCAGTCAAGCATGTCAGCCTGGAAAATCTCAGGAGCACTGTCTTCATTCTGGCATGATTGGTGGGTGTTTAAGGGCTTCCCCAGCAGTGCTTATATTTAAAACCTCTTTAACCTTGCAAGGAGTTATCATCTTCGTTTAGCTCAGTACTCCAAATAAAGTGCAAGGCATTTGATTTTGTTTCTGCATTTAACTCTGAATTTTGTTCTGGGCTTTATTCCTCAGAGAGCTTTGCAAGCAGAGAAAGGAGGGGGAAGCATTTTAATCAGGGTAAGGCTCTTTGGCATTTACACTATTGAAGCCTGAGGAGCCTCTGAATTTCTATTGAATAGAGCCCTAAGAAAAGAAGTAGATCTGTTGAAGGATGGCATTTCAGTGCAAGAAGGATGTGTGTTTAGGACTTTCCATTACATAATGGGGCTGAAATGGATTAACAAGACCCAGGCTTTCTTTTTCTTGAGAATTGCTGCCTGCACCACTCTTTTTCTATTACTGATGCTTCAGTCACAGCACTCACAGAAAGGTTTTCTTTGTTGTTATTAGTTTGAGAATTGCAGCATTGTTTCTCCTGATCAAGAGATTGATTAGTCAGAGGTCTCTAGCTGAAGGGAAAAAATGTTCCTCATTATCAACTTTAAATGCAAATGTATTTGCCAAGCAGAGTTTCACATGGTGAGTGTGGGGGGGAATGCCTTGCTCTTCTGATGTGCTGCCCATAACCATTTACAGATCTTTGAAAGGCATCCTTCTCATCAGGTCGGTGAAGAAATAGTGTGGGAACGATACTCTTGAAAGAGAAAATTAATGATTGTCACTTCCAGTTGGGTGGTTCTCATAGTGCTTTGATGAGTAATGGTGCATTAGTATATTTGTGGGTTTTGTTGTGTTTTGTCTGCTCTTTCTCTTCTTAGGTGCTTTCATAATCTGCTGGACCCCGGGATTGGTCTTGCTGCTCCTCGACGTTTGCTGTCCCCAGTGCAACGTCCTGGCCTATGAAAAATTTTTCCTGCTCCTGGCGGAGTTCAACTCTGCCATGAACCCCATCATCTACTCCTACCGGGACAAGGAGATGAGCACGACCTTCAAGCAGATCCTCTGCTGCCAGCGCAGTGAGAGTGCCAATGGCCCCACCGAAGGCTCGGATCGGTCAGCATCCTCGCTCAACCACACCATCCTGGCTGGTGTCCACAGCAACGACCACTCAGTGGTGTAAAACCACAGCCAGCCGCGTGGCTGACAAAGAGCAGCAGGCTACACTGTGGAGTGGGGTGGGTGCACAGCCCCAGGGAAGGTAACCCACTCACAAGGTTTTTTTTCAAACACTAATGGACTGCAAGTGCTTCTTTTCCAGGGAGCCTGACACACCGGAGGAGTCCATCCTGTCTGCAGGACTGGCCTTGCTGCAAGGCCTTTGATTTCTACTTTCAAAAAGTAGAAGGCAGATGCGTTGTGGCAGAGGTCATCAATTGCCCATGGAAAGCCTTGCTGAGACTTTGTCGGACTTCGCTGCATCTTGGTGCCAGTCTGAATCAACTCTGATTAATTAAGCTTATACCTGCTTCACTGCATTTACATGTAGCCACTTAGTCTTTTTAAAAAGGGAGTAAAGGGGATAAAAGTATGCCTACCATTTAATAGACATGTAATATTTATCACCATCAGCATGCTTGTGATGAACATTTTCTGTGCAGGGAGTAAAACTGTGCTCTAGTCTTCGTATCCTTAGCCACACTGCCATAACTACAGTAAAAACAAAAGTATTTTTTTCTAATACAGGCAACAAGAAGATGATGGAAACTGACTCTTCTTACCTTCATTACTGCTGTTAGAGAGCATGCATGTTCTGTGTGTATGCAGATTGTTTTAATTATGAAAAAAAAGCTCGTTGTAAAGTCTGCAGGAAAGTAGAAAAGCATAGACTGTATTCCAGTGTTTGTTTAGATTATGAAATAAACAGTACTCTAGTTACAAGGTATTTAACGTTCTTCTTTGAAGTGCGGTATGAAATGTGTAACGTGAGGGGTCCCAAGTTTTTCATGGACAAGTTCTTAAAGTAGGACAAATCCCTAATGCTCTTGAAGGGCTAGTCAGGTTGGTAGATCTAAAAAAAAAAAAGTATTTATGACATTGGAATTCTTTTCTTGTTCATGGTGGAAAGCAAAGGGATTTTTAATGTGAAAAAATGTATACATTTTTATGGAACCCTTTTTGTAATTGAAAACAAAACGTCTTCTGCGTTTTTGCACTGAGAAATGTTTGTAAGGTATCTTTTAAATGATGTACCCTTCATTTCAAAAGCAGTGGGCTACTAAGAACTAAGGTACAATTTTATTTTGTAAAGTCAAGACAACATAGGTAGTCATCTATTGCAAATGACTGGACCGTGCTAAATATAACAGCCACACATTGTTATCAATAGCTAAGCTGACAGATGGATTTTTTCATATATGGCTGGTTTGAGGAGGAATGCTACTCATGTGAATCTTGGTTACCAAGAGTCAGTGACATTAATCAAAACTCCTTGATCGGGGTAAATATGAGCAAAGATGGGATCTTCCTGATAAAAAACTTGGGACCTTTCTCTGGGAAACTGCGTGTTCTCCTAACAATGTAAAATACATCAACAGTAAATTCCTGGGGCCATTTTCCTCATTGTAATTTGCCTCTATAACAAAGAAAAACAAACAAACAAACAAACAAAAATCGGAGATGTGGCCTTCAATGTACCATACTGGAATGTAACACAAGGGACAATATTCTTCCATTTGGGCAGGGAAGAAATGGAGGTGATAGGGTCAGCCCACCAAAAAAGCAGAGTTTTTAGCATCTCTTGCTTGTAAGAGGCACTTGGATTTTATGCTTTCAAGCATAAAATTGCTTGGAAAAGGCAGTTCCTTGCTGCGGGAGGGAAAAGCAGCAAGTGAGCAAAACCTGTCTCCACTGAATAAAGTGAGAGTTTTGCCACTGCCTTCAGTAAAACTGAAATTCACCTGTACTGTCAAGCCAAATTTATGTGGACAATGTGGAAGATGGAGTGGGCAGAGAGGATAAACACAGTATTATCTGCCAGTTGACCGAGGTGTTGAATGTCGCACTTGCTTTGGGCAAAACAGCTTTTTTTCTGACTGCATTTGAGAGCAAGTGAATGTAAAGGTTGATTCATTTTATATCCACATAACTACTGAGAAAGAGAAGAACAGGCTGTATGAACTTTTTCATTTAAAAGCATCTGCTTGCTAAGCCACTCCTAAATTTTTTAGTGCCTGCGTGATTTTTGAGGTAGCACAGGTAAGCAGAAGAAAGGGGAGGGTAAGAGTGCCTCCAAAGATGGGAGACATCTGACTGGAAAACAATTTCTTTTTCTCCAGAGTGCTCGGAGTTGCTTTCTTCCCTGGATCCAGGGATAGCACTTGTTCCTGTCTCCACTTTCCCCACAAAAGAAGGACTTCATAGACACTTTTTGGTGGGGAGAGGGTTTCCCTTTCCAGGTATCCTTGTTGCTGCTGTTTGCATGCTCTTTATCAAATCTGTCCTGGGTAGAATGGGAAGATGATATTAAGAAATAGCAGCAAATAATTCACTCTCATATACCATGCTGAAAGTGTGGTGATTTTGGAGAAGCTGTAGGTGAATAATTTTAAACCAAGGGTGTGATTGTTCATGACACGTGGGTGGGTGCAGAGGCCCCTTGTGAAGATGGATGCCCAAGGAGGCTTTTCTCATTGTAATTGCGACAGGTGGGAGTTGCTGCCCAGGTACATCAGTCAGCCCTTCTCCAGGGAGGCACTCGACAGTTCAAGAAGCTGTACATTTTTGAACGCTTAACAGCAGTTAAATGTGAGTCGTGGGGTAGATAAATCCAAGAGCACTTCTGGCACCAGGTGGCTTTTTCTTTTATAAAAGATGAAGTGCAATGCTTTCGACCAAAGGCAACAGGATGTGAACATTGCTTGTACCATTCCACTAGAGGAACTCACTGAGCATGTGGCTGCTGTTTAAAAATTTAATTAGTGCTTTGTTTTATTGATATGATCTCCCTATATCCTTGAGAAATCTGATCTGTGGATTGAGTGTTTCTTTGCAAGCTAATGAAATTAAAGCTGCTGTGAGCAAAGAGAATAAAAACCAGAGCTTGGAATAGAAGGATTCATTTGCTCTCTTCTTTAGAGTGGTTCCCATACCCCTTGGTTTCGTCTCAGATTTTTTTTTAACTTTTGCTTCTCTGTTCAGATTTCGTGCAGTTGTAGAATGCACTTTGCTATGTGAAAACATGGTGCAAAGTACTTAGGGGAAAAAAACTGCTCCACTTATTTTTACTTATCTCAAATCTTTCAAAAGGTTTTAGAAGCTTCTTAAAATACCAACGATCCTTCCACAGTCATTAAAATTCTTCTGTTGCTGGCTGCCTCTGGTCCAAGTAAATCCTCTTGAAGTTCAAACGTAATGGTGTTTGTTTCAACAATTGTAGTGGTGGGGTGTTGTGTATGAAAAGGAATATGGTTGATGAAGTCATTTGCAGGTCAAAGAAAATGTGCTTTTCCTACTTTGTTTTTTCAGTGGCAGCACAAGTCTGAAAACTAATAGAAAAGATTGTCTTTGAATAAAGGGTTATTAAGTAGAATTTTAACTCCCTGTTGTGATCACATTTAGAGAGTCTGGGTGACCCATTGGTCCACAGAGCTGTTAATCACAGCATTTACATGAAAAGTTGAAAATATATTCTGTGTTTGACACACATTGCATTTCTTGTCAACCCTTTTTTTTGCTCCATGTTCTCTGAGATCTCTTGGTAGCTTCAGGCTGGCTGCTAACTGGGATGCTCAGAGCTGGGCAGATAGCTGGCACAAGGAGAAAGGGCAGACCAATTAAGAACTTTTTCAGTGATTCCTAAAACCAAGCACACCTGTCTGTCCATAGTGCACCAGTAACAGCATTTTTTTAAATAGTTGCCCCAACATCCACTACTGTTTTTCTAACTCTGTCTTTCCCAACTAGTCACATTTGTGACACTGCTTAAACAAGCTGGCAGCAAAGGCTTGACATAGGTCACTTGGTGAAAAAGAAAGGGCAGGCATGCTATGTTCATGGTACAAACTAAGCTTGGGTAACTTAGGTGTCAAAGAGGAAAGGACATATTTTTATATCCAATATCTTAGTTCTGCTTCCCCTCCAAAGTAACTTCTCAGTATAAATCTGTCCCAATATGGCATTGCACTGAGATGAAACTTTTTGGGTCACTCCAAGGAGTATGTCTTCTGGTCTGTACCTCTGTAGTGGTCAGGAGGGGTTGGCCATGGCCAGTCTGCATCCCAGAAGGAATCTGTCCTGGGAAAATCAAGTGGGTTCTGTTTTTGAAGCAGGTTTTGTAGCTTCTGACCTGCATGTTGTCCCAAAAGTTTGCTACCAGATGCCAGGCTTAACTACTGTAAAGCCAGCTGGGGTTCTTCTCTGCAATGCTGCCACGACCAGCTCTGTCCTCACTGCAGCAGGTTTCTACGGACTAAAACCATGCTGCTTTTTCTGTGAAAGAAAAAGCCAACCCAGTAGATTGTTCTCCCTAGGTGGGATTAAAGAAGGCATCATCAAATGGAGAGTCTTTGATGCGAACACCCGTAGCCTTCTATCACTGTGAACCAAGGTGATGCAAAGCAAAGCTGGCAAGGGTGTTTCTCTATGGCATCATCCCCACCCCAAGCCAAGGTGTGACCCCGTCCTCGTTGTACCTGTAATTCCTTTGAGTCTCTTCTGACCGTGAGATTGGATGGAGATGGCAGAGGTCAGCCTTAGCAGACTGGCTCTTTTCCACCTGCTGCAGAAGTAAAGTAACCCAAATACAGGCTTTTCCTTTCTGGTCCTCTTAAGGGCTTTCCTGTTGAGCAATTTTCAATTGCAAGTCTGCCTATCATGTCCTTTCCGATCAGTTCTTGCTATTAGCAGTCAGTCCGTGCTATACGCTGGTGTTTGTATGGAGGGGATTTGCAACTGCAGTCTCATTGGTTCAGCTGAATTGCCCAGGCTTTACCATTTGGTTGGAAAGGCCACTTCCAATAGATAGCTTAAGGAGTATTAACTCTCTCACCTGTGCTGCCATGCCGCCTCAAGAAAAAGTCCTCTTTTCTTTCCTCCCATTTTCTTCTTTTAGTGGATTTTCCACAAACTTATTCACCCAGCTCCAGTTTTCTAAGCCTATCAAGGAGGAAAAAGAGGTTGATATTAAAAAAAAAAAAAAGACAAAACCAAAAAACAAGGATATTAAACTGTGCTGCTGTCTTCTGTGGTACATGGAAATCCAACCCACTAATAAGCTGCCAGATTTTAGCAAGAGCCTCCATGAAATGTTCCCATTTGCCTGTGATAAACTTCTGATAACCAGAAGTGTATGTGGGAGACTCAGGAATCTTCATTTGTTTTCCTGATTAAACAAAACCATGTTTCTAACTCACAAGTATGGAGAGAGTCAATGAGGTTTGGCAAACAATTTTGCTATTAAGTGCACTTACTGTAAATGTTTAGAGGTTGTATCTATTACAATAAAGTATTTAGCATGTGTAATGTGGAGTGTGCAAGAAATACCCTTCGTTGGGAGAGCTGGTATTTTTGCATATGGAGGGGAATTACTCAAAAAGCATGTCTGTGTAGAGGCATGTGTTAGTCTGTTCCAGGAAATAGCATAGGGATAAAATACAGACAATGAAGGGGTGGGTTATTTCAAGTAAATCACTTAATAATCAGTTCTGTTCCTGATTCCTACCTGCCCACCTTCCTTCCTTTCTAGTCCACATTTGCACCTTTTAACATCAGGCCTCGTCTTGTTGCTATGTAGAAAAGTTTTCCTGCACAGACAAAACAAACCTGTTGCATCTTTTCCCTCTTCCTCTTCTTTCCTTTCACCCTCCCTCTCCCTTCTCCCTTTTCTCTTCTCCCTTCCCCTTCTACTCCCTTTCCTTTTTTCCTGTGCATGGACATGTTTGTCCTAGAATTGTCCCCAGTTTTGATTTAACCATAGAAACTCATGCATTGACTAAACCAGAGCTAGTTAGCTTATATATAGAAATGAATGTGTCCACACACAAAGCTATAGGAAGGAGAAAGTACTGGGGGAAAAAGAAGTATTATTTCAATGCTGTTTGAGCAAAGCTGGTTTATCACTCTATTTTTATGCTAATTCCTGTTTCACATTTTGAAGAAAAGAGGTCTTAGGTAAAGGGTTGATTAAAACCCTGCCTTTTGTTAGAGAAGCTAATCACTTAGATACTGAGAAAAACCATGTGTCTGCTTCAGCAAAATAACAGAAAAGAAAGTTGGCATTCCTAAGGTAAAATTATGGTACTAATCACTCGGAGCATTATTAAGTACAAAAATATAAAAATGGAAGAATTTGATTTTTTCCTCTCCCCAACTCCTGGTGATTCATGCCTAATGCCATGGTGCTGGGCTTTTCATGACATGGCATGTGTAATGTAAAGCAGCCCCATAGAGCTTGATTGCCGGACATAACAAGCAGAAAGCCAAAATACACAATTGCTAAATAAATCATGCCTTGTGGAAACGCACTGCAGCGCCTCTGGGATTTTTTGTTTTAAGCCCTGGATCACCATTCGCTGACAAAGTCAGACTGTTTATATGGCGATCTGTTAACATTAAATACACAACACGTGCAGTGATGCGGGATGCAGCCTCAGCGTGCAGTAGGCAGCACGCAGAGCAGGAGGTTGGAGAGCAAGCACGTTTGGAATGACAGTGCCCAGAGCCCACAGTGCACTCCCCAGCATTGGATGGGCCAAGCCTCCCCATCCTGCTTTATGTCTTTTGAGATCTGCACCTTCAGGCCAAGCGTGGCTGGGAGGACAGGACCACTGCAGATGAGCTGGTCCTAGCAGGAGCAGATGCAAATAAGCCTCTTCCACCTTTACCTAAAGCCTCCCTCTTCTTAACTGCTTAGCCTTCACATGGTTATGGATCTGCTGCTCCCTCTAGTCATTGCACGCTAATCTCTTACTGGATTTCTTGTCAACCCTCCAAAGAGCCCTTCCACTTCCTCATCTGTGTTGCTTTTCTCCGCACCTCCTCCAGGTAGCCTATACGGTCTCTAAATTAAACTACAAGGTAAATGCCAGGTGCTTTTCACCACACAATTTCTTTGTAATTACCTGGGGGAATGGGGTGGGAATGGAGTTAAATCCAGTTGGCAACTGATCACAAGTGGTGTTCCCCAGGGCTCAGTACTAGGGCCAGTTCTGTTTAGTGTCTTTATCAATGATCTGGATGAGGGGATCGAGCACACCCTCAGCAAGTTGAGCAGGAGGGTTGATCTACTCAGGGGTAGGAATGCTCTACAGAGGGATCCAGACACACTGGGTCAATGGGCCGAGGCCAATTGTATGAAGTTCAACAAGGCCAAGTGCCGGGTCCTGCACTTCGGTCACAACAACCCCATGC
>JANZLQ010000079.1:11053819-11150028 GCA_026212715.1 Elanus axillaris | reverse complement strand
GGGGCTCATTCTCTTCTCCCAAGTAACAAGCAGTAGGTCAAGAGGAAATGGCCTCAAGTTGTGCCAGGGGAGGTTTAGATTGGATATTAGGAATTTTTTTTTCACTGAAAGGGTTGTCAAGCACTGGAACAGGCTGCCCATGGAAGTGGCTGAGTCACCATCCCTGGAGGTATTTAAAAGGTGCGTAGATGTGGTGCTTAGGGACTTGGTTTAGTGATGGACTCAGCAGTGTTAGGTTAATGGTTGGACTTGCTGATCTTATAGGTCTTTTCCAATCTAAACGATTCTGTGATTCTATGGGAAATAAATACATACATTACACAGAGAACAGGGAAGTGAAAAATTGCAGGGAGAGAGGGACAACATGGGAGAGAATCCTTTACTTTCTGTGCAGGATTTGGTTTATGAGCCTTTCAAAGGCTTTCCGGCAAGTTCAGGAAAGGATTTGGGGTTGTGGGCCTTTTCCTTTTGGAAAGAATAATACTCTCTCCATGGCATTACTTTTTTTTTTTTTTCTGTCTGATGGAAGACTTTGTTGGTTTAGGTGTATTTCATTTATTAAAAGCTCAAAAGGCCAACCGAAACAAGGAGAAACCTTCCCATTTCCCACCCACAGTCATCACAAAATTAAACTGTTTTTATATAAATGGTGTTTTACCACTAAAAGACTGAAGGATGCTTCAAGGACTGACATAGGTTATTTTTTTTCACTTCCCTGTTTTTCCAAGGTTCATGATATCTGGATATTTTAATGCTTGTTCTGCCACAGATTTTGAAGTTTGTACATTCTTCTTGTCCTCAAGTGTCTCTTTGCAATCCTGCTTTTTCAAAATATGTAAACACTCCTTAGTTCAAGGGAGTTACTCAAAAATGTGCCTGGTTTGAGCTAGTCCAGCTGCTGTTGCCTTCCAGACCACTCTCCTGTTTGCTCACAGTGTGGTCTGATTTTGAGCCACAACTAGATGCTAGCAAGTGACAATTATTTTGTTTAGAAATTCTTCTGTCAGGGAAGATGCCAATATCATACATATGTCCTTACAGTTAATGTAATATGCTGCAGGCAAGCTGGCTGCCCCTATGCCATTTCTTAAAGAGGCACATCAGGGAAACTGATTTCCTGATCTGGACTGGGTTAAGGGCTTGAAAAAGATGACTGACCCTTCTTTTATTTTGGAAACATCATTCCTACATCTTTGCATGAACATGCTTAGGGGTTAGCTGTTGTTTAGTCTTCAGATCATCTGTCCTCTCTCCTGCTGTTCAGAGATATGCACGCTCCTGTCCATGGCCCTGCTCCCCCCAGCAGTGTCAGTGGAAGCAGTGGTGGGACAAGGAGTGCTTGACCTGGGATAGGCACAGGAGCAGAAGGAGAAGAGGGTCTGTCAAAGGGCTCAGGAACAGTCCAGCTCTGGAGAGCACAGGCTTGCACTGAGCCACTGGTGTCAGCAATGCCCTGTGGGCTCCTGGATCCCAAGCTTGGCAGTGCCCACCACTCATTTTGGAGGCGGCCAAAGTACTGGGGAGGAGGAAAAGGAAAAGGAGGTGGAGGAGGAAGGTTCCCAGCCTGTGCCTGAGGAAGTGAAGGGTAAAATTGTGCTCCTGTGGAGATATGCAGAAGATGGGTTCTTGGCATTACTTTTACTCATTATTACTCTTTTCCCCTCCCCACATCACTTATTTTACCTCAGATGTCTAGGTGGGGGCATCCCTCTGGGGTTATGAAGTACCCAGCAAGTGGGGGCCAAGCAGAAAACTGAGAATTTTCAGTTGATGGCCAAAGGGTCATGCGCTCACAAGCAGGGATGCTGACAGCACCACTCCAGGAAACTGTGACCTGACATGTCAGTGCCCTTTTCCCTCCTCAGCTAGGGGAGAAAGAGAGATGACTTCTACATTTTGGGGGAGGAAAGGTAGTTCCAAGACCCCAGGTGCAGGAGCTTGTGCAGGCTGGTGCAGGTGGGCTGGCAGCTCTTCGGTGCATGCCTGCAATGGAGGGCAGCCTCATGCTGGGAAGGGGCAGTCAGGCTGGGGTATCTGGGCAAGACCTCATTAAGCTTGCACAGAACCATGGCAGCGGGGGAGTGCACTGGAAATGGCAAGTGCCAGCAGTTCAAAGCACCAGCCTTCCCTGCGGATTATAATTTTCCTCAGAAATAAAGCTTGGGCTTAAGAAAAAAAAGAAAAAGAAAAAGAAAAAAACTGCAAATTTTCTATAAAAAGTGGAAATCCTGCTTTTCAGTCCACATGGTTAAAAGCACAAACCATCCACACCTGTTCTACCAGAGGGAGCACACAGGAAACTAAAGCGGGAACTGGGGTCCTTGACTGTCAGACCTCTTTTCATGTCAGCTGGCCACATGCTTAGTGTCTGTGCTGTGAAGTCTATTTTGGTGTGGGAACACCAAGCATGTTTAATGACTTATTCTAAGTGCACAAGTAAAACACAGTTGTGACACAGGCAACTATTTTGCACAGACAAACTCCATGAAAACTTGCAGGATTAGAAGACTTTGAATTAAAAGGGTGTATTTTTTAATTATTATGTTATGTTTCTGTGCAGAAAAGTGACAAACACTAGACAGCGTTACTTCATTTTTTTCTAAGCAGAACACCCTGGATCTAAGTGCTCCAAAATCCTGGAAAAGCACAAAAATCAACTGTAAGGGGAGAAATGATGAATTTTTTATCACCATCCATAGATGACAGCTTCCTTTCTTAAACAGACCATGTAAACCTAGCTGCTATAGAAGGACTGCAGTCCTTGAAAACTGCACTCTCCACCTTCTGAATCTGACCTGTGCTCAGTGAGCTCAGGGAAGGGGATGTGGTTGGGGAGGTTTTGTTCACCCTCCCCAGTTTCTATCCCTGCCACTGCTGCAGCGGTGCAGAGGGAGGCAGGGACTGACTAAAGGGGCTGTGGAGGGGAGGGGGAGCCCCCATGTCACTCTGCGGGGAGAAGTCAGCCCAGGTGGGCAGCTGTTCCAGAGAGCCTTGCCAGGAGCAGCAGCCACAGGTAAGCCACATGGCCATGTTGCAAGAGGGGACATGGAAAAAAAAAATGTTTGAAATGGAGCCAGGCTAGACCACTCTCTTCCCTGCCTTTAGCATTTTGTGAAGAGGTGAAATCTCTCTTGCAAAACAGCAGAACACCACTAGATTGGGACGGAAGGAATGATATGGTTATAATGAACTCATGAAGTGGATTGTGATGTCTGCAGACCTGTCTCAGAAAACAAGGATATAAATTTTGCCTGGGCTGAGGCTTTAAGGGTTGTTGCCAGGAGATGTCAATCACAGTGCTCCAAAATGAACAGGGACGGGCTCCTTGGCAGCGGCTTTAACTTGTGCTCCATGGCTATAACTTGCCAAGAAGGACTGTCAAAGAACATATATGGTTTTGTCAATATGAGGAGGTCCTCCCAGGAGTGTGGAAAAAATGACAGCCTGATGGCACCTCTGCCTCTCCAGTGGCTCCCAGCCAGTGGGCATTTCTGCTTGCATTGCTTGTACTGGGAGGTTGAGCTGTGGCACCAGAATCCATCCCACAGCAGATACTACCAGCAGGATGTGTGCCTCCCATGCATTGCAGCAGGGTTTGGGATTTTCTTTTTCTCCAGCATTTGAACAGAATTTGGAAGTTTCCTGCAGCACAGCTGTAGCCAAGCTAGACATTTTACTACTGAGCAGACACCAGACAGTGGTGTAAGAAAAACCAAGTCATCTATGCAAAATTCAAGTTCCTGCTTTTTCTTCTGATTTTCCAGTGCATAGTGATATAAAAGAAATCCTTTGCAGTACAGATTTATTTTGTTTTTACTGTTAGTGTTCTGTCCTTTTATTTGCAAGGCTAGCATTTCCCCAAACCATTTGCACAGCTGAAGCAGCATAAAGTTTTGGTAGAATACTTTGGCTGAAAGTCAAAAGGACTTTTCTTCCCAAGTGCCCTAAGTAACTCAAAAATGTGGCTGCATTCATTTTGCTGAGTATAATGGAAGAGACACAACTCCTCTTGCATCAATATATCTGCACTAGTCTACCATTGCTTGTGCCAGTCCAGGTTATTCTAGTTCAGGAACCAAAAGAAACTGCACTAGTAAAAGGCACCTTTGTTCCAGTGCCTTGTATTTACTGTATGAAGCTGCAACCATTGAAGGAAAAATATCACATCCAGTCCAGCATGCACCAGTCCATTTTTTCTGATGTAGGCCGTGGACTCCTAAGTAGCTCAGACACTTTTGAAAATATTACTCTTCATCCAAATAAAGTAAAAGAGCAGCCAATATTCAAAGTAAGTGGCTTTGCTAGTAATGTTGCTTTAAGCAACCTCCCACATGCTTCCACCTTCAGTAACTCCATAACTGAAAAGTCTGGGGATAGTCCAAACAAAACAGTGTGTTTTTCATTAAGAGTGGAAAAAAATTACACGCTGTATAAATTTACTATGAAGCCATGTTGTTTGCTATGAACTAACAGTGACATACGTGTGATTTTAATAAAGAAAACTATGATTTCATTAGTTAACACTGTGTGCAAGTCAAGCATACAATGAAAAACAAAGCAGATCCAGTCATTCATCAAAGAATAGTTCATCAATAAAACTACATGAGCCTTTGCACTCACACCACCAGGCTGTGTGGGCTTTTGCCTTCTTCTTCTTCCCTAGCCATCCCCAGCCCATTCACAGTTGGATTTGCCCCTACAGCTAGTAGTGGAGCACAGTGCTGAGATGGGCTGTGGCTGTGGTTCCAGTGTGTGCCCCTTTTGTGGGGCTCAGTGCCCGCGCACAGGCCACTGGATGATACAGTGCAGCAGTCTGGTCACTGTACCATCCTGTGCCTTCCCTTCTGGTCCTTCCTCTAACCCAGAGACCGAGGACAGAGTCAATAAATGAAAGGGGTAATCAAAAGAAAGAGGAAATACAGCCAGCTGAGTAAAATCCTGTGCCAAGACTCCAGGGATGGAAGTGATGCCTGGCTCTGCCACAAGCTTTATATGACTAGGCAATTTCCCCACAGTATCTAAGTTTTCCATTTCAGTAAGGGGTAATACGTTTATTCCCTCTGCTCCTCTCCATCGTGAATTCTGCAGCATGGGGAATGCCTTTTTGTAACGTGTTTTTTTCAGAACCCAGAGCAATAAATGCACATCCCATGGGAGGGCATTTCCACCAGGAAATGAGGCCATTTCTGGTGCAGGACTCAGGAGTCCTGCAGTTGAGCAACTCAGTCACCCAGCTGACTCACTGTCAACTCAGGCGTGAGCTGGTTAGTAATGAACTTACCTCATTCTTGGAGAAGAGTTTGGACAGGAAAGCAGAAAGAGGGAATTACATCAGAATGTGGTTGGACACCAAAAACTATTGAAGAAGGAAGAAGGCAGAATATATGTTCAGTAATGATAAACAAAAGAGGAGAAAAGTAGAAAACATTAAACGTCATGGATTAAATCTAAAGTTGAAAAACTCGTTGTGGTTCAGCTTTGCTGGACCACAGCCAGAAACCTAATGGGACTGCAAGGCTTGATTTTCTGCAGGACTGGAGATGAGGAAGCCATCAAAGGACCTGCTGAAAAGTAGGATGCTGAAATAGTGTTCAGCAGGAAATGGCTGTTTTTCCTGAAAGCCTGGAAGGCTTGACTTAGTCAGCAGGTTTATCATTTAAGCAAACCCAGACCCTTACAGCTGCTTAGGAGGGTTATGGAAAATCAGTGGGACCATGTGGACCTGTGGAGTGCTATTAAAGGTGAGCATGTGGTGCTTGGGAGGAGAGAGGAGGGAATGGGCTCTGTCTGAAAAACAAGAAGAAGAGCCATTCAGCCCCAAAATATGACTACAGCACAGAGCAGCATTTGTTAGAGCAGACTGAGTTGACAACAAGAGATCCATTATGGAGGCTCTTGGCTGGAACCTACAGCATCAAACTCACTAGTGAGTGAGATGGCTGTTGGATGGGAGCATGAATCCACAACACCCTATGAAAAAACATGACCTGGCTTTTCCCTAGCCATTTTCCCTGGTTTCTTCTCCTGGTTCTATGGTCCTTTCATGCATGGCGATTCCCCAGGGGAAACTAAGAGATTTCATTCATAAATACCAAGATGAAATGTCTAATCCAGGGAGGAGAAGGTCTCCAGTGACTGTGTCAAACCAACCCTCAGTAGGCCAGCTGCCAGCTCACTGGGCTGATTTCCATCGGACTTTGTGCAGGATGGACCCCAAGCCATCCAGCTGCCAGCCCCTCTGTTTCCTGTTGTGTTGAGTTTTGTTTGGCTTATTTCTTTCCTTCCCTTTGTGATGGCTGGAAATGTGCTCCTGGTTTCCCTCACCAGAGCAAAGGCCATGGCCGTAGCCCTGTTTTGCTGAAACAATCCACCTGACACTCTCTTGCTGAATTTTATTGTAATAAGTTCAGCCAAGCTGAAGGAAGGTAGTACAGTGGCTTGAAATTAACCTCACAGCAGAGTGCTCATGTCTCTGCATAGAGACAGAGAGAAAGGCAGCGCAGACCTACCCCTGCAAGTGCAAGCATAACTGAATGGGAATACAGCATCTGAGAGTGACAAGGTTGGTGCCATTGAAGGGATTTGCTTCTAGCGTAACTGAAGTTACAGTGCTAATGTCTCAGGGCACATGCAAGCCTTCTCATTTAAGTTATTTTGAAAAACCATTGAGTTCAGGGGTATACTGCCTTCTCCCAGGCCACTAAAGGAAAGTAAGTCCTGCTGACTTTAGAGTCGTTTGAGTGGGAACGTCCCTGCCATGGAGGGAAGCATGAGTCTCATCGACAGTCCCAGGGACTGAAGCCAGCACAGAGCTTCTGACACTGCCCAGCAGCATGCCTCAAGGTGGGATGTTCAGGATGCTCAGGATGCCAGTACCTGCTCAGTCCTTGGACATCTCTTTGGAGGCAGAAAAGAAAGGGTCACTCCAGTGGTTTGATTGGAATGCAAAATGCCAGCCCTTTGTATCCATTTTATAAGAGCATTTGTCCATTAGAGCAAACAAATGCTCTTCAGACAGGCCAGTGGCCGTTCTTAGGAAAGAAACAGCATTCCTCTTTCATGAAGTCTCCATTAGGTTTGCTGCAGTGCTTAATACACCAGTGGCAACTGCTTCTGCAATAAGATGATTAACTTGTTTGCATGGATTTGCAAGTGGCATACCCTGGAAAAATCAGTTGTTACAGGTTAACAGCTTTAAATTCTTACTAAAACAGATCATTTAAGCTGTTTTCAGGACCACATGAGATGAAATACAGGAAGTGGTGTTACTGTCATCCATACAAACATGATCTTGTCCCATTTCTCTGTAAATGCCAGATGATACTATTGCAAACAGAAAAGCAACTCCAGATGTATGTCTACAAAACCAGAATCAAAACCTGGGCACTGCTTCTACTCTTTTTCAAGTGGGAGCTAAACCTGCCTTTGACAATATGTAATCCCTGAAAACTCATGAAAATAAAAACAAAGGCTGAAGACTGTATTAATATTCAGGTCAGGGCAAAGTTTCCCTGTGAGAGTGACTGATATTAACTCTCTGAGCTCTCTCCATGACAGCAAGTGATCAGGGCTTGGAAGACTACAAGTGTGACTGCGGGGCACTGATAATACTTGGGTGAGCATTGGCTCTGGTCCTGGATTTCCTACTGTCCTTACCGTTATCCTCATAACACTTTTGCTTCTTCTTTTTTTTTAAGGTAAAGATCAAGTTCTTAGTTTGAATTCATACTGTTGCAATGGCTGAGATTTCCAAAGAAAAGCTTTCCATATGATTTTTAGTATCTCACATAGAATTACTGATAATGATGGAGAAAAATTAAATCTTGTTCACAACCAGTGAGAATCCTAGACTGACACTGGAAATGTGTTTCAGCAAAACATTCCCATCCAACTTCATCATCTCCTACAAACCTACCACTACAATTTGTGGGCCATTCACATCATATATGTTTGAGAGGCTTTTCAGAGTCAGGAATAAGAAAAATTTCCAGTTGTTGAAAAACTGGACCTCTGAATTCAGGTAATGATCCACATCCAGTGGGGTAAATGCCTGTTGTCTGGCACATTGTCCTCCCTGGAGAATCAAGTGTGAATGTTTGGAGACCCAGCAACATGATGGCAACCTTGGCAAGAGGCAAGGGGATTGCTCATATTATCAAAGGTAGGTTTCAGAGTAAGCAGAGCAACCTGCTTTTCCTCCAGCTCCTTTTCAACATTCTGGACATTTAAAAATTCATTTTCCTGGAAGATGACTACTTAAATGCATTTACCTTTCAATTTTTTAAATGTGTTTCACTATCCATTGTTCTTCCCAGAATCAAAAAAAAGGCTGTGGGTAAAACTAATTACCATTTAGTTTGATATTCACTGGTTTTACCTGATACCTAGCTGGGTATCAAGCTACAATAAATTTTACACTGGTAGAAAAAGTGATTTTCTTTAAGATTATTTTTTTTTTACCGGTAAGTTGATATCCAAAAGAAAAATGAAAAGGAGGACAACCAGTAACAGAGGTGCAGTGTTTGGCCTGTAAGTCCCTTCTCTGCCTGTTCAAAAAAAGTCTTCAATTTGGCTCTGCAGTGGGTTGTTCTCAGGAGGTGTTCACAAAGTTTGTACATCTGCTGAGGGATGACTGACTCCCTTGTGCAAAAATCCTCACTGTGTTGTGATGTTTGTAATACAGAGAGGTCATGGAATGGTGTGGAGAGTGGAAAGCTTAGGGTAAGTATAGGAGACTGGCTGAAGGACGCTTTTGGTGTATGCTTTATTGGCCAAAAGGGATGATCTTGAACAGCTGGCAAATGCTTACAGCTCCAGGCACAAAGATGGGGCCGCCTTTAGAAAATAACTTGCATTTTCTACCTCCAAAGATTATTTCTGGGAGTTGCAAGGCAGGGCCCAGTATATCACCAGCCCTTACAAATCCCAGAAAGTGCCTCTCCCATCTCCAGCTGCAGCAGGAAGGCTGAGGAGCCAGGGCCTCTCTGTGACTGCTTGCTGTTAGCAAATTCTGAAGCAACAAGCAGCAAACCCTGAGAGAGTGAACAGAAATAATGTAGCTGAATGAGGACAGGCTGCTGGAGGTCTCTCCAGAAATGATCCATCATACATTAGCACAGACACGTTAGGAGTGCTGACTGCATTTCCTCTTATTTTGTGAATGAGGACTAGTAGCTGATGTGGGAAGACTAGAAAAGAGCTGAATGATGACTCTAGGAAAGGGAGAGCATGATGACATTCACAGTATGGAGAGGTGTTAACAGCAGGAAAGCAGAAATTGTTGGAAAAAGGAAGTGCGGAGGCTGTAAAGAGGAAATGGAAACTGAAAGCAGAGCCTGAATAGACAGAGGGTTTTCTGTCTGTCTGATCCAGGGACTGGTGTCACTACAAAGTGGTTTGAAAACCATTGCCTTGGATATTCCAACCCAGTACATATACTGTATGCATCCAGGTAAATGTCTCTCTCATACGGTTGTTTTAAACAACTTCTCCGTGGTTCCAGAGATGTCTTTTTCCTTAGCACTTGGCACTACACTGTCTCTGAAACTGATGCTAAAATTCATGGTGGCTTCAGAAAGAAGAGAGTTAGCCCAATGCTGGATAGTTCTCAAACTCTCATCCCCCATGCTCTGATTAGCTATAGCCAGTGACATACTATGGCTCTGTAGGCTTCAGTGGTAGTCACAAGAGCCAAGATTTCACTAATGGAAACTCAAACAGCAGCAAAAACACTGTTGCTGGTTCATTCCCTTTTGGTTTGCCAAAGACGAGCTCATGTCCCCTCAAAATCCTACTCAGAGCCAGTCTTTCAGTGGAGGGTAAGCCGATAGGTACAAGCAGCTACAGCATGAGGGGACCAACCTGTGTCAGAGACAAGTAGCTCTACAGTTTGCTGAAAAACATCATTCATCTTCCTGCTTCATGCACATCTCTCTTGTGCTACTATACTTCTTATGCATCACTCCTAAATCTTGGTGATCTTTGAGCAAATCCTGTCCTTCTAGTTGTTTGTCAGTGCTGATGCTTTGGCAATGTACAAAAGTTTGACAGAGCTCCGTCAGCTGAAACAGTATGCTGAGACAAACATCCTGTTGGTAACCTCAGCTGATATGATAATTCACCTGAAAGTGTTGTTATGTGTTAGTGTGTAACACTGTTAATAAACTCCTACACCTACACAATTTGAAGTATTATGTGATCATTGCCTAGAGAAGATCATCCAAGTAGCACATTATTTTGCAAAGGCTAAAGAGAAGAAAAAAGCTGACAAATGGAAGAAAGAAGCAGCAGCCAATACTGGTTGTGCCATCAGTTTGACTTTTCATTAATAACTCATGGGGTCTCTCATTCACTGTATTTTCTAATGTTTTATGACATAGTAATCCCTTTCAGAATGCCACTTCTCAAGGTTTGACTGGAAAAAGAGCTTTTGGTGGCTAAAATGTAGTCAAAACCAGTAGCACCTGGAGAGCTGGAAAACTCATACATCAGTGTGGGTGACCCAGAAGAAGCTTTTCTAGGAGCCGTGTGAGCCGCTCTTCACAAGTCTTCTGATGCTGCTGTGGGTGGAAGCACTGGAGATGTGACACAGTTGGTTGCATGCTGTGTCCCCAGTGGCTGATTTCTTTGCCCAAGGAGGGGGCCCCAGGAGCATACTGGCTGGACACCCATTAGCTCCGGGTCTTCCATGCCAGGGTCTGTGGCAAGGCTATGCCAGGAGGCTGTGGCCATACCAGCCAGTGCTGTACAGGAGAAGCAAGAGGGCTTGAGGGTATAAGGCCAAAGATTGAACCCTTTCTGCAAGCCATAAACACAAAGACTGACCTGCAAAAGCACAGAAACTGTGTGTCAGCTGTCTTCCCTAGAAGCAATGTCAGTGTATGCTACAGGAGAGGAAAACAGCAAAACCAGTAAAAAGATTTTTTTTTTCTTTTTTAAAAGTATCATTGGTTGGCTACTATGGGATGGAAATAGCTTTAACTCCTATGCTGACACAACCCAAACACCAGTGGTCAGGAAATGCTTGTAATCCCAGCTGAAACCTGAGCTACTGGCAGACCAAAGAGCGGAAAAGGCAGGCAGGCATCTGTCCTGAGGCACCTGAGAGAAGAAAAGAAACATCAGTACAGCAAGGAGGAAATGTCACCATCTTCCAGTGAGAAGTCCTTGCACCAGAGAGGGGCCCAAAGCACTTCACAGACCGTGTGCCTGGATGTCAGGCCCCAGGGATGGTAACGACTGTGGACCCTGGGCAGAACAGACCAAACCTTGTGTGTTGGTGCAGGAGGATCTCTTCATCCACAGCTGTCATCTCTCTGTGGTGAAACGGGAATCTGGAAATCCATTAACACTGCATGTCTTAGCTCTGTGTCCAGAACAGGCAGATTAATATCTAGTCTATCTTTTAAATTATCTTAAACTGAATCAAAACACGTGCTTCTGAGGAATCTGTGCAAAGCACCATAGGCATGTGAGCTGTGCTGTAAAAAGCTGTCCCAGGATTTGGGGCTGCTTGGCTTAGCAAGTCTCTTCCCACAGCTGGGAAATCCATATTTCAGCAATGAGATGGCCAAGGGATTATTGGACATTCTTGTGGGATGAATTCTTGCAAGAAGGGGTGTCATTAAGTGACCTTTTCTGCCATAAAAGTCTAGAGGTGATCTGGAAAAATCTAACTGCCTGGAATAAACTCAAGATAGCTAAAAGGTAGCTTGACAATTGCAGATGCAAAGTGTCCTCCTTAAAAACAGAGGAGAATTCCTCATTTTCCACCAGCTGGAGATGCTAATTGTTTCAGTTCTGTTGCCACACAACAGGGCCCTTCCCCTCTCCATCTCACCTTCTCCTCATCTGTCTTTGACCATGCTCCTTATCTCCTAAGCGCTTCCTAAGTCGGTGATGCTCTGCCAGTCAGTTCTGCTCCCTGTTGCATTCCCTGCTTTGACCAATGCTCCTCCAGGTTTCTTTCCATTAGCAAATTTCTTCCATTTCTGGGTCACACCATCTATAAAAGCAGGACCTGAAGATGAAACAATACCAAATATTCCTATCTTTCAGAACTTCCACTTAAGACACCCTTCTCTCCATTTTGAGCTCACCTCTCAGTCTTGTGAAAGAAGCTCTCAGCTGTAGCCCTGGATGTCCGAAGTGTAATTCCTCAAGAACATCCAGTCACAGCATCTCTTTGTGTCCACATGCTGGGGGAAGAGCAGAAGCAATCTGCATGATCTAGGAAGAAACGTATCTGCAGAAGGTTAACTTCTGATGGCAGGTCTCAACAAGTTAGCTGCACTTGTCTACATGAAAATGTGTTTATATTGCTATCTTGCTCTCTCCTCTCTCTCCCTGCCCTCTTGTTTCCCCCACATGCTGCATGTTGTCATAGATGTGGGACAAAAATATCCTCTTTCCTGCATGCTTCTGCAGCACCTAGCACCAAGAAGTCCTAACATTACAGAGAGCCTCCGGGCACCACTGAGAATTTCACAGCAAATTTAAACCTGTCAGATTAGGGTCAAGGGATATGTTTTGAGGATTTGCTCCAGCAAGAAGAAATAAAAATGTGGAGTTTTGTACATGTGTAATGATCATAGCAAAATTATACTACTTTTTTTTTCTAAATGAGTCCATCCTACGGAAAGAAATATCTGGGATGCCCTGGTCTGCCTATCCTTGCATGTTAAAGCGAGGGAAGAAGTCTGCTGTCAGAGAAATGGCATGCTAAACTTATGAGCTGCATACTTGGTGGTGTGGAGTCATGTATGAAGTTCTGTCTCAATCTGTTGCTAAGCTCTTTAAAATGCTTTTGGACAAATATACAGTTACTTCTCTAAGGACACTGATTCAATTATAAAACTGTCTATTGGATCAGTGAATATATGAATCAGGCAAAATGTTTTCTAATGTTCTCCAAATTCCACAACTTAAAATAATCTTGCTGGAAAAAACAAAGTCAGGACTGTGGGGAGCAGTTAACATGAGTTTGAGAAGATACATGATAGATGTCTATTTCCTGGCCATTTTTTCCCCCCATTTTTTTTCACAGTGCTCTGTTCATTTTGTTCATGCACATCAAAATTTCTCCCTTTTCTATTTCATAAACTTTCCTCTTCCATAGCTGTATGTCAATAGCAAAGAAGCAGCAGCAGAAGAAGAAATAGCTGTTTAAATGGTAATATAAATATCTCCCTGTTTATCAGACTCGTTAGACCTGGTTGTCTGCGGCAGCCGGTTGTACTGGTTCTAGTGGGACTGAACGAGCAGGTAAGTGTGACCTGGGCAAGGAGTCCCAGCTTGTCCCTGTTGCAGGTATGGCATCAGTCCTGCAGTCCTAGGCAGAAGAAGGGTGGATAATAATATGGAAATATTATTAATATTTCAAATAATATGGAAATTTGAGGGTTACTTCATACAATTCATTCAAGACTATTCCCAGCCCACTTCCTATCAGAGGTCTGCTTAATGAATCAAAATTCTCTGAGCTGGCAACTGTTTTCCACAAAACTGTTCTGGGAGGAATTTTTGGCTAGTCACAGAGGTCCTTTATTCAGAAATAAATTTTCTGAGTGAAGAACTGGTATGGGAATTTTATCACATTGCAGTAGTACAACCATATTCAAAGATGAAAAATTGTTCCCAAAGTGACTCTAAAGAAGTAAAAAAACCCAGAATGACCCCATACCAAGTCACTCCTTACAGCTGCATGCCTTGAAATTAAAACTAGGAAATCATTAGCAGGTTTAGTAATAACCCCCATTACTTTTAATGAAAAACTGCTGCAGGGCTACAACTACAATTCCTATAAATCAGCACAGCCCCATCAAAGTCAGTCTTCGGTTTCCCAGACCTGAGATACTATCCTGCAGAAGATTACAGGAAGGGCAGGTTATCTTATCATATGTCATCCTAGTGGCATAGGTGCATTCTGCAGGACACTTTATCTATCCAGACAGGAAGGGCACCATGCACTGCAGAACAAACTCAGTCATTACTTGCATGAAAGTTCTGCTGGAAAAAGTTTATTATAGGTTACTACAAGATTTTAAATACTTCATGCCTAATGTATGTCATGCTGGATTTCAAGTAACTCTGAAATAATTGATGGCTAGAGGCAACTCATTGCCCTTTGGAATCCTTAAAAATTGATTGCCAGTCACTAAGGCAACCTATTGAGCACTATTAATAATATTTTGTAAGTTATTTGTTTATAAACCTTGATGAAAACTATGACCTACATTTAATTTCTAAACCGTCTTCATCTGCAGAACTCCCTGTTTTGCAGCAAGTAATTGCTACCTCTACTTACTTGGAGCTCATGGTAGAATTCACCGATTTCAGAGGAGCTGTTCTCCAAGGACAGTAAAACTTACACTGATCAAGAAAGGCAAAATCTGTCTCAGAATCCCTGTTATTCTAAAAGAAGGGGGGAGGGGGGGGCGGTGTCCGTAAAGAAGGAGAAAATTGGCTGCATGTTCATGGGGAGATAGCAAGTAGGAGATGTTTTCAGCCAGCTGCAATGCAGAAGACAGAGCCAGAATGGGTGAGGCACTGTGCCTGCCAGGCACTGAGGCAGGAGCAGATACACACTCCTCCAGATGACAAAACCACCTTCCCCTGTCCCTGGAAAATGCATCTGCACTCTGACTAACTCATTAAACCCACCCTGCCTTGTCTGCTGCAGTAACATAAAAGCAGCCTGTTCATCTTCACAGAAGGAAAGAGCATAAAAGAAGGCAACAAGGTAGTTTTAATAGCTTGGCTCACAAAGCTAGGAAAAACCCCAGCACACAATTAGGAAATCAGATTTTCTGCACATCAGTTCAGATTATTAGAAAACACTCCATGGAAAGCTCACAAAGAGGTGTTTAGGGGTAAACTAGTTTCCATATTTTTCTACCCACAGCTGGATGCACTACAACTTTTTACGGACTAACCATCTTGAATTAGCACAGCAGAGCACCAAAGATGCAGCTGTCTGGAGGGGACCTTCAGAGACCCACTGTGGTGACAGAGGAGTTAATAGCAAAGGCTGGCATGGGGGCTGCAGTTTGGGAGGTGTGCTTCGGGCTCTTTAGGGAGCACAAAAGGGAAGTTTTTTTCCTCTGACTCGTCTTGTGTTCAACTGTAGGCTGAAGAGAGGAGCTCCTGTTTCACTATGTTACTTTTTCTCAGCCAAAATTCCTCTTGAGAAAGGCATTGGGTTTTTTTTCCACTTGTTTCCTACTTCTTTGTTTGTTTACAGTCCCTTGCCTGAAAGCCCAGGAGCACTGGGTGGGGGCATTGCTGAGGAGTGGTCCCACAGCTGTGCAGTGTGGTTTTTCTCAAGTTAAGCGTGAGGCATGGTACATTTTTTTTCAGCTGCACCCTGCCTTTCATCCCTCCCTGCTCATGGACCCCTCCACTGTGTGTCACTCGTGATCCACAGCTGAGCAGTCTGTGCATCCAGACCTTGAAAAATGAGTCTCTGGCATGCTGGCTTCACACTGTCCCTGCCCACTTCCCCCAGCCCAAAGTGGGCACACGTCACCCTTCAGTCTTCATGGGTTCCAAATGCACCAGCACCTGGAAATCATGGGAATACATTAGACTATTAGCTTCCACTTTGGGTTTTGATGGCCTTTTTTGTTTCTAGTTGGATTTTTCTCAGTAAATCTTTTCAGAGCTTGGAGAACTTGAAAATGATAGTGCCTTCTCTCCTCTCGACTCTTCTCCATGTGCGCCACTCCATCCAAATGAATCCAAATCAGCAGGCAAATGATGCAGACTGTCATGACCTATGTCTTGTGAAAGCTGGGATTTGGCCAATGAACCACTTTCTAAATCTTTTGGGTGGAGGCCTAGCTGGCACTGTGGTTAAATGCCATGTTAAACTAACATGTTTTCTCTTGCTGTCAGAAATTGAACTACACCAGTAAAAGTAACAGGAAGAAGCCTGAAGAGGAGAAAAAAAAGCTTTGTATAGACAAGGCCAAGGAGTATAAAGCACCAGGCTGCCCAGGACGGATGATCCAGCCCTTGCATGTGATCTGCTTGTAATAAAATAGTAGAGATCTTGAGCCATTTGCCATGTTACAGAGCCTGATGGAACAGCACGGCCCCACCATTTGGCCTTTCAGCATCTTTCTGCTCCATTAATTTTCCATATCTTGCCTCTCCTTGCTTTTACCTCTGGATTTCTTTTTCCCTCTCTTGTTCCATTTCTGCATTGCGCATGAGAAAGCATGGTGCAAAGTGAAGCAAGCAGAACGATGGCTGTGGCTCATTCCCACGCAGGCTTGGTGCAATGAAGCCAGGCAGTAATAAAGCTGCTGGCTTTCATGGGGGGGAGTTATGTGTGGTTTTTTTTTTTTTTCTTGGAAAACATGTGGTAAGTTCCTGTGTGGAGTTTGCCAATTGTGAAATTTCCCAAGCTGCTTAATACATTCATGTTATTATTTTGTAATGCAGTCCTCAAAAACTGTCCCTGGCTGGCTTTGCTGACTCCCCTATCCTTTAAGTCAGACCTTCTGGACAATGGATGTCTGTGCTTTTGCCACTGAAAGACTGAGCAGGGATCCGTTTGTTGGTTGGATCATTGCGTTATTTTGGCCTTAGGCAAGAGATGGAGAAGGAAAAAAGGAAGATACTCATATGTATGTGTGCACAGACTTTCAACCATTTTCCATTTTCACCAGGAACATATCCTGCTATTTTTCACCCTTCTCAGTGCTCCTTTCATGGATTGGCCTGTTCGCACTTGGCAAAGATGAGACACTTTCTTTTTAAGCAGCAATAGGATTGGGCCCAATGCCCTTAAAGTCAGGTCTGGACCAGTCCCTTTTGCTGAAATAAGAACTCTTCTGGCACAGCACCAATATTTTCAGCTTCTCCAGATCTGCACTACATTCAGAATCAAAAATAGTCAATTTCTTCTTCTTTTTTTCTTTTTTTTTTTCCTTTCATTTTCTAGTTTTGCTTATGGCTAAGGCTAGAAATTGATGCAATGAAATAATCTGAAAGATAGCTTCCTGTGATATTCCTATCTTGCATGAAGCCAGAAATCCCCCACACACCAGGGATCAAGCACAGTTATTTCTGTACATTTCTGGAAAGAACGCATTTTCAATTCTTCAAGGTTTTCTGCAGTAGCACTAACAATTTCTTTCATACCTGCTGCTTTTAACATTTGTTTCATTTTAACAAAATTGTTCAATATAAACCCAGAATTTTAACTTGCCTTTGAGCATGTGACCTAATTACACCTTTTAAAATCATTTAGCATGTTAAAGTTTGACATGAACTTAATATTATTTCTGATTCACTTAATCCTCTGACAAGAGAATAAATGTGCGCTTCTGTGCATTTCCTGTTCTGTCCTAAAGTAGTTCTGTCAACTTTTTTTTTTGATCTTTGGCAACCTCTTTCTCCAGCGTTTTGTGATTTCATATTGATGGCTGTTCTGACATGATTCTTTCTGTGTAATGAATCACTGTGTAACAGTATATGCACGCCATGGGATATACAAGAACTGAGTGAGGGAATACATGGAGACATTAAAAATCTGTGATGTGAAACTCAGTGTTAAAACCCTGCAGTGTGCAACTGCATCCGTGGTTAAATGTTGGAGGTGTGATCTGGGAGCACAGCCTCTGAGCAAAAAAGACCATGCTTATTATACACAGTATTTTTGGAAGACCCAGGACTGAATGTGTTGCTTTCATATCAAAGTTTAGTAGTAATTCTAGACTCAAATATCTACAACACATGACATTGCATTAAAAGCCATGAATAGTCAAAACCAGTACTTTTATGGCACTTTTGCTACTGGTTGTCCCTCCTACAATTATTCTAGTATTTTTCCAGCATTTTTCTATCAGCTACAGGAAGGTTCAGAGGTCGTGTCTGGACTTGGACAAATGCTGGGATCTATCCCAGGGATATCTAGGATGCAGACTTTAAGATTAAACACCAGCATTTACTGATTTTCTAATCCGAAATCAAATGGAGTGGGAGCCTTATGTTTGAAATCAGATGGGGGAGTTACTTTGGGTTACTTTTTCACCTGCTCTGTGCTCTACCCCAAGTAATCCCTGCTCAATCAGATCCCCTGTAGTCTGCAGAGAGCTAGGTGGTCAGGTTTTGCAAGCTGCCTTGAAAACTCCAATCTATGCTTTTAAACTGAGTTAATTGCACTATCTTGTGTCCAATGGCATCTCTGTGGTTGTCTGCAGAGTCTGCAGAGAAGAATGTCCCTGGCCCAACCTATACCTTCACAGACTTGTTTATGGACAGACTAACTTTGCAGCTTGCAGGTGGGGCATTTATTACTATCTTTCTTAAGGTAGTAGCAGCAAACCTATTAAAATTGCAGTTAATAGCATCACTGAAGCTTTCCTCTCCTCTGGAGGCATGTCCATAGCTTGCAGCAGTGTGTGGTCCTGAACACTGTGAGAGGTGAAGAGTTGTCTGTTACTTTTGAAGAATCTTTTTCAACCTCTGGTCTCTGAGTAAATGCTTTTTTCAGGACCTGGACACCAAAGCAGTAACGCGACATAAGTAGATAAACTGAAGGAAACTCTTGTTTAGCATGGAGGTTGCTGACTTATTGTTGCTCCTTGAGATTTATTTTGGCTCAGCACAGGCTCAATCCTCCAATGTCCTGAACATCTCCTGCCAGGGATTGGGCCTTGTTTTGTTTTCAGCTGACCACAACGTTTTACAGAACTCCTGGAAAATATCCCCCCGACAATATTGTTTAATTGTTTATTTGCAAGCCTCCTTTAGCCAGCAGCTAGGGAGCTGAGAAACAGAGGGCGTCCAGGGCTGCAAACATGAGCAATTCAGCAGCCAAAGCTTTGTAACATCTTCCATCTTCTGTGGTTTGAAACAAAATACATGTTCCCCTCTGGGAGATGTACTTCCTCTGCACAAAAGACATTGTCCCCATTGTTTGAGACATGTCATGTCTCAAAGGCTGTGACCCTCCTCTTACATCACAGCCACCACTTGGCCACATGTGGGACCTGCTGAGCCAGGATTGCAAGGACTTGTACTTCTCAGGGTGATGCCTGCAGGAGCTTTATGCATTGGGCAGGGAGAGGCACTTCTTTTTTTTGCACTGAATAATGCAGGAAGATCTTGTCCTTCGTTTTAGGTGAGAGTTTCCCCCATCTATAGCAGGAGCTGCGCTGAAAATTTCTACAGCATCTTCAATGAAAAAAAGGAGTTGGGAAGAACTTGTCCAATACACATGAATGAAAGGGTAGGGTGGGAGCATATATCTTCCTGAGTTTTTGCCTGCTGACAAAGTGGGACACTGTATAAGTTACATATGCACAGATGATGACCTGTAGTGGAAATGTGTTTCAGAAAGATGGGACAGACCTTAGGAGATCATACTTCTTAAACAAATCCTACAGTGCCTCTATACTCTGTAGATATGGTTTAATCAGGGGAAAAGCATTGGCTGAAGACCACTTATTTTCTGGCTTTTACTGTTGTTTTGGGAAGTCAGTGCAAGTTACTGATGCAGAAAGAAGGAGTAAGGCTTGAGTGACACCAGATCATCCTCTAAGGACTCTTACCTCTACCCTGTCTCTCTTAAGTCCTTTAATAAAACTAACCTGGTACAAGTACAACCTTAAACAGAATATATATCGCAGTTCCTGACAACTGCTGTGTCCTGTGAAAATTTTAAGTTCACTCTACAGCAGACATTCCTCTGCCAGAGAGCAGGCAGGGAAGCATTAGCAAAGTTCAGGGACATAATATTGCCAACAGCTTCATGGCCCTACTGCTTCGCTGCAGAGAAGGCAAAGGAGATCTCGCCAAAGGCTACACAAAAGCTTCCTGGGAGTGCTCAGGAACAAAATAGGCAGATCACCACATTTTAGGTCCCATTTTCTACTAAAAAGAAGGGCTTGATCCCTCACACACTGAGCAATTCCCATGGGATGCTGGAGAAAATTCCCAGCTCTGCAAAAGCTGGTGGAGAAAGCCCTCCTGGCTTCCCTGGTGCTGGGGTGTCACAGCAGTCCCTGTGAAGGTCAGCTTCAATCAGGAACATAAGGCTCTGTACTGATCCAGCAAAGCATCTGAGCACATGGTTGAAATTAAACACGCATTTCTGTGTGGTTGCATAGGGAAGGGCAGTAGAATTAAGGGTAGTGATAAGGAAAAGGTGATATTTTGAAGTATAATATAAAGGACAGGTTAAGTCACTGAGTTATACAGCTTTTTCTTACTTTCAGAAAAGCACTTTTATTTACATGTGATTGAGACAAACATGAACATACATTTGAAAAACCTCTAGTCCCAGAGGCTAGAGTCCAGTTTTGCCCTGCTTATTTTGTACTTCCTGACACAACAGTGAAATTAGGCTGCATATCTTCAAGTAAGTGCTTATCTTGCTGACAGATACTTCTTATTTTTGCAAAACATCTGTTGTGTTCACCATGGCTTTTCAGAACTTTTTCAGACATTTAGTTTTATCCATCATACATCTAGTTTTGTCCTTCATACATGTAGTTTTACCTTTCTCTGCCACTGCAAGAGTACTGCAAATGCAGGAGACACTGCAAGAGACCTGTTGATCTACACTTCAGAAGACTGAGTCCCCACCAAAAATGATGGTATTTTTTCCTCTGTCCTTCAACAAAGAAAAAGTAACACTCTAGTGAGTCCTTGCATACTATAGCATTGATTTTTGTAAAACATTTTCAGCTTTTTTATCATAACTTATTTATTTTCCATTCTTTTTTTCTATTTTTAAATTTATCTCCAAAATCAGTTATCAAATATGTAGTTCATTAGTCCCCCATCATTCATATTTTATAGCATGAGGCAAATCAAGACCAGTGAAAAGAACATGTTTGAGTGCCTCATCATTCTGCATCCTCCATTTCCCTGCTAGAGACTCCTGACCTCCCACAGAACAGTCATTAGCAGTCTCTATAATTTACTGCCAGATCAGAGCAACCAGAATGTGCACAGAGCTTTTGAAAAGAAGATTTCAGTGGAGAAGCAAGGGGCTGACGTAGCCTCAGGACTCACGTCCAGTCTGGAGGGATTGATGCCATGAGCGACAGGGAACTGCGTGCCGTCAACCCAGCTGTGTTAGGACTTGGCCCTGCAGATGCTCACCTCTGCAGCAGCTGGTAGGACAGCAGAGCTGCCAGTGCCAGGATTTTTTGTGAGTTGCCTCAGGGGTAGTCAGCATGGGCAGGATCAGGTACATTATTTGCATCTTTGGCAAAAATCTCATGTCCTGGTTGCCTCTGTTCTTGTTGCATTGGACACCATACAGATGCTGGGCATCTCTCTCATCTCGTCTTGCTGGACATCAGAGTGTCTCGTGATCATTGGTGCAACAAGTGTGTGCCTTGCTCTTCACTCAAACAGACTGGGGAGAGGAAGCATGGTAAAACTTCACAAATTCCCCAGGGTGGATGTGGCAGTAAAAATTAAGCAGGACTTAGGATTTTCAGCATCTGCTGGCAGAGTCCCTTTGTTCCCAGCACACCTTAAAAGGTCTCCAACAGCCTGAGTTTCTGTGCCTTGCAAGAGCCACAAGGAACCTTAACAACTTTGCTCCTATTCCCACTCTAATGTAGCTGTCAGCTGAGAGTCAAAACAACCAGCAAAAAGAGCGGGACTTGAGAGTCTTCCTACATAGAACCAAAAAAGTGCAGAAGTACTGACCAAAACAATTCTGGAACATGAGCCATGGCTTAAGACACATAGTTGCTCTGCAAAGTGAGTACCTAGTGGATAAAATACACAAGAGGCTGCTGCTCTCATATCATTGCTGTGTGACTTCCATGCCCAGACTTCCCTGTGATCACAGCTCCACTAAGCTGAGTGCTGGAAAAACACAGAGTAAGTGGCAGCCTCTCTCCAAGAAATCTTGCTTTCAAGACTTGATCCCACAATTAAACCTATGTGGATAAAGCCTTGTGTGCTCCCAAAAATAAGTCAGTCAGAACAAGACCTAAGCCAGTGCCATATGCTGGGCCAAAAGGCACATTCAGGAAGAAGCAGGGGAAAAGAAATAACAGGAAATGGAGCAATGGACCATAGCTCCGTGCATTATTCACAGGCCTCAGGCTTTTCCACAGCTGACAAAGCTGTGGACTTCTGAGCGAACCAGGATCTCCAAGTCCCTCTCAATCCCCATCACTGAGCTTCCTGCAGACTAGTCTAGCCCATACTCCCAGACCTTTGGGTTCTGCTGGCATCTCATGTGGGTTGGATCAGGGAAAATGAGGTGATCTGTATCAACTCTCTCATTCCCTCACATGCTGGAGTCTGTCACCTAACTACTGTGGCTCATATTTTATTTTCTTTTCTATCCCTTGGATTACTGACATGGAGTACGCTTGTTCAGAACACTGTGCCAAACCTTCAGATCTTCTGCACAGTCATTTAAAAAAAAAAAACTTCCTAATTTTTAACACTAAACTTCTACTTAAAAATCTGTGACCTCGTAAAAAAAAAAAAAGTCCATTTAAAATTTGAGGCAGGCATTACTTTTTCCAAGGACCTGTCCTCCAAGTTTGCAAATTGGCTCCTTCAGACAAGGACAGCATCCAGCTTGCAGCAGTGAAATTCTGGTTCTGCAAAGGCCAGAGTAGCCTTCAGAGGCTTGATTTAGTGCCTGCAGATATGACCGAGCCACAGAGAGCTCCAAGAGAGATTAGGAGCAAGCCCTCACCCAGAAACATAAGTGCCTTGCCGTTAAGTCCTTGGACCGCCCTACTGAAAGGAGAGCCAGAGCAGCATTTGTCCCTGCAGGAGATGCTCGGCATGGCCACGTCTTCACATTAGGAAGCAGTGCAGTGAGTCAAGACAGCGGGGTGACTTTTGGGTCTCTCCCATTGGCACTTGCCTGTGTGGGGTTGGGGCTGTGTGACCTGGGACTCTGGGTGATGATTATGCTGGTGTATTCGGGCTTGATTTCCTACAACACAAGAGGGTGTGGAGACAAGTTATTTAGCCCCCCCTAAGAAAGAGGCGTGCTTAAATATGGATTGAAAAATGCAGTCTCAAGGGTCACATTTTGAGCAGTGCTGGATTTTGCAGCTGTTCTCCAATGTACACTGTTGCTTTACTTGTGAAGCAGAGGAAAGGAAAATGCTTTCCTTGTACTCATAAATGATTTTTCTGGGCAATTACCAGACTAGAGTAGACAGGCATGCTAATGCCCCATCTCCCATATTTTGATCAGAACTGTCTTGCTAACAGCCCTGCGTCTCAGTAACTGACACTCTTGTAAATATTTATGAGCTAATTCCCCGCCCCAAAAAGCAACGGCTGTTATTTCTAAGAGCACACAGATGCTGCATGTGGCCTGAGCCTGCTCAAGTTGGCAGACATTGCTTCAAGCTTGTGAGCACACACACAGACACACAAAATGTGCTGGCAAAAAAACCTGTGGTGCAGAAACAAAGCATGAAACGAATGCTTCCCTCCTGGAAGTGGTATAGGCTAGCCGAAAGTCAGTTTTGTCTCCCTCGCAGGGTGTGCAAGGAGAACTGAACTGAAGGAACTGGTAAATGACCTTCAGTCAGCTCCTACCTCATGACTTTTTATTTTCTGGCTCTTCTGATTTCATTCTCCTCCCAGAAAAAATATGCTGTGTTATCTTTTCCCTTGTGACAGCATAGTCTGTGGCTGCAATTTGAGTGTGCATCACATTTTGGCAGACCAGCATCCCCTAAAGAATAGACACACGCCCCTGCCAAGACATCTGACCTCCACAAACCTGTTGTCACTTTCCCAGCCCTTTACTCTTTCCACCTGCACAGCTGTCTCTTGTGTGACACCCTACTCACTCAGCTGCACAATCCTTGGAGCTCAGCAGTTATAGCTCATCTTGTTTGGATTTTTTTCTTTATCTTTTTTAGGGAGAAACTTATTTCTTCCTGACATTTCTTAATCCCACACGGAGGACCACAGGTGATTTCTGTTTGGATTTTTTATTTCCCCTCCATGAGGTCTAACTTTCTGTGCTTCCAGCTGATGAAGTTAGAACATGTAGCTTTGTATGCAGCGAAGAGCTAGTGACTACTCATGTCTCAGCCTCCACAAACCTCAGTGCTACTGAGTGCAATGTTTAGCCTTATCTTGTTCTCAATTTGCTGTTGCAATGAGCGGAGGGAGGAGAACGAAGCAGCTTGACTCGAAGAGGCATTCAGTCATGCAAGTTTCTGCCTTGTTTTCTTGGGATCTGAAGGGAGGAGAGGCAAGAAGGTCACCGTTAGTCAGGACTGTGAAAATTTTGGGCAATCAGTGTGAGAGCTGATGAGTTGATTCCCCCCACCCCTCTTCTCTTTCCTTCAAACAAATAACACTGAATTAGAGATAACACAAAGGTGCCCAGCCAGGAGCACTGTCTGTTAGTGATGATGCAACTTGTGTGGTCCCAACTACTTCCAAGTCTGAAGCAGTATTAATTTTGTCCACTATTCATCAAACAGCAATTCTTTTGCCCCAGGACTCCTGCAGAAATTTCTCACTGCCTTGTCAGAAAAAGCCAGCAGACAGCCAGCTCCAACAGCCAGAAAAGTGATATACGTAGGAATGAAAGAAAGCAACAGAAATCCTCACGCTCTGCCTCCAAGACAGTTTCCCAAATACTGTTCTAGCACATGTTCAGTCTAACTGATTTAGTATAGTAGCTCTGTGGAAGAAGTTGGTTCATTCCTGGAAGGAGCCTGTAAAAGGGCCTGTTTCTTTGTGGAATAAGTTCTCCCAGAAGTTCAGGTTCAGGCACATTTATTGTCTTGCATCCTCAAGGATGCCAACACAAGGGAAAAACAGCCATCGTGGCACTCCTCATTGCTTTTTGAATGATTGGGTTTGTGTCTAACTTAACTACAGTTTGCTGTGGATTGCAGCCATCTCCAAAGTGAGGTCAATGGAAATTGTTCAACTGTCTTGAATGAAAGCTAGATCAAACTCCATTATGCTATATATAATAGTTTTAATGACACATACACTATTTTTGTTTGTATTTTACCCAAGATTGTGGGAAAAAAAAAAAAAAAAACAGGAGCAGGGTGAAGAACAGGGCCAAGCATGTTTCAGAGATCTCTCCTGTTTGTTTGATAATAGGTTTTCAGTTCCTAGTCAGATGTTTATGGGCAAGTGTCTGTGTCAAACACTGAACTTTTGTGCTTAGAAAGGGATAAACTGCACACACCCCTACGGGAAGCTCTGTTAAGTATTCTCACCTATTGGCTCCACAGGAGTAGCTCTCAGTAGCTCATGCAAAATACACAACAGGGATTAATTACTAGCTTGATCCTGACACATTCACAATAGCAGCAGAGTTTCTCTTTGCTCACCAGCAGACAGACTATCCCACTTTGTATGAGCCTCAAATAATGAGTTGGCTGTGGTGGGTCTCTCAAAATTTCCATTATGCTACTGTGGGTGTATGTTTGATGCCTCTGTTTGGACAGAATAAGGAAAATGGGTTTTAGACAAATCCATGCTTCACTGAACATTGCTGGGCAACTCACCATGGGCCTAAGGCCACCCATTTGCCTGTTCAGGCTAGAGTTCTGCTAGGTAAAACTAAGGGTAAAGTATCTCAATGGCCCTGGCAACCCTTGTCTGCCAGACCTCCCATGGGGCTGGCAGTCTACCTCTACCTGTCCTAGGGCCGGCCTTCAATTAATTCCGGGGCTGATAGTTTGCCAGATTGCCATGGGTTACAGCTTCCCCTTCCCGCTACTGCAGGTTTAGGTGACAACAACCTGATCTAGCAAGGTGTTTTATGTCTCCTTGTTTTTCCCACTTGCTCTCTTTCCACTGCAGTGATAAATGCTGTGTCACAAGCATTAGGCACATCCAATGCCCTCCTATCATTTTGACTTGGGAGCCTCACAGTGTAAACCTGCCCTGGTGTAGGTGGCAAACAGCAGCATTTTGACCATATCAAAACATACATTTGATGTTACAGAATGCAAACCTCATAGGAAGGGCACTTCCCCAGAGCTTCCTGTAACCTATTAATTCAGGCAGGCAGTGGATGCCAGGACTCTATTCCTTATGAAAGGGAGGCAAAGGGAAAGGAGAAAGAGGGAGAGAGGAAAATTTCCTTGTTCTTCTGCCACCAAAAGTGTGCATCCCCCAGGAAGATGTTCCAGGGGCAGCATCAGGCTACTTGGATTCCCAGCTTGCCAGAAATTACTATATCTGGAATTTGCCAAACTGTTTGGATCCAAGCATAAATTTGTCACCAGGAGATCTCTAACTACATGCGGGAAGCTGCCAGAGGAGGTCAGGTACAGGTCACTCATATAAATACAGCACGAATATGCAGCAACTCAAAAAGCTGCATTACATGATCAAAACTGTCCAGATTCACATCGGCATGGATGTTAGAAATTTTTGCCTTGCATAACCACTGATGTTACAAAAATGTCACTGTCAACAGTGAGGGTGGCATTTTCAAGCATGTTCTGAGCAAGCCAAATCCTCCTGCTGGCGCCAAAATCAAGGGAAGTTTGACTTCAAGGGCTAGCAAGCAGCACTGACTATGCAGGGGAAGGGTGAAGGATGAGTCTTATACTTCTGCCCCACTTTTCCTTCCCCAGGAAATGGAGCAGATCGGGAAGTGATCCCTCCTGTATCCCACTGTGCCTGTAACTTGGTAACAGCATCAACACGCCTGCTGCTGCTCGGTCAGGACAAATTGTATTCCTCAGGAGGAGAGAAAAGCCATCCCAGAAGTAGTCACACCCATCCTGGGGTCCCTCTTGGATGTTGTCCTGCAGTATCATGGTGCCTCTGCAAAGCAGATTTGCAGCAGAATGGTTTCACCATGAAAATGGTGTGCCCATGAGCCATTCTCCTTCCTACTGCTCAGCCAAGCATTGAGCCCAAAACGAATGGGAAGAACCTTCTGGAAATGCAGGGACATCCATGTCAGAGCTGGGGTTCACATCCTTGCTGGGGCAGCAAGCACTGGGATTGACAGTTTTCTTGGCTCTGGGTGGAGCTGCCTGCTGATCCAGGGACCCATCTGCGGATGAATCACAGATTTCCTTGGAAAAAGGCCTTCCGAGGGGAGACAAGGCAGCCAGCTACTTAGGTCGACAGTTTCAGGGTTTGGAACTGAAAGAGTAGTGTTTGGCCACAAGCATTTGAAGCCAGGAGACTGATAGCTGGTAGTGACTGAATGTAAAGGGCACTTGTTAAGAAATGCCACTGCTGATGCCATGTCAGTGTTTTACAAGGAACAGCACTGCCAAATCTGCAGGAAGAAAATTACTCGATCCTGAAATGTTGACATACCAAATCAGTTCAGCACAGGGGTAGCCTTAGGGACACAACCAGACTCCAGAAACTGGTGGGGTGTGCATTCAGCTTTCAGCACATGTTTCCCTATGGCTGGCCCAAAGGCAAGGGCTTGAAATGCCTGTTTTCTTGATTTTCATATGGAAAATGGCTGTGTGCAATCTCAGCCAGCACAGTGGGATCATAAAGTTGGAGTCCTCCATCACAGTGCAGGTACTACATGGGCAGCTGCAGGGCTTCAGCTCTGGCCAGTAGCAGTTGCCTCTGCATATGAGCTTGGCTCCTTGTTCTGTATTCTCTAGTCTATTTTTCATTATATCTCCCAGTTATTTTCCTTCAATTTTTAGTACTGTTGCATCTTTGTCAGCTGGAAACATGCTGAAGGCTTCAAGTCATTGACACAAGTCAGTGGGTAGCAACACTTTTGAATTAAACCAGTAAGAGTTGTTCCGATCCCCTTGGCCCTGCAGATGCACACAAGGCATTTGCCCCTTGAAGGGTGTTCAGATGTTGGTTCAGTAGGTATTATAGCATTATCCAAGAGACATTAAAACACTACACAGGGAAACAGAAACTTTTTTTTTGAACTTTTTTTTGTCCAGTTACATGCCTTATGTCAAGCTCAGACCAACCAAATATCCCTCAGGTAGGAGACGTTTGTGGTCTGAGCCCAGATTTTACAACCCAGGCCCTTTTGCAAATGAATCTCACAACAGAAGTAGTAAATCGGGTATCAGACATTTGGTATCCTGACTCCAACTGTCACCAGCAGATGTTTTAAGAAAAGCACCAGACCAAGTCACACCGATATCTATAAAGTAATTTTTTTTGCCCTGTGTTCCTCAAGAAGCTCCTAGAAAACAGCACTGTAAGGCATTGGAACTATCAAATTTAATGAAAATTGGCAGGCCTCCCCCTGTGAATTTCTGCAATCTCTTTTTTTCTTTAATTTTATTCAGACTTTTGGCATCTGTAGCCTCTTGTGCATGTAATTATGCCCTGTGTAGCATTTTTTGCTTCCTTGTTAAGTTCATTGGAGGCCCCTTCATTCCTGTGTTGCGAGATGCAGTGAATAATTATCAGCCCCACTAAACTCTGAGTAAAGTTAGAAGGATTGCGAGTGAAGCCAAAGAGGATCTCAGAGTCCCAAAACGATGAACAGTGCATATTTTTTATCGTAGATAGAAGATATCATGTGTAAGATTTCAATCTAGCATTTTATCTCAAGTTATTTTTAAAATCTTCTTGCTAACAGATAATCCTTTGTCTGGAGTGGCATAAAAGGGCAAATGTGTAGTAGCAGCTACTTGACTATATGGTAGCTGTCCAAGAAAAATATTTGTGCAAGTCTTGCTGAGTCATGGTATGTTTCCAAATAGGCAGTGTGTCCCTTTCATTGACAGGATTTATCTCATGCAAGCCAAATCCAATACTCTGCTGCACGCTCAGGGAAATAGTGCTCCTTGTGTGCAAAAGAGACAGCAACGCTGTTCAGCACAGTGTGTAAGTATCATAGTGTCATGTCTGCATGTGGTGTGTTAAACAGTAAAATAGATAGGCCTAAAACTTTATTGTTTTGTCTAGACAGGTGCCACCTGGTGCCCAGACAGTATTTCACAATTTTTCACATCCTAGATTAATGGGAGGACAGATCATTAGCATGCTTTGCTATTGACTTGAAGATCTCACATGCAAGACATACCGATACCAAGTCATCTTGTCCATTCCCCTGCCAGTCCACAACTGTTGGACTGTGATATGCTACTGACACCAAGCTATAAATCAGGCCTGTTTCTCTTGAAATGGAGACGAGCAGCAGCCTAGCGGCTTGCAGATCCTCTTAACAAACTTCATCAGGGCAAGTAATGACGCCCAAATGCAAGTGGCTTCACATTGCTGGAGGTTTTGATCTGAACATTTTGTACAGCCCTCGCCAGGAACTCTTTCTAAACAAGGCACAGCCTCCCAGCTGTATCACACATTGGTTACCTGTCTGGGGCAGTGGTAGCAACGGGTCTGAGCAGGGACCACGCAGCCAACATCCCTTCTCCACCATAGGGGTTGTGGAAACATGCACCTTGTTTGCTGGTGCTGCCCCTCTCTGCAGATGTGCACCTGCCTGGACCCTGTGGTCAAATGAAAGCGGTGCAGCATTGGGAAGAAGGGAGGGGAGAGGGGAGCAAGGCTGTTCTGCCACTTCTCTTGAGAAGAGCACAAGGCATAGGGAGTTCAGGGTCTTGGAGCACCAAGACAGCTCACTGTGCTCCAGAACAGGAAGAATGATGGCAAAGGCACGGGGAGTAAATCCCAGCCAAATCTGAGTGAATTCAGCACGGGAGCGAGCATGCCTGGTATCACATCCCTTGGGAAAATGGCATGCTCCTCCGGTAAGGAACGCCCCGTTCCCTGCTGCCCTTTCCACACAGAGATCCTGTGTCATCCCGCCTGCTCCCAGCCAGCCATGGGAAGTTCCCTGTCTTCACCGTAACCAAAGCCCTCCTGTTCTCCAGTGTCGCTGCTGTGAAGTTAGCACCGCTTTAAATAAGAAGTTAAATTTAGTACAGCATGAGCTCACCATTCAGGAGAGTGAATAACCCCCATTCATTCATCCAGCACTCCTCGTTTCTGCACAGATCCCCTCTTCCATTAAGTTGTTTGTTTACATAAAACTTTGCTAGCCTATATAAACTCCTGAGCTGTAACATCTCTTTTACATAAGAGCTGTGGGGGAGGACAGATAAACATGCAAGTGCCTCAACATGTTCACTCATGCCAGTAGAAATGTATAGTGTGGTTATCTCAGAGTAGCAAATTAAATATGTTGGCCTATAAATGGCATGAGATTTAAAGCATCCCAGCAGGCAGAAAAAAATATTTCTTTAATAAACATAATCAATTAATTAATTGATTGCATGTTAGTCCAACTCTGTTATAAAACATCCTGCCTATCAGTTGGTGATGAAACTGTTATTTACTCAATTCTAAATTTTCAGGACACTACAAGGTGCTGTGTTAGCACAGAAATATGTCAGTGGTACAGAGTACAACCTTCACTTCAGCCTAACACCTCCTGCTTTGGAAGAAAATTGCAGGTACTGGCTTTAAGGGCAGCACTGAGCTCCTCAAATATTACCCTTTATACAGTTACAGCTGGCCACTGTACCACCAGTATGGACACCTGCCTCTAGGGAATACTCTTGGCTACATACAGCGAGACTATATAAAACAGTGACTTTCTAAAGATTTTCCAGTGAATGAGTGTGTATTTTCTCTCCTAAGTTTGAGAAACTTGAAAAAGATCCATGACGGTGTTATGGCAGGTTCTACGTCTTTGGTGGAGTTGCTAAATTGACAGATATTTCTTTTTTCCCCTTTTTTTCCTTCTTGCTAATAATAAGAAGATCCTAGTCCTGCCTTTGAGAACCACTGGCAGCCTCCGATTTCTTCATGAAATAAGAAAAGTAGTTTCGCATGTACCTCAGAACTCCACACCGGCAGCAGAGAGGAGCAGCAGCTCTCACATAACCGCACTGTCAGACTTTGCAAAGGCCTCTTAGGACCTCAAGTTTCCTTTGAGAAAGCAATATGTCATTACGTCCAGCTGAAGATGCGAAGTTTGAAACAGAATGAAATGGGTGAAGTGAAGGTTTTGAAAGACTTAACGGAAAATTTGACTGAAACAAATCTCTTTCTCCCCTTGCACAAAGCGTGCTTCCTCATCCTGCCCATTCCCATGCACACACACACAAGCACAGGCATATGCATTCATGAGAACACAAATAAAAGCCAAGGAAAATGGCTTTACAAGCTTCTGCTCTCCCCAACCACATGTCACTCTCATTGCTTCATGCAATGTACTACCCGAAATACTCAAGGTGAGTGATGATGTTGGGGATGTCTGCTTGTGCAGGTGATCTCAGAGGGGGTTTGGAGGAAGGGGAGCCTGGCACTGATTGTACTGCTGAAGGTGATGGGTTCTCTCATAGGGTCAGCCCTTTAGCCCAGGCTAAAATAATGTGTCCCTAAATATTCAAAAACCATTTGGTTTTGTGATGGGAAAGGAGGGTCCCACTTCTCCTTGCATCTTGAAAAACCTTGGCATATAAGAGCCAACCCCTTTAATATAATATATCCCAATTGAAAGGACAAAAAAAGTAACTCTTCTCCTACTTTATTATTGACTTTCTCAGTGAGGGTAATATTTACAAAACATTTTTTTCCAAGATTTCAAGGAAGGCTATTTGCAGAAAACATTTGCATTGTATTTGGACAAATGAGGGGAAAAAAAAAAAAGAAAGAATGTACTTCATGGTTTGCCTGGCTAATTGTAGTCAGGAAGTTTGGTTTTACTCCCCAGTTCTGATTGTCAAATATTTGCAATTAATTTTAAAATAGTAAAAATTCCCTTACTGAATAAGTTCATGTTCAAGAACCATGTGCAGAAAAAGGAGTTATGACTCTAGAAAAATCATACCAGTGACAAACATTTCTCAGTTGTTCTACAGACAGCAAACTCGGTTCCCTTTTGATTTTATTCCCAGCACATCTAGGTGTGAGATCAGAATCCAGCCACACATGCCCACAGAAATTGAGAGGAAGGCAGATGTTATTCCCATCTACATGAGACATCTTTCACCTTGGGAAAGTGGTCAAGGGACTCCAACCCATGCTGCTGTGAAGAACATCCTCCTTTGTCTCCTCCTCGTATCTTTAGTGTCAGGACAGTGACCTGTCATGCTGAGACCCCAGTGCTCTCCCATTCTGACCTGGACACCAGAGCAACCTGGCTGGCTTCTTCATCTGAAGTCTTATTTAGTCTATAGTGTCTTAATGTGTTCCTATAGCACCCAATTTAACCCACCAAAACAACATGACTTTGAGCACACATTATAGGCTTATAACTGCAATTGCCTACATTATAACCACTGTGATATTAAAGCTGTAATAAAGCTGTTTGAATAAAATGAAATGCATCTGTTTTCAGAAACAAACCCAGTGCTGGAGGAGGAAGAGAACAGAGAGATCAGAATTAGTGTTATCCTTTTCTGATATCTCTTTATTTTATAAAATATTGCACACATGAGTTACAAAGGTTGAGATAATAAGAAATGAACATCTCTGCTTGGGATGTATTTCACAGCCATCATTCATGAAATGTGTAACAAATAATCACAGGATAATAATTATTATATAACCTTGGAGAAATGAGACTATTAAAGTCCCATGAGTCAGTTAAATTTAGTCCACAGTGTGTTTGAGAGGCAATTCCTCTAAACCAAATTTGATCATGTTGAAGGCAGTGTCCAATCAATTACGGAATTTATGCTTTTAACAAGCATTTTGATAATTTAAATACAACTGTTAAATAGAGTCACAGGAACATGTGAGGATTTCTGTGCTGTTCTGTTGATCAAATTTCACAATATGTCATCTGGGATAAAGCTGTATACATGCCACAAATGGTCTAGGCAGGGCACTTGCAGGGGGTATGGATACATCAACTGTGCTGCAAATCCTCTTCTCCTCAGGAGTCTCATCCGGTGCCACTGACTGCAAGGCTCCCTCTGCCATCAGTGGGAATGGGAACTGAAGTACCAAAATTGTTAATTTTTGGTTCATCTTCTCTCTCTGTATGAGTTATAAAACCAAACCAGAGACTGAAAAATATTTTTGTTTGCAAACAACTTTTTGAGTAACAAATTTTTATTTCTCTTCTACTATCTCACAATCCCTTTGTTTACTCCCATTCAAAATAATTTGAGTTACGTGATAGTTATCCAGAAAGTTTAGAATTCTCTAGAGCAGCACACTGTATAACATACATTGAAGAAAGCAGAAGTCTCAAACAAAAGGAGGAGGATGGAAAGCTGTGAAGGAAGGTAAATTGTGAAAGCGATTCAACTTCCAGCTTTTAGCAAGCTGAAAAGTCTACAACAGGAGGAAACTCTCAGAGTAAAATGCATCTACATACCAAGGCAGCAGAATGTCTGTCTACCATTTAATCATCAAAGGACATCACCATTTAGGTGCTAAGCCCTCCTGCTGGATCATGATGCAGAAGTGATTATCAACCTTGGGGAGCAGGCTGCAGAGAGCTTCTCTGTGAGTCAACCCTGAAATGATCTCTTTCCTTTTACAGCACAGGAAGCATTTCGATCCTGACCTGCACATTTCAGTGTATGCTTATAGTGCAAAGGCTGGAATGCTGGACAAGGAAAACCAAATTTTCCACTCTTTTATAACTGCAGACCCATGTTGACCTGAACATGGGGGTCACTGAGAGAAGGAATTGGGCTAGGAAAGTGCAATGAAAAAGGCTACCCTTCTGAGTTTGTGGGACCCCTTCTTTCATAAAGAAAGTGAGGGAAACTTCATAGCACATGACATAACAGGCATCTAATTTGACCCCACATGAAAACAAGAAGAAAATCATGATCGCAGTTTCAAAGCAATCTAGCTGGGGGGAAATTGAGAGGTAGTAGCTGAAGCCAGCGCTGGGATCCTGGAAGGCAGAAAGGCAGACTGTCCTTTGGACTGGGAATGGGTGTGTTTGTTCTCATTAGCACATGGTGCAGGTTTTACAACCTGCTATTGCACCGTTTGCTTGGTGTAAGATGCTTCGCAGATTAGGAGGAAGTGCTGGGTACCTGGACCCACACCACTACATACATACAAGGTCTGACCCTGCCCTCTTTAGAGAGAGTGACAAAACCCCTGCTGCTGCAAGCACTGCAAGACTCTGGAATTTGCACCCTCCATTACAGAGATGGAGCAGCTGCTGGGCTGTGCACTGGGGCTCACCTTGGTAGAGGCTGCAGGCACCTCTGCTCAGCTGGGGATGCAGCTCACCCTCCATCCCTCCAGACTTGCCTCCTCACCCCTTCCACCACAGAGAAGGGAGAACAGCCAGGTAGCTGACAAAACCTAACAGAAATTAATGCTGAGGACTATGAGGTGGTCATAATGTGGTAACAGGAGCTATGTAAGGATCTCCAGTAATTATTTTATTTAAATTGAGGGCTTTGGGGATCTCGAGGGTATTTTTTAGCATCCAAACCTCAGTAAACTGTTGCATCATAGTAGCATGATGTCAGGACTGCTAAGTAAGTAAGACAGCACTGGTCATTTTGTGCTCACTGTGCAGATATCCAAGCATTTTTAGCATTTCAATTTTTGCAGCCCAAGCAGAGCTTCCTCTTTCTTCCCACTGTCTTGGCCAGTTGTGAGCTCTTTGCTTCAAATGAAATAGACACCAGTGGTCTTAAAAAAATAAACTATTCTATTTTGGCCACAACCACAATTAAATATGGTTATTAAAAAAAAAAAAAAAAAAAAAAAAAAAGGTTGTGATGTAGCAGAGATTAGCTCACATTATAGGAAAACAGCAGAGGAAGGTATGTGCTTTCCAGTTTTGTTCCTCATAATGGTTGGCAGAGCTTTTCAAGCTTACCTTTCAGAAACCAAGGCTACACCTGGTAGCCCCACAGATGGCTGCTCTCCACTGCTGTTTCTTGGATAGACTCAACAAGTGTGTCCCAGTTATGGAAGCCACACCAACCACTCACTCAATGGCACTCCTACTTTGGTGGGATAATGCACATACCTGCCTCTGGCTATATTTTGTATCAGCAATGATGCTCTGGGACAATTGCTCCTCACTGCCCAAGGAAAAAAAAGGTAAAACCTGTCCTCAGAGGAACAAAATTTCTCTGGCACTGAAGTATCTATTACAATTTGGAGATCTTTTAGCAGGGAATTGACATTTATTGCTTGAAGTTGGGCTGTGGACCATGTGTAACCTAGGCAGTCTTACCTTTGCTCTGCAGATGGACAGTTTGCAACATGCCTTGTGCAGAGTGCGAACTCTCCCTTTTTCCACCCTCTCCTAAATGGCAGGTTGTCTCTGAAGGCCACTCATGCCAGGCATCCACCTTCCTTACTTCTGAGCCTGTAAACTGCAGCACAAGGAAAGGTGGCCAGCAAACTTTGCAGTGGGGCTTACAGTGGTTAGGAGCTGCTGTCAGGAAGGGAAAACCAGAACGAGAAGGCAAAGACTGGAAGGGAAAAGGAGATAAATAGTGATGCAACCTGCCACATTTCCGCAAAAGGGGCTGTGTTTCTCCCTGCTTTTGGTGCAGGGAGAACCATACTGCAGGCAGAGGCAATTAAACACACCTCAGAGACCTACCAGGTGCAGGACCAGGCCTTTGGGCTGAATTTCTCCCTTAGCACCAGACAGCTTTGTTGCAGGGAAAGGCAGGAAAGATGGGCTGCAATGCTTGAGGCAAGCTTTGGGGTAAGATCTTAACAGACACCAAATGAACCTCACTGTGGATTTCACACTTTTGAAAATATAAGGCTCCGTGCTTGACAGGAGTTTGCTCGTCTGTGTAACATGAGATGAAGGCAGCTGCCAGTGGTCCTATAGGCTCCTGGTTTGACTCTGTCAATGTTATTATGTTCATGACTGTCAAAGAGGATGTGGAAGTTAAAAGGAAAAAGGAAGTGGCCTATGGCTTCAGAAATGTCTTTCGCTACAAAAGGAAGTATGTGAAAAGAAAACAGTAAAGAGTATCCCCAAAAAGATTAAGATTAAATTCTGCAATCTTTTTTTTTTTTAAATAATGCTTGAAAAGATATGAGGAAGGGAAGAAAAAGGTAAAAGCCAAGAGCATAAATGCAGAAGGACATGAAGGGACCTGTTAGGAAGGGAAGTGCTGCCAGCAAAACGTTGGTTTGCTTTCCCTGGGGAACTCTGTACTCCTGGAAATGCCTAATATAGGTACTGAGTTAGCATGGCGATCACACTCACCAACCCAAGGAGTCCAAGCTTGGTGGCCAGGGGTCATGCCTGTCATTTGGGAGGTATAGTTCCCCTCAGGGAGGTATAGCCCATGGTATAGGGGTGCAGTCCACACCTCTTGCCTGGTAGAGAAACAAGCTGTTTCTCCTCTCCCTAAAGTGGGGCTTCGCATGGAGCTGCCATTGAGGAGCCCATGGGCCTGTTCAAGTCAGTCTGGACAGGTGGACAGAGGGGACTGCCGGGCACATCCCTCAGACCGACGGGGTGGCCACAGCCCTCTCGTACATGCGTTCCAAGATGCGGTGGATGCTGGCAAAGCCTGGCCGGTCAGCAGGTAGCTTGCTCCAGCACAGGCGCATCAGGTTGTAGAGCTCCAGGGGACAATTGTCTGGGCAGGAGAGGACATTCCCATCCCTCACATAGTAGATGACCTCCTCATGAGCCATCCCATAGTAGGGCTGCATGCCGTAGGAGAAGATCTCCCACAGCACCACGCCATAGGCCCACACGTCAGACTCTGTGGTGTAGCGGTTGTAGAAAATGGACTCAGGGGGCATCCAGCGGATGGGGATGGCGTCGTTCTCATTCGCTTTGTAATAGTCAGCTGAATACATGTTCCTTGAGAGACCAAAATCGGCGATTTTGACCACCATGTTCTCCCCCACCAGGCAGTTCCTGGTAGCCAAATCCCGGTGGACAAACTTGCGCTCTGAGAGGTATGCCATGCCAGCAGCCACCTGCTTGGCAATGCAGAGCTGGCTGGTGCAGCACAGTGCCATGGGGTTAGGGAGGCGCATCCGTGCTTCCAGGCTACTGTGCACCAGGCTGCAGAGGTTGCGGGGTGAACGGTCACGCAGGTACTCGTTGAGATCCCCATAGGCCATGTACTCAAATAGCAGGCACATCGGTTTCCCAACAGCACATACACCTGGAAGAAGACAGATGCACCATGCAGGTCATTTGGGTAGCACAGAGGTTCTGTTGTGCAAAAACACAAAGGAGAGGCTTTCAACAATGCATGAAGGGACAGAGAGAAACATGATGCATGCAAATACCATCAAGTTTTCACGCATCCCTTTGTGTCTTTGAAGCTCCTTCACCAGGGACCTATTGCTGAACTCTGTGGGAGATGCTAAGAAGTCATGTAGTTGTCTGACTTCTCTGGACATCCCAGGAAAAATATACACTTTTGGAGCTATGTTTAATTAAAAGCCCAATCCTGCTTAAGGTGGCATTAACAGAAGTATTGCCTCTTCCCAGCTGAGACTGGAAGGACATAATTTCAGGAAGTAACCTTTATAGTTCTGTTCATGGTATTTTTTAATTATTCTGCTTGTTGTAATTATGTACTTATACTGCTATGGGTGTAGGGGCTACACATATGCAGGAAGACTTCAGGAGTAATCACAAGGGGCATGTTCAAGGGTTCAGTGGGACGATGGAGATGCAAAGACACTTCCATTACAACTTCTGGATTCTTCTTATTTTTTTTAAAGCAGCTTATGCAGAAAATGTTGGTTGCAGAAATTACTTTTGGCATGACATATGCTCAAAAATGAAAGAAGAATACGAAGAAAAAACAGACATCAGAAAGGAAAGAGTTGCCACATTTGATAGATGCAGGACCTAGTCCCACTGAAGGGTATATGCTTGGCCCCACACCAGCTGGGGGCCAGCATCAGTACAGGACCCCAAACCCATATTACTGAGCATACAGTGATCGGGCAAAAATATTTGCGTGCCTGTTACTAAATTGCCAACTGGCAAAAGCCAGCCTTTAAAATGTATGTGTTTTTCTTTCTTAGGGCCATCATTTAGCAACTGGTGATCCAATTTATTGTGAAATCTGAAGTTCTTGTTGATGACCAAACACTTGAATATTTGAGGAAAAACAGATAGCTGTTCCTAGTGTGATAAAATCAGGATCTGATGAGGAGTGTATGTGAGAGCTTTATCATCTAAGCTGTCTTCAACAACATGGCTGTTTTCTCCACACCCCCACAATGTGAAACTAGTTTGTTCCTGTACCTTTGGCCTTTCCTGACCTAAAATGACAATAAACCAAATGTTTATTTTAATTTGGGGCATTTCCTGCTTTTCTCTTCTGTAGACAAAGTACTTGCATCAACCCAGCTTTCCCAAAACTGGGGTTTATCTATTCCCAAATTTTGTGGAGCTTCTTATTGAAATAAATGAAGCTCTCAGCTGCCTGTTCACAGGGATCAGATCTGCATACCACAACTTAGAGCAGGATTGCCAGGTGAAGGTGGCTAGCAACATATAGTTCAGCCAAAAACTGAAAATTTACTGAAATAAAATTTGGTCGGCAGCTTTCTTCTCAGAAGAATGTCCTATTAGCCAAGCTGCAGCATTGAGAATTTCTTAAAAAAAATGAAGGGAAGAAAAGGGAAGGGGAAGGGGAAGGGGAAGGGGAAGGGGAAGGGGGAGACCATTTTTGAAGTTGGCATTTTTTGTTTGTTTCATTTTGCTTTTTTAATGTTGGTGAGGATTCAGACATCACAATAATCAATGGGACCATAAAACTAACAAGACTTGTGCCTACTTTTTTTTAAGTACCCTCAAAATATATCACAGCTCCAGAAAGCTTGTGCCTTTCCTGTGAGACAGCTGTGCCAACGTTATTAAACTGGAAGCAGAGCTAGGCAGCAAGATGGCCAACAGTATATACTCAATGCAAGACAAGGAGGGTTTATTATGATGCACCATCCTGTTAAGATAACAGCATCAGACCTATGTTTTGAGACTTGTTCTGGTGGACAATTTAGCAGAGCATGCAGTGGCACATAGAAAAGCTCACCTCCTTCACAAGACTCATTTTCTTTTGCAAAAGAGACCAATATTGCCATTTGCATTAAGCAGCAGTCATGCATGTGTGTTCACCCCTGCATACCCAACAACCCCACAGCAGATTTGCAGAAGGTGGTACCCTGGACATGGGCACTTCATTCAGATACCTAAAAGCTTGACAATATTCGGGTTGTCAAACTCTGCCATGAGGGCTGCCTCCCTCTGAAAGTCAGCCTGCATGTCTGCAGATGCTTCCTCCTTCAGCATTTTCACTGCCACCATTGTGAAAGGCTCATATGGCAGCAGCCCTGGAGCCCTGCAGGGAGAGGGGAGAAAGGAAAGCCTCAGTGATGGATGAATGCACACCAAATGTAGGGTCAATTTCTGGTGCAAAAAGATAGGCTGACAGAAAAAAAGAAAAGGAAAAAAAAAAAAGGTGGAAGGCCCCAGCACCAACTGAAGGAACATGAAAGACCTTCACCTCTCAGGCATATCTGCATTGCATATTACAGAGACATTTAATTTAGTTCAGGGTGGGACTAAATCCAGTATAGCTTTTTTTGATCACTGCTCTTTCTGCTTACAGGCTCTTTACTATGACTGGTAAAGAGATAAATAAATAACAGGTTGGTAAGCCTCCCTGGGTTGGAGGTCACATCAGAAACTTCATGGAGGGCGTGATGGACTCTTCAGTCCAAACAATTTGTGTTTGGGGGATAATAATTGAGCTTACCAGAGATAAAAATAAACCAATTTTATATGAAAATGTTGAAAGAGCCTCTTTTCACTGTGTGTTGTCCCATACCTGGCACAATGGTGGCACTGGTACATACGGTTACTATTACAGTGAAAGTAACAATTACAGTAAGTATGTTCCCCTGGTTTTGTAAGGAAAATAGCCTTTTGCCACTGTTCTGTGTGTGTGTGTGTCTGTGTGTGTCTGTAATTCAAGAAGTTATAAACCCATTAGCTAATTTCAGCTGAATTTAATGTGGTAGATCTGAGGTCTAGGAAACAATAATGCTCCTGCAAGTTTTGTGGAAACAGGTGACAGGACATAAGGGACAGAGCATACAGGTGCCCTGTCTGAAGAGCAACATAATGCATGAATACACCCATGTTAAGACACTGGTGAATCCTCAGTTAGAGCTTAGAGACACATATCTATAGAAAACAGAGCTTCCTGACTTAGAGCAATCACAGACTCATTTTGTTTTCTTATCCACAGGTCACTGCGCCCTCAACAAGTTTAATTAGATGGGCTTGCCAAAGATTTAGGGGTAGCTGTTGCCAAAGAAGAGTAACTTTCCACTCTTCAAACATGTGTCAAACCTCAGACGTGCATTTTGTTGCCCACGTGAATTCTTCCCATGGGCCCTGCAGTTAAAACACACTCCTTACAGGTAGCCAGCCAAAGCCCATGGAAAGCAGTGCCTATTTACGTGTCATGTTACTACACCAGCCCAACTGCCCTCCCATTGCTCAAATGCCAGGTTATTTTACTGCTCAGTAGCCCCAAGAGGAGGTTCCGATTTCCAAAGCAAACTTCCAGTTTCCTTGTCATCTACTCCAGACATACGACAGTTGCAACAGTTGCACTTGGATGCTGTAAATGTCAAATGTCAAAAGATGGCAGGGTGCCCATCAAGAAAGGAATCTCACAGGTGGCCAGATCGCAGCTGAGACGCTCAGGCAAGGAGGTCCAGCATGCCGGAGCAGACTCCACACTTGTCTGCTACTGCCTCCATTACAGCAAAATGTCTTCCTTTTTCTCCCGTGCTGGCAGCAAGTTTCCAGTCTAGTAGGAGGGGCAAAGTACCAGCACCCACCAGCTGCTGTCTAATCTCAGCACTCGAGAAAGTCAGCAGCCTGAACAAACCAGTGGAGCATTTAAAAGTAAAAAGGGGAGGGCCTTTACTCTTCCAAACAGCCTCATTGTAGATTACCACTCATCGCTGGCTGGCAGACCTAGTGCAGATTTAGTGCAGTGCCAAAGCAGGGGCAGGCACAGCTTCATCTTGCATGCTTTGGAGAGAGAAACTCACCCCAGGCTAATGCCTGAAGTACACCCATCCTTCTACTCTTCACTGAAATCCTGTAATGTAAACTAACCTAAATGTAACTTAAGTGAGATTAAGCTGTACAAAGCCTTTTAACGGGCCTTCAGGCAACAGCAAGTAAATTCACCCTCGGTAGCTCATGTGCTACTTAAGCCCAGTTCGTAGCAGACCTGGGAAAATCATACTGATGTGGAACAGAGACAGACTCTGTTTGCAGTCTTGGCAGAGAGCTGTTGAAGTTGACCCCTTTGGTGCCCAAAAGACAGTCTTTGCACAAAGGGATAGGGGCATATCTGCAATGGGATGTGCAATGGGTAGCTGCTACTTCTGAAATTAACCAGGAGAATTCAGGTGGCAGGCCAGAACATGATGTGTTTTCTAGAAAATAGGTACATTTCTTCTAGAACTGTGAACCATCAACAGAAATTACCTTGGGTTTCCTCTCTTGTGATTGTCTAAATGCTTAGGAGACATGCCCACTGTTTGCACGCAGGATGGACAGCAGCTGTCCTCACCTTCACCATCAATGGATTTTTGCAACAGTTACAGCATTTGGCTTTTAAGTACCTGTCATTCAAAGAACTAACCAGCAGTGCAGGCAGGCATTTCACCCCGAGCCTATCTACAGAGTGCCTGACTTTAAGTTTCCAGTCACGTGTTCTTTCCAGAGCAGTAACTGTGAAAAAAATGAGGAGCAGCTTGAACCTGTATACGGGATTGTGTCCTGTCTCCCATCTTCCTCAGCATCACAGCTGGGTAGCTTCTGTTAGATCATTACATGATGAAATTAACATCTACTGAGGCTGGTGGAGACCTACTCTTACCCTACCCTTTGGAGAAATTTGTATCTGGGCAGGAGAGTGCTCTGAATTGGCAGAGGCTCATTTTGTTGTGGGTTTTTTTAATGAACATTCACACTGTTCTTCAGCTGTATTTGGGACAGCAGGTCAAAGAAACACCCTTTGCACTTGCAAAGAACATAAGGAGACTTCTGTCAGAGCAACTCTGACCTTAGGGACAGCCTTGTCTCTTGCAGAGACAACAAGCTGTGCCTTTGCAGTGGGCGTCTACTGGACTGCTAGCAAAGACCCCACATCCAGGCTTTTAGGCAATGCTGGGCTTCAGGCTTAGCCTGGGCCACGCAGCTCCAGCTCTGGGAGAAGACTTGCATACTGGTCTGCACTGAACCGCTTGGGGCTGGTGCTCTGGGAGCATGTGGGGCCAGTGTGATCCTCCCAGGGGCAGAGGACCCTGAGTCAGCCATCAAACACAGTAGGGACAAACTTGAGCCAGGTCCTGAATCTTGTTTTAAGGACAACTGTTAGGGTAACTGGTTACTTCCTCATCCTTTCCAGTGTGAAGCTTCACCCCGTGAAGACAGCAGCCTTTCAGGAGAAGCTAGTAAATGATAGCCAGACGCTTCCTGTCCTAACATGTTGCTTGACCCAAGAGTGAGTAAACACTGAATCAGGACTCACAGCAAGCCAACTGGCAAAGGCATCACTGGCACCGTGCACAGAGTTGTGTTTACAGGAGAGGGAGAAATATGAGACCAGAAGAAGTAAGAGGGTTGCTAAACTTAGCTCAAGATGTCCATTTAACACATGTAGACAAGTACATTTTATCCATCTGAGATGGGAAGGTAACAATTTGAGTTGTGATAGCTTCAGCGACACGGAGGGGTGCACAGCTGGCACTACTGGATCAGAGTCTGTGCTGATCTGCCAGAGGTGCACAGAAATGCCAGTGGCTTGAATGTTCCCTGGAAATACACGGCCTTGAAGGGACTTTTGATAGAGATATTAATAAAAATAAGGAAGCTCCTAAGAAGAAATATTTCTGTGGCTCCTCCCTAAGCCACAGACAACAAGCATATCTGAGGGTATGTACTCTCCATTTTGCAAATGCTGGCTAAGAAGAAGTGTTGCTTTTTTTCTTCCCCTTTTCTTTTTCTCCCAGTTTCCATTGACAATAACAAAAACATTTTATTAAAAGAAATTGCAGCACTGGGGTGGATGAAATCCACATAAAAGGTCTCTTCACCACTTGAGCGCTTGCTTAACCCAGTGAGTTACTGACATTTGAATGCCCTTTGAGAGGTCCTTCTTGATGTGGGTGAGAGTCATTTCCAGCTCAGAAAGGTCTGTGCAGCAGTCATATTGAAGATCCCAGTGCAGGGCCAAAGTGGCACTTGGCAGGAAGACTGCTTGCCATGCTTGCACACCCACACCGTGGTGAAGACCCCCACCAAGCAAGCGGGATGGCGATGCTCCACAGGGCATCCTGAGCACTGTGTTGAGGCTGGGATAAGGACTGGTCTGTGCCCCTGCGCTGGCTGGCACACGGCACCCCGAGCACAGCTGTGGTGCAGTTCCTACAGCTTTGTTCTCATTTCAAGCGCAGATGCGTTTAGCTTTGCCATCCAGGCTAACAATCAATCACAGGCTAAGCATCTGTGATTTTCCCACTGCGCGCCCTTCAAACTTTGTTATTTTTAGCTCTCCCTGTATTAAAGAAAAGTATGCCTGCATTTCTTCCATTAGAAAAAAAGCATCCCTTCATTAGAAAAAAAATCCATCACAGCTATTGAAACCAGTTCCCCGCTCTAATGCATTTAACCTGCACGTAACTCATTTCCTAGCATGCACATCAACAGCATAACTATAAACATTAAATGTATCTGCAATTATGACTGCTTTTTGCAAGGAGAGTCCTTTGTCTTTGAAGTCAATGGGAGCAGTCCCACCAGGCAAGTCTTTGCACATGGTGGGACTCTGATACTCCCCTGCTTCTTTTGAGGTCATCATACGCTACTCCAGATACAGCTACAAAATCAGTCACATCCCAGACTTGTTAACTGTGAAGGATAAAGAAAACCATCCTGAGTAAACATGGAACTGGACAGTCTGTCCATTTTCTTTCAGGAATTTGGGGATGGGATTTTCCAAGGAGACCAGTACTGGCCAAGGACTGTCCTGCAAAAATAATGGACTCTATCAAAGCTAACAAGACACCCTCCATCCACCTCAGTCTAGGCAGGACTGGGTTCATCTCTGGGTTTTTCAATGAGACATTTTTTGTATTTGAAGAAGTGCATGATCTCACCTCCCATGAGATTTGACAGAACTGGGATCTCATCTAATACCTTAAATTTAAAACAGGCAACAATGGCTGCAAATTCCAAGAATAAAAAATGAGTAACTAAAGGGGACACACAGAAAAAAAAAATTATTGGCCTAAGTGGATTGGGTTTTTAGGGGATTTTTGGTTTGGTTTGGTTTGGCCACTGAATCAAATGGAAACTGGGTCAGGACCTAACTGTAGCATGACACATTGCCATCTGTGGTAATTACTGGCCAGTGTTGGCATTATAATGGAGGACACCACACACTGACAATTTGCAAATACTGGAAAATGCAAGAATTTCACAATAGGCCACGTCACAGGCAATACTCTTGGCAAAAACAGTGATGATAAATATAGCTAAGCTTTTACACCAGACTTTGGTATGTGAGTAAGACATTATAACTACTAGAGACAACAGGAGTGTCATCTGTGACAAAAGTTTAACAAATATCAACAGGAGCTGTGGACAACAGAAACAGTTCTTCAAGCCTGAGTGTACCATTTGGTACACATGCATTTGATCTTGGTTTGAGTGAAAGAATGAATGATTTCCAGCGCCAGATAAGTGGTTGGCCGACTGCCAATTTTTCCCAGGTACCTCCTCATAAAGAGGACTCACATACAGGCCACTTACCTTGCTTGGAAGACTCTCCCAAATGCTCCTTCCCCAATATCTCTCACATATTCAATATTGTTCCTGGGATACTCCAAGCTGAGCAATTTTGGATTGAGGAGAAGGGGCATGCGCTGGTACATTGGGTTGGGGTGCAGCCGGTCCAGGAGGAGTTCAGAGGGAAGAGTGGTGAGCGTCGGTGTCTCTGACTCTCTGCAATGACACAGCAGTTTTCGATCAGTGCGTACACAGCCCTCAACCAGGAAATAACTATGTTCACTTCCTCTGGGGCTGGTTTCTTCCACGATGGAAAAGGAAGGTGCAGCAGGGCTGTCCAAAGAGCCTTGCAGGAAGGCATCATGCCATGTCCCCAAAATACACACCAGACCACCCTCTGCTCTGGCACAGGAACTCATCAGATCTTGCACTGGGCTACCACAGGCAAAGGGAGGGCTGCTTCCCCCCACCCCCACAGGTGTTTGCAGGACTCTGCTCTCAGAAACAGGCGAGCCCCTTTTTGAAGGGGCTGCCTTGAATTAAGCCCCAAGCTTTACCTTTTTTTGTTTTTCCACTGCTTTCGCCGACGGCAGCAAACCAGGGTGACAATGCCAAGGATCACAACCAGGGCAAAGCTGGAGATGATTGAGATGATAACAGTCATGGAGTATGTAGGGGAAAAGGGAGGAGGAGGGGGGAGATGTGGAGTCTCTCCATTTGGTTTTCTTGTTCCTAGTGGTAATGATACTGTAATGCAAACAAAATCAGAAGGTTATGCCTCTGCTAGTTTATAGGGCTTTATCTAAGAGGTATTTAGGGAGTCCGCCTCATGTCCTGGGAATTACTGACATTACAGATACAACTGTATGACCGCATGAGAGGACCATACTAGGGAAGCCTGGTTTGCAGAAAGCAAAACACATTTCTGCTTGCCAACTCTGAAAACCCAGGATCTGGTAAAGACCAAGACACAGTTCCCATTGATCTGGGAACACAATTTTGGTAAGGAATGTTTGCAAGAGTTACAGATGGGAGATCACATCTGATGGTCTCAACAGTATTCAAATATAGTAAAGTCTGCAGTGGGAAAGATCAATGGTCTACAATGTGGACCACAATGTATCATGTGTCCTAAAAGGAATCTGCAGGGAGGAGTGTATGACCAAGTAAGTACACAGTGATACTTTCCTGAAATATCCCCTTGCCTCCAACAATTTGCATCTCAGTGTCTTTATGGGGCAAATATGTTAAACTAGTGTAAAATACATTTGGCTGTATCATTAGAAAAATAATATTCAGGTTGTCAACTACTGAGTACTTTCTGAGACAGTCTAGAAAATGCTAATCTGTCTGTGCAGTGATTGAGAACAGAAATAAATTTAAACTATTCTTTTTAAGAAGAATGATACTGATACTGACTTGCACTCTTATAAGTCCACAGCACCCCTGTTCTGTGTGCAAGCAGAATTGTCTTGTTTCAGAACACTGAGATCCAGAAACTGTGCACCTTGCATGAAATATATTTCAAAAATTGTTCTATTCTTTGAACAAGAATTAAGAGAAAGACTTTGTTTCAACTCCACAGAGCAAAGATGTTTCTGTCTTTTTCAGACTTCTTTTTAGTTAAAATTGGGTTTTATCATTGAAAAAATTGCCAGAACCAAAACAACTTTGGAAAAGAGCCTGAAACCCTACCCTCTCCTCAAAACACACCTTGTAAACACAGTGGCAGAAATCATAAATTGCAGTTGCCTACCATCTCCACAGGGAGACACGCTGCAGTATTCCCAGGTCACGGATGGGTCTTTTGTGTAGCACCAGGGACGTTCATTCTCACCTCCTGGATTGCGGCAGTAATTCTCAGCATCAGCCAGCTCAGGAAAAACCTGAGGAGTCCTCCTGTGCAAATGGGGAGCCTTGGGGGAGGAAACAAATTGGATTAGTTTTTCAGTATATTTTTTCCTGCTAGTATTAGCCAAACAAAACTGAACAAAACAAATGAGCAAAAAAAGGCAGAGGTAAAACAGCCTTTCAGTAGTGTGCCAGAATGACAGAGAACACATCTTGCCATGGGAAGGGGAACTTGCAGACTGAAATACGAAGAGGGTTTGAAACACCAGTGAACTCAAGAATGAAGGCAACCTGTCCCCTGCTCAGCCCTTCCACTGTGACTGGGCTACCTGGCTCTGGGAAACCCTTTGGAAAAGCAGACCTCAAGCATGGGTCTCCATTTGGTGAGTCTCACACTGATGCACACCTGGTCGCTCCACTTCTGGCAGGGAATGCCAGAGGCCGTGATGTTGGCCCAGCCCTGGTAAAATTGGCCATTGCCACTGTAGCAAGTCCCTGGGGAAAAAAAAAACATCATGGGGTCAAGGTATCTCAGGCCATGTCTTGCAGCAAGGACTTACAAGAGTAAACTGCATGTCATTACATGTCAGCATGTGGCAATTAGCAACAGATCTAAAGCGCATAAAAGGCCCAGACAACTGCAAGCAGGGAACTGCTTAGCCTGTTGTTCACACTTAAATGGATTTTGAGCTCAATACATAAGATCAAATCTGGTAAAACTCCAAGGGGGAACTGGAGCTCTTTCAGACTGAGAAATCAAGCCATGCACCTGCAATGGTTGCATGACATCTACCTAGTTCACAGCGCTTCCACGCAGAAAGTGCAGAGCAGAACCACAGTGAAGCCACCCATGCCAAACCAAGGCAGAAAGCAAATTGCAGCACTGATTGCATCATTCCCAGCCTGCAGTCTTACAGAGGTGTTAACAGGAAGACACCCACATTCCTAGGGTAGGTAGCAGAGGGCTGGGATTCATAAAGTCCCAGTGATACAGTGGTATCCCTCCTCCCTGCCTCTGTATAGTGCTTGTCCTCTTAGACTGAATATTTGGAAACAGCCTTTGGTTTCCAGCATGCATGGAAACCACAGATCTGAAGGAATAGTATCAGTATAAAATAATACTCTTTATAATGAAGAATGTGTAGTTCACTTTCCAGACACAAGACTTACTCCAGCTGCAGAAAAATTAAGCAGAAAATCTTGAAAGGATTTTACTGCAGGAACATGTTCCCAAAACATAAATGTAGACACCATCTGTCCTTACAGGAAACTTTAATGCATGCTGGCATAATCTAGGAAGCAGGAAGACAATAGAGGAGATACAACCTTACAGACTTTAACACATGCTAGCTAATATTATATAAACTCTGCGGACCAGGGGCTAGAATTCTGGTTGATGGCATTGCATTATTAACCTTGTTAGATAAGTTAACAAGCCAGCAAGCACTGTTATCTTAATTTTATTTTCTATTGTGTTCTTGCAGCTCAGAAAAAGAAAAACAGGAGGAAACCTGGCCTGTTTTAAAACAAAGATTTTTGTTAAGCAAATCTTTTGCAGCTTCATGAAAGCTTTGTATAAGTTTTGATCCAAGTTTGAGACAAAGGGTATGTGTTTTAATTTATCTTCACAGATTGTCCTGTTTCTCCTGTTCAAGGAACACAGTAAATGCATCATGATGACTATCTGCTCTTTTCTTCTTGCATTACACACTGCACTCAGGATTGTAGTTATGGGTCTTTTATACACCCTTAGATTTCTGGACTTTCACCAGGCACTACACATGGGTAGGTAGAAAAAAACACCATGACAATGTTGTTCCAGGTGAGTGAGCTCAAACACAGGATCAAGTTCCTGTAGCCCAAGGCATGCAAATACCTCAGTACAGGAATGGCCATGGGCTTCCTGAGCAAACTTAACCCATCACAAATGCAAAGGAAAATGATCTAACTTGGACTTCTTTGACTGATATGTAAGCTACCGTGTTATGCCTCACATCTGCAACAAGCTAGCAGCCCCCACATGACCAGCATCTGTAGCTCTGGAGAGGTGTAAAATCTTGTTAAGCTGCCCTAAAACATAGTTGTGTGTCTAGGCCCAGCATTTTAAATTCTTGCATTCAGAGACAAGGAAAGCAATGCCTGAAACCTGCCTCATGACCGAGCTAGTAACCAACATAAAAAAGCTTTTGCACAGATCCAAAATGAACATCAATGTGACACCTTAGAGGAAGGAATATGGAGAGCTTTAGGGGCAACAGAAGCACTAAGAAAGCACCCCTGAGTCCTTGGTGGCCCGGAAAATGCAGATGGTCTCATATATGGTCTTGCTACAATGAGGACAGAGGGAATGATAAAGATGGTCCAATGGGGCTTTAATGAATAACTTTGATGGGCAAAATAGAAAATGGTTTGGATCATGCTCCCCAAACTTTTGTACACATAACAGTGTCTCTAAACTAAAAAAGAGGGGGCAATATCACTAAAATGTTACTGTTATGTGTCCTTGATTCAGAACTGAATAATGTGCATCTATACAATGCTACCCTGGGAAAATACTGAAAAAGCTGAAGAAAAAAGTCACACATTTACACAAGAGACAGAGACCATGTCCTGAATTTGCAGACATCCAAGGGGAGGCTGAAACCATCCCATGAATGCACCACTCATTTGCTGGCATCCCTCCCTTGTGCTCCTTTCCCCAGGGAGGGGATGGCTGCAGCTGCAGGCTGTAAGCATTGGGCAGTGATGATGAAGTGTCCACAGGTTGCTAAAGCCCTTGTCTCCCAGGTGTGCACCACCAGGTGCCTGGGGCTTGGGTGGCCGGGGGAGCCAAGGCCTTCCCATGAAAGAAAATTCCCCAAAATTCTCAATGTCACTGTTTTTCACTTTCTCTTTCCAAGCAGAAAGTGCCTGTGACTGCCAAATCTACAGACCTTGCCTGCTCAGAAGCATGGCAGGAGAGAGGTCCTTCCTTCTTCCTACAGGACAAGTTTAGTGGCTGAGCTTTAAACTCCAGTTGCATGTCAGCTGGAAGATCTGGGTGTGCATGTTTCAGCCATGACCAGCAGCAGGGCAGGAGGCCAGCAGAAGTCACAGCAGTGCTGCAGGGGATGGCTGGGTCTTGCCATTGGTCATGGGAGACATGCAAGAAACAGCCAGACTTCAGAGATAATTGGAAGAGAGTACTGGGGCCTTTTGGGTAGTAAGGTCTTGCAAGGCCAGCCTGACATCAGTAGTCAGTAACAGCATGTAAGGCTGGGGTGACCCCAGTAGCAGTGTCAGAAATACCAAATATGGGTAAAGCAAAACTAGAAGCAATGGGTAGAAAGAAGGGGAAACATCTGGAGGGGAGGGTACCAACTAAAAGCACCACATCTCTCTAATCACCTTCAACAGTTACCAGCCCATGTTCCCCCCACGTTCTGAAGAGCTGGAAATGTGCTTCCCCATGCCTTGGATGTGGAAGTTCAGGCATTCCCTGGTAATAACCTGAATCCAGCCAGCCAGGACCAGAGCAAAACACAAAAATGCTGTGCAAGCTGCATCTTCAACAAAGAATATCATGCCCACCTCTAGAAACATAGAGCCTGGAGCAACCTACTTACTGGTTATATTCTCCTTCTTAAAATCTGTAAAAAGACAAGACAAGATGTAAGGAGGGGTTGTCCAGGATGTAATATAACTGGGTGCTTGCTTAGGAGCATACTATGGGAAAAAGTTCCCTCCCAACAGTGCTTAAGCAGCTTGTTTCTTTCCAATGGCAACTGAATGGCAATTTTGCCATCATTAAGACTGATTTTGGCAATGAGATTGTTATGACCCTCCCAATAAAGAGCCAGGAAGGATTGAAGGATTTTTGCCGCACCCCAGTCGGATGAGACAGGCAAACAGCCGATGTGGCTGTCACAGGTCTGTGCACAGGCACTGACAGGATGGTACCCACCATCAGCCTTTACTTTAGTTGTAAGTTATGGATCACATCCTTCCCCCTCCCTCACCAAGACCACAGCTCTCCAGACAATGGGCAGCCTGTGCAACCTTACCAAAGAAAGGGATGCGGGTGCAGGCACTGGGGTCCTGGTGCAGGCTGGGCAGCCTGTTGCATTCAGGAAGCGTGAGCAGCATCAGCCCTGGCTTGTAAATGCCCTTCTGAGAGTTTTCCTCCATTGAGAGCCATTCCTTAAAGCAGTAGAGATCCTTTACAGCAAGGCAATTCTCTCTACATTATTTTGCAAAAAACAGTGAAATACAGCAGTCAATGGCTTGATAAAAATGGCTGCACTTAGCAGTGGTGTGCAGGGGTTGTAGAGGCTGACAGAAATCCATTAACAGGGCTGTGCTTCTTTAAGCCAGTCTGTCTGGCTCATAAACCATAAAGGAAACTCTGTATAAAATGTAACAGCTTCCTTTAGGAAACCCACAAAGCTGCATTTTTAATGAGAAGGGTTATGCTCAAAACACAACACACATCACAGTCTGTGAAGAATTCATTCCCATCTTTTCCTACAGATTTATTGCCATCTTCTACTAATAAACATCATGTCTGGGAGTTATCTTAGCATTTTTCAGCACATTCTAAACATCTTACCTGTCTTCTGCAAATTGTACATTAAAGTGTCATCTATCAAAGACAGGGGGTGAGCTAGAATTCTTAATCTTTTTAAACTAAATATTTGCCTGTATTTTTATCACAGAATCACCCATCCAATTTTCTTCTTTCTTCCACAGACATCTTTCAGTCCCTTTTTTATCTCTCAGCTGTCTGCAGCAAAACCTTTACTGTGACTGGTAAAACAAGAGACCTGTCTCCTACCCAGTATATTACCTCCATAACAATGTGAAACATTCACTGACAGGAAGTGCTTTGGATGTTTAAATGTTGCTTAGATCAGAAACTATTTGTGAAGAAGGCCAGGGCAGAAATACCTGCTCTAGCAAAAAAAAAAAAAAAAAGGACAATTTATCCGTGATTTGCTTATTTATGTACTCATTCACGAGACCCTGAGTTGCAAAATCAGCTTTGAGGTCATGTGCAGTGATTACTCTTCCTGAGCTCAGCTGAAGTCCTTACGGATTCACATCCTTCCCAACCATCACACAGTGATGCAGAAAATTACTGCTGGGGTCTATGGTGAGAGTTTCTGCCAAATTCATCACCTGGTGGGCTGATGCAGTCTGTTTACCTATACAACAGTTCTGGCAAGAGCAGATGGCCATGAGTTTCGGTGATGACTACCAAGGCTGCAAACCCTCTAAAGCACCTGAAGGATGGAAGCCATTGGGAATCCTATAAAGGCAGCAGCTTTTCTGCAACAGCAATGGATGCCCTTCCAGTCTGCAGGCTGAAGTCATCAAGACCCAGCTGCCATGTGCTTGGTTTTAGCCAGTGCTGCTTTATTCCTTCCTCACTTCTCTGAAAGCCAGAATGCAGCCAGATGATGTAATTTATCTTTTTTATGTTAAACAACATGTGGAACAGGAATGACCTTCTGAAGTAAAGAAATGTTTAGCTAGACAAATGAGAAAATCTTGCATTTGAAGAGCTTGGAGATCTGGATTGCATTAGCTGCCTTCACTCCTGAAGCATGACCATCCTTAAACAAGCCCCTTATTCAGTGCACAACTGCAAAATGCGAAAGACCATTCCTCTGCAATCCTGTCCATTCCAGTATTAAAGGCATATTATCTTCAGCCATGAACCCACCCTGTGAGCGTGGTGAGGCAGCCAGAGGGAGGGATGGTCATTCTCCTCAAGCTAGGTTCATACCATTGTTATAACACTTAATCCTGAGCAGTGAGTGTTTGATGAGATCATATGCAAAGATTACTTCAGATTATTATTAGAAATTTATGTCATGTAAATGACAGACAGACAAAGAACAGTAGCAGTAGGAGAGGACAAGTGGGCCAGTAGCGTTTCAGGGACCAAAAAGGACTGTTTAAGAGGAGGTGGGGACACACAGACCTGACGAAAGTGAGATGTTTCCCAACACAACACTGTTCCCTACAGCCTGGTCACTTCATATCAGCAGTGGTTGAAACAGAAATTGAGGGGTTTTCTTTTCCTGTTACAGAAGCAGCCAATGGTAAAAGGTATATGTAATCAAGAACTATGAGATGAGATCTCACTCTCCCTTAAACACAGGAAAACTCTAATTTTTTATCAAATTGCATCCTAATTCATATGAAGTGAAACATTGCCCACATTTTCTTCTGTTTCGCTTCATCTTGGTTTACCCCCTAATTATTTTTATGAAAGCTTTACTTAGTCTGTTTGTCAGTTGTTATTCTTGCTAACTAGCTTCCAAACCAAAATAAACATTAAAAAATTACATAGGGAGAGAAAAATGGTGCAGAGAATAAATAACAACACAAAACCGCATGGAAATATGTCAAGGGAAGTCTGTCCCTCAAAAACTTGGAGAAATCTTTGGCCACTGAGATAGCTAAATTCTTAACTTGTGAAGTATTTCAGCTGAAAACTGGTGCAGACTAGCCAGTTTCCACAGAGGTATAAAGTTGTTAGTAAAAAGCAGGTAAGATAATTGGAAAGTAACCAAGACCATGTGAAATGTGTTCAAGAGCCCCCAGAGGTCTCAGCTGTTCCGAAATACATATTAGACGCCTGAGTTATCAGAAGGAGCATTGCATTAGGGCTTTGGAAGAACTGTTGTCCAGCTGAACTGCTCTCTGGGAACAGGAAACAGGAAGGATGCTGTTCCAGGGCTTGTCATGAAGAAAGCTGCATATAAATCTGCATTAAAATCACTGGGGAAAATCATTAAAGGGGAAAAAAAACCATAACATTGACTCACGGGTTTGATGAAAGACAATGCCAGGTAAGTCCATTAAGATTTAGATATATTTACAAATGCTGTACCTGTTAGCTCAAGATCAAGTGCAGATTTATGCTGATTTGTAGCACTCTGACTTCAGATAATCACCACAGGTCCTGGTCCTGCAGGGCCACTCATGAGCAAGGGTAAATGAAGCGAGACCCAGATATCACTGAAATGCCTTGTGCAACACTGTGCAAAACCCTTAGCTGACAAATGTGCTGTGCATGTGTGGCTTAGATATAAATACTGTCACACATCTTGAAAAAAGGCAGAGAGATCATGTACTAAAGGGCACAGTGACAAAGAGCAGAACAACAAGGGGGCAGGGAGGAGTCTGCCAGCAAAAAGTAAGTTTCAGAACTTGGCTGCATGATTATCTGTGGATACTTGCACATACACTCCTTTTGTAGGATATATAGCATTACTGGGCTGGTGGAGGAATACCAAACAGCATAGACACCAAATAAAGAACAGAATATATTGTCAAGCTTCGTGCTGGGATTTTGCTCTGTGCCTTCGTTTTACAGATATTAAAGGAGGAGCAATCAGAAAGGTCCAGATTACAAAGACAACATGCTGCTTATTGTCCTAAAAAGCCCCTACATAACTAGAAAAATAATTGCCAGTAGACTACACCTGGCCCAAGTCCAGATGGTGGTGTGCTTGCCAAGTCTGCATAGAAGACTTGTATTTTAATTGAGACAATAGAGTTGGGGCTGCTTTCCCAATAAACACAAATCTGAATAATCTGTTTTAAGATGCAGTTCAAGGAGGGCAAGAGCAAAGTACTGAACTTAGGCAGGGATATCAGCTGTCCAAACATGAAACGGGTAATGACCAGACCAACAGTCAGCCATGGGCTGAAAACTGATAGTAATCAGTTGTGGCCAACAGTTGTGTTAAGTAAAAGGAAAGCTTCACCCTGAGATACCTACATGGGGCTGTCCTCTGCAAGGCACACCAAATCAATGGCTTATAGTTAACACTAACAGAACCTGGGCTGGAGGCTATATACATTCAGTGTCTAAGGAAAGATGAGGAGCAGAAGCTTCAGAGGCTGGAAAAACAGGACCTATGGGCTGAGCTTGGAAAAAAACTGTTTTATTCTAGTCTGACCAGTTGGGGAAGACAAAATCTCACTGTGAAGAGAAAAGGAAGAAACTCATCTCTGTGGCCATGGTGGGAGGTCAAGGAGCAATGAGGGCTGCTGAGGAGGTTGCATGGGGAGGGAGCAGTATCTGTGTCGCTGTAACATGTCGCACAAACACCTGTCAGCAGTGGATTAGCTGTAGTGGGAGATGCTTTGGACTCCTCAGGGTCCCTGCTAGCCCTCTTTCAAGGCACATTTCTCTGCATATGGTAGGATACAAGAGCCAGGTGAGAGGTTTTGTTTACAGGTACAATTACACTGGCAGTTTCTGTGATGTCATCTTTTTTTGTTTCATCTTCATCGTAGTTGGAAGTGCTGAATGATTGGTGTATTGCCTTGGCCAGATTTTTTGCACACACTGTGACCATATTTAGTCAAAATCCAAACAAGCAATTACTTTTGATAGTAATAATGAGTACATACTGATTCAGAAGATTTAACCAATAGCAATATATTAATTATTTAAATCAAATATGTCATTCAAATGGATATTTCTTTTCAACACTGTCCTCTAAAAGCCTGATATAGCACAGACATATGGGCCTGTGAGTCAGTCTGTACCCTAGCAATGAGCACAGAGAGAGCTGGATCAGGTCATCTTTGTGCATACAGGGGAGAGAGCAAAGGGAAAACCCATGCAAACCTAGTGGGCCCATTTTCACTTGGTGCTACAGCAGGTTTGGACAGATCCTCACCAATCCCCTGCTGCCTACACATCCCCACAAAATGAAAGTGAAAGATAAGCTTTTTTTTTCATTTACCTGCATACTGGTTTTGGAGCTGGCCCAGCTCCCGAGGGATTGCACTCCTGGAAGATGTAGTTACACAGCAGAGACTCAGCAGCCGGTTGGCAGAATGAACTCACCATTTTCAATTCAGTCCAGGCAGTGTGCACAAGCAGCTCTTGGGTCTCCTCTGGGTCAGCATAGGAGGAGTTGAAGAAAACAAGAGCATTCTTCGCCAAGATAGCACTACACACCTCACCTCTGTATGTGCTGCAGTAGCCTGCATCTCCCTTGTACAGCTTGCTGTCAAGGACAAGAGCATACATACACAGTAAGCTCACAGACCTAAACACCTGCAGGAGCAGGATGCCTAGCGTCCATTTCTGAATAAAGTGGCATCTGTAAAGCTAACAAAGGGCAGAGGAGAGGGCAGATGGTTATAGCCATTAAAAACAGCTAATACCATCCAAAAATGCACCTTTTGCAAGGATCCCTGGTGTGAGCACAGGGCCCTCCTGGCAAGCTCCAGGGCTGAGGCTCTGGCCAAGTGTTGCTAGCATTGTAAGTGGGCAAAAAGACTGAGAAATTATGGACAATCATGACTTAGCATGGCCTCTCACCCTGCCCCCAGGGTGGGAATGGGAAAAAGTTCTGTTTTCCTGCTTCCCTGCAGTAGGCGTCAGCTGTGCTGCTTGCTGCACACCTGTGATAACTCAGGCTTTTTTGCTCTGCTGACTAGCAACAGTTTCATTTTGGATGGACTGGATGAGCAGGAGCCAGGCAAGTCCCACCTGACGTGTGCAAGGAAATTCTTCACAGGATCAGACCAGCCAAGGTCCTGCCTGCCCCTCATCAGCTCCTGCACCCCTCCTGACCCTGCCTCTCTTCCACGCACATTTAGGTGGGAGACATATGGAGGAGGAAGGCACAATCCTCTGCAGTTTTTCTTCTGGTGCTTCCGTGCAAAGTCTGTCCTCTCCTCTCCTCACTGTATCTCCCACTTTGCAAACTCCTGTCACAAAGCATGGGGCCAGAGCTATGCTGGAGCAATAAATTACACAGCAGGGTCAGCTCCTTCATGGGCTGTTTATTTATCTTCCCTGCGTTTTTTGCATCTAGCAGGAGACGGCTGTCATCCCTCCCTCCCATCTTCCCCACAGCCATCAAAAGGGAGGAACTGGGCAAGGGCAGGCACAGGTCATCCGTGCTCCCAGCAGCTCCCACGGCTGCCCCACGGCAGCAAGGTCTGCGGGTGAGGATGTGCCCTCCACTCAGGCAGCCGGTGGGATGCAGTGCCCTCAGCAGGGGAGAGGGGGAAACCTGGGATAACAGCCTCCCCTGTGTGCAGAGGATGGCCAAACCAGGGAGGGAGGAGGGCTGGGTGCAGCTGTCCCCACTGCTCAGTCGGTCAGTGTAACTGGGGTCAGGGAGTTCAATTCACAACACGCCGATCATTTGGAGTAGCCAGCAGAGCTATTTGTATCTTTGCCTTTTATTTCTTTTCCCTGTTCAAATAATCACCATTGTCAACCCTGAGGGTTCTTGCTGTTTCTCTTTGGGAAGTTGGAGGTACACGGATGAGGGATTATACAGGATACCCAAATTTCTGCTTTTCAGGTGCTGCTCTCTGCAGATGACACTCTCTGGCCCTGATTTAGCTGCACTACTTCGGCTTGATGTCAATGTTTTTTAATATTTTTTTTCCTATATGTCACACTGCCTAAAAAATACAGGAAGGCACTGATTCCTTAAGGTAGGACCAAAACAGCAATGATGCTGTGACACCCTGCATCACCGCAGGCTCTGTGAACACCCTTTCATGTTATACAGGCAGCCCCCAGGATCCCATGCTGGTCCCACACAGCCTGTGACATCTTCCTGACACAGAGCAGGTTTCCCCAAAGCACCGTACTGCTTCCTCCAGCATCCTGCTAAGCTGTCCTTGGAGTGGCAGGGGTCACATTATTCACGTTTTCCTGATGATGCCCGTTTGTGCTTAATCTGAAAGGTGTGGCCTTCCTTTGCCCCAAGAGGAAAAAGAGGGCACAGGTGTGCATGGGGCAGCTGTGCTGCTGACTTCCGTGGGCTGCATAAGCAGCCTGACAGGAGCTACCAGTGCTAATACTGCATTTTCTCATTTTTTTTTAAAACTGCAGGGAGACATGCACCAGGCTGTGATGGAGAAGCAGCAACAATGTGTTTCTCACAGTGCCTTGTCACAGAGAGGGAATTTCGTGCAGCAAATGTTGAGAACAACTTCAGGACAGAAGAGCTGAGCATTTGATCACTGTTCCCACATCTGTCACACCTACATGGGTGCAGGTGTAAGGCATAAGTCTGCCATCACCATCAGGTGGTCACTAAATCACTTCTTACAAACTTCCTGAATCAATCTTGCAAGCCCCTGTGAGGGAGGCAAGAGCTTTGCAGGGAGCCTGTGTCAGCAGAGTGGCAAAGCCATTTGCTCAGGTTTTCTCAGGCTCTGCTCTTCTCTGAGGGCCAGCAACTCCCAGCTCTGCTCACAGGCTAAACCTCTCATTTTTCCTTCCAGACTGATCTGCCAGTGCAACATGTAGAAATATGCTAGGACTCTAAAAAGAAACAGACAGCCAAATTGTTCAGTACTCAAAAAAATACTAAGCAAAAGTGCATGTCTGATCACATACAAGTGGTTTTACTCATCCATAAATCTGCTTGGAACAAAAATATAAACTTCTCTTGCCCTAATCTGGTGATCACCAAACCAAAATATATTTATTGGCTGTGTACAGACAGGAGTTTAACAGGCAGTTAAGCTTTTGCCTGTAAATTTATGAGGTCAGTGAAGTTGTGGATGTGAAACTGTGAACAGAATTTACTCTAGAATATTCTGCCCACTGCGGTATTTTAAACACTCTTACTGATGTGTGATCCACTGCTTGCTTGATACAGAATCATCCTTATCTACCTGGGCCCAGTCTCTGATTATGCCTGTAAAAAGGAGGTCAGTGTTCCTTTCAGCTGAACCTTATCTACATGCATGGTATCCAGAAACCCAGTCCCTTCATTGAAGCCGAGTTAACCAAATCCCCTTGCTTCATCATTCTTCTCCCTGGCCCAGAGGAAACACCCAGGTAGCCACAGAAATTCGTTCTTACCTCCACTCTGCCGAGAGGCACCAAATCCAGGAATTGTGATGAGCCAGGAGAAGGAAAGAATGGAAAAGACATCAATGATACTTCATTGCCCGCTCTGAGATATGGGAGTTAAGACTTCCATGCTAGAAAATCTGTCTGAGACCTGCAAGCTGTCTGAAAGGGATGCAGCTAAATTCTGTCCTTATTTTGCAGCTTCTTGTGGGAAAGAAGAGTTGGGCAACACGATGCCATATGGGGAGAGGGAATGAGGAGGAAGTGCATTGTTAACTGCCGTTCTTGCTGAGGTGGACTGTTGCACCCTAAATCCACACCTTTACCCTTACCCTTCGGGTCCTAGATAACATTCTCTGTTTAAGCCACCCACGCACCCCTCACTGCAGGCAGCATTTGTAACAGGTGGAAGAAACCAGGGCTGGAGGAGCAGTGCAGGCACATGGCTGTGCCCCCACTTGCAGCAGCATGGGGACCTGGGCTGTGCCAGCACGGGGAGAGGGTGCTAAGCATTGGCCAAGGACAGGGACACCTCTGCCCTGGGACCCTTGGAACTGGGATGAGGCCATGGCAGCCTCCTGCTCAGGGCTGGAGGGCTGCTCTCTTCTTGCTGAGCACACACAGCCTGGAGAAAAGCAGCGCAGCTTCTGCCACCAGCCTAAGGCACCTGCCCTCCCTACTGTGTTTGCAGCTCTGCCTTGTGGGGCAGAGCCTTGCCTGGGCTAAAAGCATAAGTGGGGACATGAATATGGTACAAGTGCTGAGTGTCTTACAGTGAGGAGCTTGCTGCTAGGTCTCAATGCCCAGTGTAAGAAAGGGCATGGTTATTTTCTCAACAGAGCAGAAGCTGAGGCACAGAGAGAGGGGCAGGTGCATGTCTGGTTATCAGCAGGACAAGGGCTACCACCCTATGTCTGGAGTCCAGGGTGATTCCTCTTTCCTCTAACTAAACCCCCGCTTTCCTGTCCCAAGAGGGAAGGCACAAGCTTCCACCTTTCTCTTGGTGTGACAAATGCTGTCAGCTAGCTCAGACCATCAGTATTTCTCCTTTTTGGATCACCCTCTCCCTTTTTAGAAGATGTACCTGGCAGCAGAGTGTACCCAGGAATGGTGGGATATTGCTCTGACAGCAACCTCCCTGCTTTCTGGATGCAACCCCCCGAGAAGCCAAACTGCTCACAAAAGCTATTTTCACCTTGCTGTTAGGTGATACCAATGCTGGGTCATGGCCATGACTTCCTCCGCATGGATGAACTTACCAAGTGTGCTTCTGGGACACAAAGTACAAGACAGCATCAAACATTCAGGAAATGACAGCAGTGCCAGTCTCCAAAGTGTAAGCATATATGAGGAGATAGCCTGGTGGGGGATGCGCTTGTACTCAAATTTAGCCCCCTGCACACTGTCAAATCTCCAAGGCTTTCACTCGTCCTTCAGATTACTTCACACCCCTTTCCCCTCCCCCAGCAGGGAAGCTAGGGCTGCGATTGCAAGGGTAAGAAACTAATGACCCCCTTCTCTCCCAGCATACCTGAAATGCTGATGGTTGCTGCAGCTTTTGCAGCTCCAAAAGTTTTGCTGTGTTTGTTTGTGGCAAGGCAAGTGAACAGGCCAGGTCGGGTGACATACACCTGCAGTCTGGAGTCAACCACTCTGTCCTTGACACTTTCCACTATGGACCCTGCAGAAACCTAAGACAGTGAAAAGTCCAGTGCAGTGATTATTTCCAACAAAGGCAAACAAACAAACCAAGGAAAAATTTAAGAGACCCAGTCCCAAGCATTTAAAATGGCAAAGATGTAGCAAGCAGATAGAAGTGGCAGAGAGCTAAAGCTGCTGGCATTATTTTAGTGCTTTCATAGCAGCTGACTTCACAGACAAAAGCAGATGTTAAAGACCTCTCCTACTCTGCACTTCAGCAATAATTTTGCAATTAATTTTCAGTTTCAGAGGGCTGTAGTCTCAGTTTTGCTCATGTAATTGAGCTGGCTAATTACTCAGGACCTCTTCTCATAAATTGCTTGCCTATTCATGCCTTAGCAAGGAAGGGCATAAGGTGGCTTTGTGGACCACAGCTATACAGAAGGAGAAAAGAAAATAGTTTGGAAGTTTTTGATTCTGGTTTAATACAACCACTGCCACACTTCCAAAGCAGTTGTGAGCAAAGCAAGCACTCTGGCTCCTACACTTTGGCAGATATCTGATAGATTTTCTTATCTCACACCTAGAAATACGGAAAGACCTGCAGATGTGATTTGGGCCAACTCTTTTCCCATGTAAGAAATTCCCAGTAGACGAGCTTGGAGCCTGCTGATTTTGGCCAACAGCTTTCCTGCTCATATGGCATTCATTAAAGGAGGACATGGTACACCAAGACTGTACCTTGCAAAGGCAGTAGGAAGGAGCAGCATTGCTTGCTCTACCCTTCATACTGATAGGAAGCACCAGATGTAATTCAGCAAGATGTGGTTGCCCATGAATCCCACCAGTGTGACCTGGCCCTAAGGACAGTGCCTCCCTGGATCCATCCCAGCAAAGCACGCCATCTATGCATCTATCTGAGAGGTTAGAGAGACCAGTCTGACCTTCCTGGAGGCTAGTAGAAATGTGATTTCAATGGGATCTGTGTCTGTTCCCAAAGGTATGAACAGCGGTAATTGAAAAAGCAAGACAGGATGTGTCAGTGTTTTATCCTGTCTTTAGTAAAGATGTGTTACTCTGAAAACAAAATGCTGACATTAATATATTTGGTTTGCCTCACTCAGGCTCAGCTTGGGGTTGTGGTGAGGTAATGTGCATGGGAAGAATCACTAAATAACCAGACCAACACAGTTATTGTAAGTATTGCACCAGGGATGGATGGTATGCCAGTCACCATGCAAATGCAGGGTCCAGGGATATTGTTTTGCTTCATGCTGTGACATCAGTGCAGGTGGATGGGGACTTAGGGAATATTTTCTCACAAATTTCTCTTTTATTACAGTACTGGTCAGATTTATTTTAATTTTTTTTTTCTCCCCAGAAACCACTTAGCACTAAGACACTGGTGGGACCTTCCTGATGGAAAGGAGGAATATCCTTACAGGCTGCCCCTGCCTCCCAGCATATGCCCAGGAGAGGTGGGTGCTTGCCCTGAGCCACTTGTGCTGATCCAGTCCTCTCTCCCTCCTCACCCCTAAGGCCTCAAGGCATACCCCATCCCGTTACCTCCCCTCCCAGCAGTGCTGGACTGTGCCTGGTGAGTATGGAGAGCCAGAATTGCTCCTCCTGGCTTTGGCCGTGGGAAGAAAAGGGTACTCAGGTATCTGCAAGCAGTGCGAGCAGTATGCATGGTCACATATATCATGGAAAATCACAGGTGAAAGTGTCAGGTAGTTGTGCCTAGGACTTCTACACCAGCCAGCTGTTGTTTGCTCTACTGGGAACCTCAAGCCATTCCCTTGTGTTAATTGATTCTTTTCTCTTTTCAAATATGTTCCCTGAGATTTTGTTTCCAGCAGGTCTTTTTTTAGCCTCTAAAATGCCATTTCAGCCACCATCGAAGCAGACACCGCTTCACATCTTCACACCTGGCTCACTTATTCTTTGCTGTGTGGAAAACTACAGTTTAAGGTCCATGATGCCCCACAGTGCATAGTGGGAGGAAAAGGAATTGTGTTTCTGTTTAGGTAGGCAACGCAGCTGCTGTGCAGAGGAGTTTCCATCCTCCTCTTCAAAGGCATCTCAATAACCTCTGCAGATACCCACTCCAAACCTCAGGACAATTACAGGTCAGCATTCAGAGACCATAACGCTGCAGGCATGTTGCATCCTCAAATGACTCACCATTGCTTGCTTGTGAGCCAGCCCTATACGCTCAAGCTTCAGTCCACCCCCTTCCTGACTAGACTTTCACAGAGCTGGGCTCTTGTTAAGGTCTTCTTGCCATATTTAAAATGAGGCAGTCTGGAGCACCACCCTCCTGGGACTGGACTTTGCCTTGCAGACAGGAATGGGGCAGAGCAAATCTGACCAGCCAGGCAGTGGCCCCAGATAGGAGCTGAGCATTGTCTCACACACAGCTCTCTGTGGCACCAACGCACTAGTGACAGCTTGGCAGAGCAGGGGTCTGTGCTCCAGAAATACTCTGCCCTTGCTAGGGACCCCAGATGATACCCCAAAAGGTTTCTTCCCCAATGAGGAAGAAATCTTGAATGCACACCTGCAGTTGTCTCAAAATAATTATCGCCAGAAACTACTGAGGACCAACAGGGCTCTGTGGAGGCTGATCTGATCCCTTTGCTGTTCTCCCTAGCAACATCAAGGGAATACTGAAAATTACCCCTAATCAGACTGGATAACACAATAAGGTTTAGAGGAGATAAGGAAGGCAAGACAGTCTGCAGAGTAGCCCAGGCTCCTTAATAATGTATTTTAATACATTGAAAGAGGGGATGCAGACCAGGATGGGGATAGCCTCCTGAAGTAAGGAACTCGAGCAAGAGGATTTATTCATCCTGTTGGACAAGCAAGTCCACAAGAATGGTCATGGACAGCTGATGGCCAGATGGACTTGTGGTTGACGGGGTCAATGAGAAAGAGCAGAGGCAAATTGCCAGCCTGCAAGCAGCGGCTGCTGCACCTGCCTCCACAGCATCACACCCTGGGCTCACATCCCTAAAAAAGCTGTTGAAAGACCACAGAGAGTGTAAAACATGTCCACCATAACCATATGAAGACTGGAGGAAACCCATGGCAGGCTCAGGCTGCAGAGCTGCTGTGACTGTGGTGGAGTCACTGCTGGGGAAGCAACACTGGGTGTCAAGCGGCACTTCAGTTCAGCTGAAGGGAAGGCATTGCGATAGCCTACACAGGGACATGAAAGCCAGGTGAATTCAATGCAGGCACCTATTTTAAATGGTCAGGATAATTAGACCACAGAATTTCCTGTGAGAAGCAGTGGATTTGCATCTCTTGGTGCCTGCCGCTGAAGCGGGTGTGCCTTTCTTGAGGATGTGCTTCTAGCCAGGAATAAATCGGTGACATACTTCAGAGCATCACCTAGGTCAATCTAGGAAATTTCAGATCTATTCATCTCCAAATATGCTGTGCATACATGCTATCCCACAGGTAGTTTGCCTCAAGAGAGTTTGCTGTACCTAACTTCCTTGGTTTGTGTTATTTTGTCAAATAAGTAATTTTGCCATGTTATTGTTACCATATTAGGAGAAAGGAGAGGAACGGTGGCTGCAGAAATACTTAAACCCATGATGAAGTCCTAGAAACCCTGGCTCAGAGGAAGGTTGTAAGCATCTAAAGCATCCTTCATCTTGGGCTTTCCAGATCCTAAAAAATTAACCCACACAACACCCTGGAGAAAAGAGAGAGTGTTTTGCAGAGGAGAAAACTGCAGCAGGGAGATGAGGCAGACTCAACCTGATTGCACAGCAAGACACTAAGTAAGGCAGGAATAGAAACCACAGGCTCTGGCTCCCAACCCCACATTTTAATCCCTGGGCTGTGCTTCCGGATGCTAGCAGCCTCCAGGGCCAAAAGAATGAAAAAAGAGGCACTTACAGCTTTCCCATTTTCCAGCCAGGTGACAGTGGGGACTGGAAGTCCACTCGCCGCACACCGCAACATCACCACAGACCCAAAGGTGATATTTTGGGATTCAGGAGCCTTCAGGATTCTGGCAAAAACTGCAGGAGAAAATAGAGGTGCTAGTTGAACAGCAATGTAAAGCTGAGGCTGTGCTGGCATGGAGATGCTTCTTCCCCAGTAGGTCTTGAAATAAGCCATGGCCCCATGAATAAAAGCAGAGCATAGCACAGACTTCCCAGTGAGTGACAGTCTTGGGAGAAGGACAAGGAGGAGAAAGAAAGTGAGTGGTGTGGCTATGTTCCACACCTTACAGACCAAAATTTTACCTCTGGAAATTTCTACATTATCTGTGTTCAATGCCTCAGAGAAGGTAATGTGCAAAAAAACAAGGGCAAACTCATTGGTAGCATGCAGATGAGATAGCTTACAGGAAATAAGCAGCAAGTTACCATGCTGCCCTGCCAAGGGTGACCTCATGAGAAACTTGTTCAAAACCATCAAAGGGGACCACCAGCACAGTCACATACCGTGAAGGTTAAGGGTCAGATGAGCTCCCCAGTGCGATCGCAGAGATTAGGACTTACCATGGAGAGAAGCAAAGCCCAGCATTTTCCATGCCATGACAATCTACCCTCAGGGGTGAGAATCTAACATCAGGTTATAGGGGAATGGCTGGCAAAGATTTTGAGAAGATGAGACTGCAGGGGGAAAGTAGGTTTTTAAAGTGACTTTTCATCTCTACTGCTCTTGCTTCTTTTGTGGCAATATGGTTACTGGGCAGTTTGAAGATAAGGGCCTCCCTGCCCTGAGAAATTTTTTTTTAGTGGAGTATTTTTGCTGAAAACTTATTTCGATCCAGAAACACAACTTTGATGGCCTTCACAAGCTGTATTTCAGCTGCTGTACTTGGACCACATAGAGGAAAGCAGAGAAGAGAGACATTTCCCATACGGAACATTTGAGTTTTGACCCAAAATTTTTAATGGAGATGCCTGAATGTCTGTGCAGAAGCAGGTTCAATAGCTCTGTGCCATTTCTTCCTGCAGTTTCCTGTGCTTAGTGAGTAACGCTCGCTCTTTACCTTTTGGGCTGCTCAGCATTGACTAAAAGTCTCCATCAGAAATTTTAGTAAGCAGGGGAGTTTCTCTTGGAGTTCTCAGATAAGCCTGACAACTTGTTTGTGACTTTTGCTATCTGTATGGTTCCTCTTAGCAATATATCTGATCGTGTCATGGTCTTCTGTGTCTCTGCCTGACGTACCTCTTGGCACTGGCCACTGGTTGGTTCCAGATGGAGACCTCCAATGCAAAGCAATTAGGAGACCAATGAGGGTCCCTTCAGAAACTAAACATCTGTCCACGCCATTTGGGATGGGAAGGCTTTGTCTGCAAAATTTCAGTTGGAATAAAAAAATGCATATGCTTTCCACATAGTCCTTCCACTGGCCTGGGAAGGGGCTGAGATTTGTGTTAATAAAGAGCCTAAAACCAGCTTTTTGCTCATGGATAGGCAACACTAGCAGTACATCTCAGGGTAGAATTTTTTTGTCATAGGAGCACAGCCATTCAATAGGCTCCTGGGCAGGGTTTTTTAGGAAGATTAAATTTAATGTCAGTGAAATGAAAAGGGTGGGATAATACATATTATATTCAGCTTCTTAATTCCTTTATGGTCTCTGAGCAGTTCCTTACTGTCGATGCTCAGTGCTACTTGCTTAAACTCAAAGCAGAGCAGCACTGGGGCTGCTGCATGCCCCTACCCTTCAGCGAGGCAGCAGGTACAAAGCTCCACCTCTAACAAGGAAAGTTGCAGTCACTGGCCAGGGACTTTCCTGATGAATAATATGAGAAATGAAACCTTGGCCTGAAATTTCACTTCAGGCTATTAACAACAGATGGTTACAAATTCAGCCCCAAGTGCCCTGGGCCAAGCTCATATTATCCTTCATTCAGAGAAATACTAAACTTTTGAGCCTGTCCCCTGGCAGCAGTTATGTGCACACAGCTCCCGCTAAAGCCAGCACATTAGCTCCCAGAGCCAGAATACAGCCCTTGGTGCTTTTCTCATGCTGCTGTTGGTTTCCCAGTGTGCTACTGGGACCCTGCCTGTCTGACAACTCTGCTCCTCGGATCCTACCTAGCTTAATTAATACTGAAGTGACAAATCAACAGCACCCCATTAGCTGGTGCCAGGCACAGGTACATATGCCCTCCTCTGTACTGGCTGCTCTCCCAAAATCTGTGAGGATCTTTCAGCCAGGAGAAAAAAAGGCCCACTTTGAAAGTTATGGCAATTGCACAGGCAGGGAGCAAAGCTACAGCGAGCACAGCGTCTGGCCCGGCTCACGTGGCACCTGTGGGGATGCCAGAAAGCTGCATCCCACTCCCAGGAGTCCTCCCTCCATCACTTGCTTTAGTAACCCAGCACACTGCTGGTGTGAGCGCTCGTCTGCCAGCATAGAGAAGGCAAAGGGTCGGGCCTTTCAAGCTTAAAAGACAAATACAGGATAAAAAATCCAGTGACAGCTGCTAAGCATTCACATGTATCTTGTGGAACATACTGCAAGTGTATTATCTAGCACAGGGAGGGATGGCTAAAAAAACTGGGCCTATAAGGAAATAAGCTGATTTCCAAAGTGTGGAAGAATGCTAGCTTCTGCTACCCACTGTGCCACCCTGTGCATTTCCAGGACTTTCAAAATAGAAGTTACAGATTTAATACTTCAACATTCCAAGTACTTACATCCGCACGCTTTTTAAAAGTATTTTACTTAAAGTTGAGCTATTTAACTTAAGTACTTATCTCTAGATACTGTGAATGGAACGACTTGGGGTTTTTTACATTATTTTATTTTTCAGTGAGAAATTCCCTGCAACAAGGGCTGGACTCCCCTCTTCCCAACAGGCTTTGGAGCACCACTGACTGGCACAACCCTGGACATATTTTCCAAAGAGGTCTTCATCACTTTGGGAAACAACATTAAAAATATATCATTAGCTGTTTCTCAGCCCCATCATCTACGGGTAGATGATTGACACACTACTGTTGCTGGCAGGCTCAGAGCTGTGGGAAAACCAGGAAGGGTTGTGTGAGAGCTGCCGGTATCACCTTCCACCAGTGCAAAGCAGAGCAAGACCACCAGGATGAGCTTAAGGCTCATTTTGGCAACCACATCTGGAAGAAAATCTGTCCTGCAGGTAAATGGAGGAACCCAGGCCCCGAAACTATGACTTTCTTTTTGCCCACCATATTACACAGGGAAACAAAAGAGGCAAAGGTGAGGAGGAAATGGCTACCCTGATAGTAGTGCTGACCTGAGCAGCTGGTAAAAGGCAGGAAGAAGAAGGAACAGGAAATGGCAATAAATATTTGTAAAATTCACATTATTTGGTGGGCTCAGGACATCGTTTTGGTTTCATTTTGCCTCAGAGTGAAAATTCCCAGCAACAATCAGGTGATTTTTAACACCTCAGTTACTTGCCTTCCTTTTCCAGATCCTCCCAGAAGTGGATTTTTCCAGGAACTTGCCTATTTAGCTAGATCACCATAAGGTTAACAACATTCACATCAAGACCCCCAGGCTCTCAGCACAGGATTTACCCAAAGGCATGCCAAAAAGAAGTTAGGGACAGTGGGTGAAGAGGGCTTCATTTATTTATTTATTTAAGTGGAAAATAAAACAGAGGAGCTGGAAATAAAATCCAGCGAGCCAAAGGCCAAGCCAGCATGTTAAGTTTCATTCCCAAGCCCCCTAATAAATGTCCTTTCTTTTACAGCCCTGCTAAATGATGTGATGTACACTGCAGAGCTTGCTAGGAGGTATCTGCACTGTGGCCAGCTGCTCTCGTTTCTGAGAATTAGGTAACATCATCCAGTCCAAACAGTAGGGCTTTAATTCAGTCACAAAATTTTTATACTATAAAAAGATTAAAGCAGCCCCCTCCCCCTCCCAACCCCGGTTTGAACAGCTAACTCTTTCCAGGTGACTTTGTTTTCCTGTCGCCTTTGACTGAGCTGTGTTTCATTTCCAGGGTTTAGGGCCCAATCCTGCAGTCCTGGCAGATGCCTCCCCCCTGATGGGGTAATGCCTTTTTTTTTGTTAAAACAGGCTGGATTGGGCCAGTCACATCCAGTCAGCAGCCTGGGAGGCCTGAGGCCATGCTGTTGCTTTCAGGGAAGGGGAAAGTGATGCCCAGAGCCCACAGGATACCCTCTTGTGTGCAGCCCTGCTGCAGAAAGACACCCCATTTAGGCAGGGTTTCATAAGCCTTAATGCTGGCTTTGACAAATCAGGCCCAGTCAAGCACTGGTTTTGGGGTGTTGTTTTTTTTCGCAGAACCTCCACTGCCTTTGATGAACCTTGGCTTTCAGGGAACATGAGCAACATTTGCCAGTGTATGTAAATTAACCCAGCTCATCAACATCTGCACGTATTCACGTCCAGGACTTTGTTGTTAGTCTTGGATTACTGTAAAGCCTACCTGATAATCCAAACTGAGATAAGGCCACCAAGAGCTAAACTTGTGTTAGCAACTGCCTAGCAACAGTGGGTGCACGCTCCCTTCCCACCACAGTCTGAGCCTGGCCTAACACGTGAGCCAGACCTGGTGTGTCCATACTGTCAGATCTGATATATCAACCTGCTCCACTTTCCCCGATTGTTTTGCTTTTATCATGAAAAATGGCCTTGTGGGTGATTATGGCCAGGACTTGCACCGAAATTTTTTTCCAGCTAAGCTGCAAAACATGGTGGGTAAAGGCAACTCCTATGCGCAAAAAGGCTTTTTCCACTGGTACAGCTGGTGCCCTGTTGAGAACAAATGTGTCTGCATTTCTAGGGGAACTGGTAAGCTACACATTGCCTCGGAAACTTTCCTGATATAAATACCCTGGTAAAGCCTTTGCACTGCATACTATTCATGTGTAAGCATTTAGGAGCTAAACTGCAAGCATTTTTTTTGTTCACATTCACCGATGTTCCTGTAGCTCTTTCATACCTGAGTGTGACAGATTGAAATGACTCCTTCCCTACAGAGGATTTATCTGGGCTTGGACTTTGCTTACTAATCTGTAAAAAATCATTTATGCTTTCCATCTATACGCTCTGAAGAACCATAAACTTGTGCCAAGGTGTTGGCAGTCTTTTGCCAGTGAGAAGTCCAGTCGTCTAAATCCCCATTAAGATTCATTCATCTCACATCCATTCACTCTTTCTGACAAGTCTAAAGCAGTCAGTCAAGGAGAGATAACAAGCAGAGGGGCTACTGTTTCCTTCCCACTGGTGAGAGAGGAGGGGAGGTCTGACAAATATGTTTATAAACACATAGAAATCCACAGTATTTGTGTTTTCTGACATTTCAAATTAATCTGTGTAAAATCCCAACAATTCTTGAAATACTGGGGCTAAGAACAGGCTACACATCATACTCGTGCATTAGCAGTCACAGAGACAGCCGTGCTGAGCTGTGTGCGGCAGCTAATCACACGCCAAGAGCCAGGGCTGAACAAGCGAGGCATAGTCTCCACAGCTGACATGATGGGACCAAATCCCAGCTTGGAGAACAAACAAATTCTTCAGTAAGTACTGTCAGCAACTCCTCTCACAGCAACGGGCTCTGCGCATGGCTCACCACACGCCTCCATATGGGAATTACTCACATCATACCTTTGCCACTGCCACTGTACTGCCACCCTCCCACCCAATTCCAAAACTGTTGGGTTAATAACTAAACCCCAGGATAACTGCAAGGTCAGTTTTGCTTTGATCTCTGAGTATTTCTTACCAAAACTGCAATATTTATCTTTGTGCAAAACTACCAAGTAATCACAAAGAGGAGCAAAATTACATGAGCAAAGCTTATTTGAGACACATCCACTTATCTTTATCAAATTGCTTACCTATTTTTATTTAATTGCTGTCCAAAAATGTTTATTGCCAAAGAAGCACGTGATACAGATTATCAAAAGAAAAAACCTGTACAAATAGAGTAGGAAATGCACACAACCACGGTATTATTTCCCAGGGAACAACACTATCAGGTGTGGGCCCCAGAACAGTAAGCTGCAGAAGTGCTATAAACAAGAAGTGCTTCCTCATCTGTCTGCCCCTCACCTGGTCACCATGGTAATCTGGGAGGAGAACCCCCCAGTGCATTTGAAATATCAATGTTTTGTCCAAAATCTCAAAATCTCCAAGCTCTTCTGGCTCCTGACACATTATTTGGGAGGTTTGAGGCTTACAGTAGTTCTAACACCTCACGCAGCACAAGCCAGACAGCACAGCAATACACAGATACTCAACCTAGAGCCTGAGGCTGTGAGATGTGTGGCAGGGACAACTCAAGATCTGTGTGGAAGGGAGATGGAGTAAACCACAACATCTCCATCCTGAAGCATATGTATTCAGATTCTAAGCTCCGGTGTCTAATATCAAAGCAAGATTTTCTTAGCAAGGCAATGGCTTTTCAAGGTAACTTTTTTCTAGGGTGAGCTCCAAGATTTATGGATGTAGGACAATTTGCATCAGCAGAAGGACTCATATAATGCTAAATACATGAGCCAGCACAGGAACTTCTCAGCTGTGAAAGACTGCATCACATCTAGATGTCTATGGAATCCTAAAAGCAGACCCTGCAAATATGCAAAGCTATAATAACCAGGAGTAAAATGTAAATAGATAGCTTATATCCTGTGTAACTATATAAAACCTGTTCTGTACAAGTGTTCATTTCTATATACAGAGCAAACACCAGATTCAAGGACAAGTGAGGATAACATGTTCAAATTACTTCCCAAGGAAATGAATAAGGAAATTCTTTTCATGTCAGTACTGGTCTTATATATGTGTTTGGTTTCTCTGAAGGAAAGACCCTTCTAAACCTCCCCTAAAGTTCTCTGGCTTTTCTACAGTATGGAGAAACACTGTGCGCCATTTAACTCTGCCATTACCCACACTTGCATGTGAAACTGGAAAAGAAGTTCCCAGTCTCCTGAGTCAAAGAGCAACTCTTGCTCATTCCAGTTGTGTTTAGCAGCCAGAGGGAAAGAGACCAGTACACACAGGCAGACTGGCAGCCTCAGCCATTGTGATGGGCCGTGGTCGATGGATCGCAATGGCTGCCAAGGCTGCCAGTCTGCCTGCGTGTACTGAAATCTCCACAGCTGCACAGAAGAAACTCTCTCTCCCACTCTCAGGAATGGAGCAGGCAATTATGGGATACCCAAAACTGAGATAAGCCCTGCAGCATCCTGACATCTGGTCTCCACCAATGTGTAACAGCAATGCCATAAGTTTAATTACATGCCATGTGAAAAGTACTTCCTTTCATCTATTTTAAAGTCCTGCTAGCAGTAGCTGCTAGGATGTTTCTTGGTTTGGGGTGATAGCGAGTAGCCTGTTCCCCACTTATCCACCATGCATACTTGCTTTTTAACACTGGAAACTCTGCTAGTCCCTCTTAACACAGAGATTCAACATCATTCCCTATACTCAACACATAGTTTGAGATGCCCTTTTTCTGAGGGGCTGCCTGTGGCTGCATTTAATTTCAGAGATGTGAGGGGACCATTCCTACACAAAGCAGCACAACAGCAGACACTTTCTGTTCCATAGAATACGCACACACAAACTAGAAGTATTGTGTGACACTAGAACTGGCGTTAGTGCTAGAAGCACAATCTAGAGTTGTACAGTTTGGAAGATTCAGTTACAGCAGAAAATAACAGCAGGGCTTTCACCTCCACCACGGCTACCTGAGTGAGAAAGATGAAAGAGGTCCTTGGAAGACAGAAGGCATCAGCCTCAGAAAAATGGTATTGGTCCACAACTTAGCAAAACTGGCCTTTTAAACAGATTCTATAAAACTTCCATGTTGCCTTCAAACCCCTCCTTTCTGTATCTTCAGCCCCAGCTCTATCTTGGTTTCTCAGTGTTAAAAAGCAATCACTTCAGAATACTTGTCTCAGTTTGCTCTGGCCTCCTTTATCTGATAGCCATGGATACTCTCTATCTTCTCCCCGCTTTGTTCTTTTGCAGGAACCACATGCTTCCTAGCTACCCAAGACAGTTTACAAGCCAGAGGGATTTTGTCTGCAATATCTGTTTTTTTTCTTAAAACCACAATTCACACAATGATGTGAGAAATTAATATATTTTTAAATGCCTTTCCAAAGTCTTTGTTAGGGGAAAGCAGCTTTTGCAAAAGGGAATAGCAGTTTCAAATGCCCATTAAAGAAGAGTTGCTCGTATATGCCTTGTCAGAAACGTCATGCTCCCAGGAGGCCTGCTTTGCAGTTGCTCGATGCAGGAGGCCACCCTGTGACAATTACTCAAAGGCAGCATGCACCACATACCTGTGTCACAGCAGAGCAAGCCTCAGAAATAAACTGAATAGCTTATGCTTGTTTATCCATTTGCTGAAGGTCTGGGGCTGTTTTCTTTCTCCTGTGGCTTGCCCTGTTGCCCTGTAATTAGGACTATGGTCATATCTGCACCATCTGAGATCCTCAGGATGGCTCTGGTGAATGCAGTAGGTAGGAGGAGATTTAATGAGATATTCTGGGCTTTCAGTTATGCCCATGTGACCCCGCTGAGCCCAGTCAATTACTCTGGTGTAATTAGAGGCAAGCTCGGTACTGTTTTCTTTCCCTATAATGCTCTCTCCCCCCAAACACTTTGCAGTTTTTAACAGCAAACTGCAGTATTCATCATTTACTGCCACAGGACACTGCCTGCAGGTACGTACACCAGCATCACCGCAGACAGGGAAGGCAATCCTTTCCCAGGGTTTCTGCCTCTGCTCATGGCAGAGCCAAACACTCTTCCTTGGTGTCGGTATCAGAATGTCCCTGAGGAAATTTCACCCAGCACTTAAACACAAAACTGCAAACTTCCTTGTCAGTCTGCTGTTTGGCAATTCATCTCACCCAAAACATCCTATGTCAGAAGATGGCACAGAAAAAATTCAGATTTCATGCCTATAGCTGATCTGGGCGATGCTGCAAGAGTCAGGGTAACACTGCTGACTGGCTGCTTTGGTGGTCTCTTGGTATCTCCCTTTCCTATTTCATCTACACCAAGAATAGACATGTTGACACGAAACTGTAGAAAACTTTCAGGATGGCACATATGGAGTCAGTTTTCATTTGAAATAGGGCTCATCTCTGGAATGTGGTCCATCCAAATTGATAATTAGCTGGACTAAATATATACTTTCATACTTGTTATTTGAATTGTGGTGTGACTTTCTTGTCTTGTCATTTATCTGTGATGCAGATATTGTCCCAAGACTACATAAGATGTCCACAAAACAGCTGAAGGAAGCTAGCACTTTAGACTTTGTGGGCATAGTCTCTTAACTAAACAGACAAGGCACTGCTTTCTATTGTCATCTAGACTGCTGTCCCCTCACTGCCTCCAAGAATTAGACAAAACAATTAAAAAAAGAAAAAAACCACAAAAATCTAGACCAAATCTACCCATGTCCTGGCAGATCATTCCCTCTGAAGGGATGATTCTCCAAGGAAAACCTTCCTATTTTTAAGCCTAAAGCGGTTCTCACAAGTGGCTTATAGGGGAACATTTTTGTGGCCTGTGGCAGGGTATTATTTTAGTAGCTAGTAATAAGCAATAAACTGTGGGCAGGAAAAGACTTCTCTCTACCAGGATTGGAACGCAAAAGCAAACAACGTCTAAGTCAGGGGAGCATGAGGACCATTGCTTCTACTCTTGTTTTGATTTGTTTGTTTCGTGTGCTGTCACATAGTAGCATAGGAGGAAGTAGAGGAGCAACACTTCGACAGAGGGATGAATGAAACTGCCTGGATAAAGAAAGGATTGGTAGCCCTCAACCACTGCCCTGTTCAGCCAGTTGGAAACTGCAGAGAAGATTTGATCAAACATTATTAAATCCATGGAGAATCCAGTTAGTTTCTTGATGAGTACACTGGATCTTCCAGCACTTGTACTAGCAAATTTGTTTGTTTGTTTGTTTCCTGACAGATTTAGGATTGCTAATTTCTAGACATGCCTTTGTAAAGTGATGATTTCAAAACTAAACCTTATCGCACAGTATATGCCAAAACTCTTGAATTCCACAACTCTCTGGTGCCACAGGCTGGAGATCAAGCTCAACTTCACATAAATCGTAAGATGGAGGTACATCTAACTCAGCATGCAACCAACAGGACTATCTGTATACTTTTTCCTTACACATTACAGTCCATGTATTTATGGACTTTTTCTTTCTGGTTCAACATTAAAAATGCATCACTGAGCAAACTGGGAATATCAGAAGTTTCACTGGTTGGGTGCAACAGCTAGAAAGGCACAACAGGAAGGTTGATCTTCATCCTCAGGAGAAGAAACCCCTTTTTTTCAACATTTCTACACTCAGTATCCCAGTATGCAAGGCTAAAAAGCACAGCAGATAATTTAAACTGTCTACCTGCAGCAGAGGACTTCCATGCACATGCTTCTGTTGTAATGGAGGGACACCTCTTGGAAGAACATTCTACCTCCAGTTGTGTTAGTGCCTAATCCACCACAACCCTTTGTACATTTTCATGGCAATTACTCTATTCATTTCCAGAAAATGCTTTTTCCACAGTTGAAGATAAAAATGAGGCTGATAAAGAAATATATGGTTTATAGCTTTGTGCTTCATCTATAAACAGTGTTACTTCTAAACTGTAAGCAATTGTCAACTGTCAACTTTTCAATTTCTTTTGTGACTTTTTGTTTTGAAGAATGAGGAACGTATAGGCCAGGACCCCTTTCTACCAGTTCATAAAGTGGCACTTTCCTTCCCCCAAGGAGAGAAGGAAACATTCTCCAAAATGGAAAAAAACTCTGCCAGAACACAGAGCCCAGGTCAGGCAATCAAGCCTGTAAGTCATCGCAAAACATATTGTTCTATTGCTGTTTTGCAGTAGATGCTTCTTATTTGGTGCAGGATTTGTATATGCTTTGCATATTCATTATAAACACCACATCTGAAAAAGTTAGCAAGAGATTAAAGCAAAGCCAGTGGAATTTACTTTGTACATTAAAAAAAAAACTACCAGGCAGCATCTCTCTATGTCCCAGTGACAAAGCATACTCATAACAGGAATATTCCCATGCCTCTTACCAGGCAAGAGTTGATGGCTTTAAATTTGTTCTTTCAGTGTCTTTCAATTTATACATAAAGGGTATGGCGAATATCATTGTTACACACGTCAAGCCATGGGGACCACAGAGGGTGTACAGTTTTAGGCATCAGGCCCAGAAGCTGAACCTGATGACCTCTTGCATTCATTTTGCTGAACTGGTCCTATTAATGGACTGGATCAATGTCACTGCAAACAGCAATGAAATCTGAAATTCCTCCTGTTCTACAGCCTATGTTACATAAACAGCTGTCCAATGCATGAAGGAAAAAATAGATGAATGTCTCACTAATAATGCCTTTCATGCAAACCCCACAGATTTCAAATGCTCTGACAAGGGCCAAGAAGTGCATTCTTGGTACAGCCTAAAAGTCTATACCCTGCCCTCCGTTTTCAGACATCAGTGGGAATTAGTGAACTTGAGGACAACTCTCAACATTACTGAAAGCAATAGTTGCTCTCTTATTTATTTCCAAAGGAGTGATCTTCAGGTAAAGCTGTATGGAACATCTTAGCCATCTCAGACATCTTGTCAATAACTTACAGCCTTCAGAAACCTGTGTGAACTACTGATCAGGTAAGCAAGCAAATGCTTCTGTTCTACCATAGTCTTGAATCTTGGATTCATCCAAGAACCTTTCACCCACAGGTTCACTTTAGGCATCAGTACACCAGTCATAGGACATTTGTATAAATCCTTTGGCAAGGTACTGCTTCACTATATAAATGCTCCTCTCTTCTAGGGTTAGCAGAAGTTCATTATCAAAACTGATAATGTAGCAAGTAAACAGCTAGTTAACAAAATGCTTAAGATGATAGAAAATTAATACAAAACTGCATGTCAGAAATGTTGCCTCTAAGAAATCAAAAACACATTTCTTGGCAAACAGCCAAGATTATAATATTGTTCCTTCATCTAAATGCACATTACCTCCTTTAGCCATCTCTGGACATATATGAGCAACAGGAAGTCATCCTCACATGCTAATTTTAACAGAACCAGAAAACTGATCATTGCTCATTTGTTCTGCTTTGCGGAGCCATGTGGAGAAGGCTTGTTTCTGCCTACTTCACTTCTGCCTCATGCCAGTACTTCTACTAGTCCTTTCTTACATTAGTTGCGTGGGCTGTAACTAATCTGACCAGGGAACTGAACAGGGGAAAGCCAACACAATATACCCTTGCAGCTTCCGCACAGCTGGAAAGCAGCATGCTGGTGGAGGACCACTTCACAGTGACCCCAGCACGTGTTGGAAAGAACAAACCCTGCTCCTCCAAGTTGTCCCCTCAGAGCTAAACCAGAGGCGTGTGTCATTGTATTGCTATGGGACATGCCAAGATTGTGAAAATAGTGTACAACTTTCCTTCAGCAGAAGGGCTGTCTGCCTTGCATGGTCACTCACTTGGCTCTCTTGGCTAATGCTTGCTTCTTGTGTCCCTTCCCTGTCCCTCACCTCCTGTGCCTTCTCCCTGGTGTCAAATCACAGGATGCCCCATGCTCTGCTTCTCCTCCTAACACCCTCCAGGCACACTGGGCAGCCTTCTGGTGAGGGCAGTGCTCTCCGTGGGCTCAGCATGGTTCCCACTGAAGATCCTGGCTCTTCCCACAGAACCAGCAGTCAGGTCTGTTATGATCATGTTTCCACCCCTAATGGATTATGCCTTTTAAGGAGAGAATCAGCTTCACCATCATGTGACCAAATTCATGTGGGTTTTCCCCAAACTGAGGAAAAAACACAGTCCAAAAGGACAGGCTTTTTCAACTCTTTCAATTAAAAACCTGACCCAGTTCTGGACACTAAAACTTACTAACTGAAGAGAGTTCACTAGTTCATCACCTGAGCTCTGGTGTCTGAAAAGTGCCACAGGAGAGGAATCAGGCTGCACTGGCAAGGGAACAGTCCATGCAGGGGGCAACACCCAGAAGATCCTTATCTCCTTTGTCCCATTCACTGACAAAAATCAGGAACAATTGAAAATTCAGTTCCACTAAGACCTCCACTGCTTTCTTTCTCCTGACAAGAACTGCACCTCAGTATTAACCTAAAATTGTTGCTCAAATTATTTTGACTTCACTTTAACAATAATAAAGCTGTGTTTTAAAAGTAATAGATAGATGCCAGTATTATAAATATTGAGGAAGGCCAACAGGGAACAGAGAAAAAAAATGTGGAAAATCAAAATAGGAGCATTTTTCAAATTATTTTACCCAGGACCACTGAAACCAGACAAGAAGTAGGACTGTAAGGCACCTCAGTGGTGTAAACACTTGGGCCAAGATTATCATCAGTTTGAATGACCGGATCCAGCATAGATAATTTTATGTATTTGCGACTTACTGTAGTTTCTGGGCCAAGCTTCAGCAAGTCATTTAAGCATGTGCCTGGCCTTACATACATTAAGGACCCTGACTGCATGTCAATCTTTCAAGAAGTTAGACAACCCTGCTCTTTGAACAATGCCTGAAACTAATTGCAGGACTCACGCTAAACCCATTCAAATGGAAGCTCACAACAGAAAACTAGAAACCTCTTCCAGAAATCAGGGCCCGCCTGATCTAGATTTAGCTGGGCATAAATATTTGCACTGCTCTTCAAATGGGCATTTGCTTTGGGATTAAATATTCATAGTTAACCAGCCATGCTTAGTCATTTTATTTTAATATTAAGCCACACTATGCAGGGTGGTAACTGCAGTGAATGGTAGCACCAAGATTTAAGAAAAAATGTTAGTGTTATTACACAGGAGCAACAAACAGCATATTTTCAGAAGTTTTCTGAACACAGCAAATGCTTAAAGACTGACTGAAGTGTGATTTTTCTGCATCAAGTAATTTTAGATTATTATTTGGTTGGAGTTATTTTAAAATGCTGATACTAAGGGGATGGGAGAGGTAGGAGGGGAGGGATACTAAAAATAATGAGAAAAGGTGCATGGAGGGGTATATGTGCATATGTATCTATGGTAAATATCCATGAGAATTAATATAAAATACTGGGTGGGGAAGGGATCTGTATACACAGCAAGCTGCAGTCAGGATTATTACCTTTGGATTTTGGAAGCCAAAAAAGTAAAACAAACATGCATCAGTCTAGTTTGGGTGGCAGCTTGAAACAAGGTATATTATATGGGTGACCTACCAGAGCAACCAAGGCAAGCCTGGAGAACAGTATTGCTTTGTTCACCCAACACATGAATGGAACATGAGGGGATAGTTTGTGTGGGAGCACTAAGTGCCCATTGATTAATTAAGAACTAGTCTTACTCATTTTAAAAAGAGCAACACACAGGCTGCCTTTTGCAAGTAGGATATTTGTGGATTTTTTTGCCATTCCTTGAATTAACAGGCGGCTGCATAATTCTGGAGACAGTGACAAAACAAGGTATCAGTCTTAGCAGCCTAGATTTTTGTGTAGTTCCAGGGCACTTTTGGATTTCCTGACTCTGGTAGATCCTGAGCAGTAAAATCCCAGTGTCTGAACCTTTCTCTGTGGGGGGTGGCAGGGCATTGTATGCACAGCACTGGGTATTTGCCATTCACAGTTAATTCTTAACAAGCCTTTGGCCACTGCCTCAGTGATGGGGCCAAACCAAAACCCAGGACACAAGCAGTTCACAGCCAGATCCCAGTGTCTCTAGTGTGCCCCATCACTTTTACCTCAGGAGAAGTACAGCTCTGGATCTAGATTAGGAATAGCTGCCTTCCTGTTTTAAAGCATTTAAGGAATTTCTAACATACTTGAAGTCTGTACGTGTAAATATTTAAAAAAAAAAGAAAAATTATGCATTTTTTAGGGAAACAGCAGACCTACAGTAATTTGTAGTTGGAGGTAATCTGATCCTGCTCCCAGAAGAAAGTCAATGGTCCTCTTAGAAATGGACTGCACCCTAAGTAACCTCTGATAGTCCTAAGCCAAATGTAACCTACAAAAATCTTTTTAAGCTTACTAGGCAAATGGGGACCCTTCTCCACTTTCTACAGCACAGTCATTCTGAAAAAGAAATAAAAGTTAGTTCATGTACTGAGTCAGTCATCCCTTCTCCCACTACACAAAACATTGCATAACCCAACTTTTCTTACAGAATTTGGGAACACTGAATGCCTCACTGCCTACATTTGGTTCTCCTGCAGTCCACTGGTCTCAGCACTCTGAAACTGGTGATGGTTTATACCACTAAGCAAACACCTTCTGTAAATAAGAGACAGACACTGAGCACATAAAGAACAGAAAATGAAAAATCAATCTGGTGTTCTGTTTAGCAGGCAGAAAATGTTCAAGTCCTCAAAGAGAAAAGTTCTGTTTACCTGAATAATCAAGCAATTCAGATGGAAAATAGGAGAAAAGGAAGAGGTATGTACACAAAATGCTGCAAAATGCTTCACTGTTTGCTATGAGAGTGCTGCAGCTCTCTCTGATCAGGCTCTTTGCAGTGAGTTTCCACGGCCATCAGCTTTATTTTTACTTGTCCTTCTCCACAAGCCATAGTGTATAACCCAAGGGTCTGGTAGGAATTCTCAAACAAGAAACAAGCTGGCATCTTGGAAACAATCAGTCAGAGGAAAAACATATTTGGGAGTCCTTCCTCAGACAAATATCCCACCAGAGCAGCTGTGGACAAGGACCCTCCACAGATAGTCCCTTTAACCATGAGCCAGCAATGGGAGCAGGTGTGGACAAATTTTCTCTGTTTCTCACTCTTGCTTTCCTTTCCTTTCCCTTCTTCTGCCTTTTGGGTCACACCCTAGGATGTTTTTGTCAACATCAGTGTAATACTTCAGGTTAATTCAGGTTAACCAGGTATGCATGAGGAGCTGGCAAGTGGAGCTGGAGACCAGTGCAAGGGTTACTCACCTTCCACTACCACTGTTGCAGGTTTTGAATAGGCTGTGCCCAGGCTGTTCTTGGCAACACATCGATATTGTCCTGCATCTTCTCTCTGAACATTGTGGATCCTTAAATTCCCTGAATCAAGGACAGCAATGCGAGCATTCTCCTGCCAGAGGAAGGAGCAATCAAGGTGAGGGCTGTACATGCAGGCTGCATATCAGCAGCACCAAATATCTGCTTGCAAAGATTGGGTTTACACGCATGAAAATTATTTGTCTTGTCCTACAACTGAAGGATTTAGGGCCAGCTCTTCCTGCTCAACATTGTCATGACACTCTCACCCATCCCTGTTTTTGCAGATCAGTGAATTACAGCTTCAAAAGAGCCCTGAATCTTAGCTAGGCTGCTCAGTAGCTCTTATTTATAAGAATACTAACAAATACTAACATGCACATTCAGCAGCATTTGGCAACCCTTACTAGTAATAAATATGTATAATATAAAATCTAGATATGCAGAGAATGTTTGATTTATAGGCAGAATTATTGCAGATGCAGACATTTGAGATAAGCCCTGGATTGTCCAAATGCTTGCTTCCTAGCAACTAGAATTTACAAATGCTGTAATTGATACTAATATTTTAACACAGTACCTTTAACAAATAGTTAGTATTACTTAAATTTCACTCTGTACTCACCTTTACAACTGTTTCTCCTTTGATCCATGAAACAGAAGGTTTTGGATTCCCCATTGTGGTGCATGGAAGAACAGCCTTTAACCCTTCTATTATTTCCACATTTATAGGTGGTCGGGTTATTTTGGGTCCTAAAATTTGAAAAGTCTAAAATTAAAGTTGAACTGAAGCTGAGAGATACTAGAACAAGACAAGTTCAGAAATTACAACAAAATCTCTGCTGCTTTTTCTGTAGATTGCTGAAAGATAGAGCAGTCTTAGTAGGTCATGAGCTGCCTTGGAAAGACAAAAACTTTCTTAAGTACAGGATTTAGAGTTTCAGTTTATGGACACAAAAGCAGCTAACTTGCATGGGTTATTTGTTTTCAGGAGTGGAGTTTGACAGTCATTTGAGTTAGGGCCTGGGCTAAAATCCAAATCCAGATAAGAATATTTCCAATATTGAAGAACGTTTGCATTCCAGGTTTTGACATTCTTGACTGCATAAACAATGTCTTGCGTGAAAACTCAGATCTGGAGTGAATCGGTTTTGAAATAGTTTTAACCCAAGCTTGTCTCTAGCTCAGCAAGAAGGGCATGTAAACTCAATTGATGTCCCTAATTGAAGGATTTACAACTATGCTAGTAAAAAGGAGAAAGAATCCTTAAAGAAAACAAAACAAAAAAAAAAAAAATCAAACTCCTTTAAAGTTAATATGGGACTAATTTAAATCCATTTTACCCAAAGAAATACATGGCTTAGCTTAGTCTGAACTGGCAGTAAAAAAGATCTTCAACTCAGTATTTTGGGACGTCTGAAGTTTTGCCTCCTTTGCATGATACTAAACCAGCAGAAGAATGATCTTTAGAGAGCATCACCTCCTGGCCCCCACGTGCAGGCAACTGGGGTGCTGGAGAGCCCCAGAATTACCAGACCCGGAGGGTCATGCTCATTAGTGCAAACAAATCCTTTACTACACACAGATGCTTTAGCCAGGATATATCTCAGCTGCCTTTTTAAGTGTTTTTGTAAATAACTGCAGCCATGTGAGTTCAGCTTGACTGAATTCAGCACGTATATAGCCTTTTGCAAGAACCAGTCCTCAGCCTTCCATGTGGGATGATGAGTTTTACACCACTGTGCTCCAGACCTTTCAAGACTGCTATTAAGAACATCTGAACAGCTTTTACTTGCTTTTGCCATCCTCAGGCATAAATCTGATTAGTGAAATCTTATGTTTAAAATTCACAAGGGATTTATGCAGTATTGCTATGGATGTCTAATCTATCAAATTGTGCTGCTTTTACAAAGTTTTGTACAAAGGGCATTCTTCAAAGCATTGTATTTTATCCTCTGCTATGCAAACATTTCCTCTGATCCTAGCACAAGTGTGTATTATTCAAAGTGAATAATCACAACTGCTTTTAGTTAAGTTATGATCCAATGTGCTATGTTTCTGCCTCAAAGGACTGCACCCAGCCCCACAGGAACATGGGCCTGCCCTACGTATTGCTGGGGGCCACACCTCGGGCTCAGCTCAGGCTCTCAATTACATGCTTACATGGTGTCAGGAAGAAATTACATTCCTACTTACGCATTTTCACTTGGAGAGCCCCACAGCTCTGTGCGGCTGCTCCAACCCCATTATCCGCAGTGCAGCAGTAGACCCCATCATCACTGTCCTCCACACTCAAAATGGTCAGGAGCTGCCCATTTCTCTGTATGCTGTACCGGGTGTCGAACAGCCTGCGGGGCACAGCACAGATTGTCAGGGGCAGGGGCAGAGCTGGGAACAGACAGGGGGAATTGCATTTGTATCTGCAGACCACTGACAACACTACAAACTGCCGTATATTTTACTTTTTATTTTAAACCTGCAAAGAGAAGGGAAGGCACTGAAATTGTTGAATTGGCCTTAAGATTTGGTTTGGTCCTAACTAGAACATGCAGTTCTTGACTGCCACCAGTGTGGCGGCAGTTCTTCCTCCAGTCAGGTATTGGTAAAGTACGTACATATTGCATTTGGGTTTCTGTCTGGCCAAGGACAGGAATGAGCACAAGTAATCTTACGCAGCTGGGTCCTCTTTAGATATAATCACTCAGTGCAAGGGAAGGACTGCCTATATAGGAACTGGAACTACCTGAAGTTTTTTAAAGAAACCTTCTTCAGATTAAATTTTTTAAAATATATCTTTTTTCACTAAACAGATAAAGTTATGGAAAGATTTTTACTGTTGCAGAAAAAAGATACAAACCAAAAAACAAGTATTTTTGTGTCTGCATCCAGGAGTGGTTTTGTCTATTTTTTGGAAAAAAAAACAAACCAACAAAAACGCAAAGAAATGTGCTGAAGAAGCCATTAAAGATTAGAGCATGCAAGAATAGCTGTAGTTTAATGACAGCAGGCTTTAACCTGGAGACTTCAGAGAAGTAAAGAAAAGCCCAGAAGTTGGAGCAACAAAAGTACAAGATATTGTAACAAAGTCTGAAGAACAAAGACCAACTCTGTATGTGAGCATGGAGTATGCACATGTGTGTCTGTATGTGTGCAAGAGCAAGGGAGAGACAGAAAGAAAGGTAGTGAGAAAGCAGAGGGCTGATCTCTGGTTTTCACTGCAAAACTGGAAAAGTATAGTAAAACTTCAGTGGAACAAGATTTGCATAACATTTCATAAATTCCTCCCTGTTTGATTTTCACACCTTTGTTGATGCTTTTTGGAACCACTTTCATGCAGTTGGCCTTTGATTCTGATGAACAGTAGCAAAAAGGATCTGACCTAAGGATTGTCTCCCAAACTATCACATATACCTGATGCCTAAGTATGTCCTGTTTTGCCTATTACTGTTAAAATTGTACAGCAGTCACCAAGTAATCTGAATGTGCTATTTATGATGTTACAGGCACGTATTTCCTTTCAACAGCTTTTCACCTTTCAGACTCGTATTTCCCTCCTCTTTTTCACCCTGAGAAGAAAGAGTACAATGAATTCATCCATCATGTAAAAGATGTGCATGCTCCAATCCCTTCTTTCCCTTAGGAAGGCTCACCCCAGGCAGCCCTATCCTGGGAGATGGGGCAGGTAATCATTTCACTCAGCACAGGGCACCTGTCAGTCTGCTTGCACAGGTTGTGACTCCAGAAGGAAAGGCACTTCCAGAAGACTAGTGCTGACAAGAGCCTCTGTCCTGGCACTATACCCATTGAAGCTGAATGTTTACATACTCTTTTGTTTTGAAGATTAGCTTAGCCTTCTGTTCAGGGTGCTGGGATCTTGGCAAGAGAAGAAAATTTTGTAAATAAAATAACTTATATTTATTGCTTGCAATAACCAACCCCTTTGAAGTTTGGTACATAGACACACACAAGCACATAAATAAGTTTATATGTTTTTTTCAGGAAAAAAAGCCCACTGGTCTGATCCTTTTCCATTGTCAAATACTTTCATCCATGTTCTTGGAAAGTAATAGAAATATTTTCATTTATTTATTTCCCTGTCTTTGGTCTGAGTTTTTGTATCCAGCAGCAATGACTATTAATGACAACACAGCTTTGGGAAAGTGAAATAGCTGCTGCTATTAATGTTGCTCCAGAAACCCCAGTAAAGGAACGAAGCACCTGAGCAATCTGGCCTCACCAGCAGAGCTTTTTGATCAGTATTTTCCTTTTTGGTCATGGTTGTGAAAAAGGCACTGTGTCTCAGAGAGAGTGGGATGGCTTTTAGAAAGGTATGTTGGGCTTCTGAAGTGAGGATTGAGGTGAGAAATGATCTGGTTTTCATATGATCTTAGAACATAAAGAGTCAAGTTTTAAAGACCATGGCGTGTTTTCTCCATGGTCCTGCAGGAATGGCTTGCTCTTCCAGCTTTGATTTTCAGGCATGGTGTAACTGATGGGGAAGGAATTAGGACAAAGGTGACCTGATTTGGAAGTAACATCGATGGAAATTCAGACCTCTACCCTGCAACAAGGCCAGGGTCACAGGGTTGAGACTGGAGTTTTGCTGAGGTTCTGTTGCAGGCAATGAAGAAAAGATTTCTGAAAGCCAGTATGCATATTTGTAGTGTTCTGCTTTTCTCCTATTCTAAAATGGTCTTCCCAGCAGAAGGACCTCCTTCTGCTGCTGACTTATTTGGAGTTTCCCGAGCCAATGGTTCAAGGGCTCTTTGGATATTTGACACCAATAGCAGGAACTGTCCTTCACGTGAGCATCTGCCTAAGTTGGACATCTCTTGTGGAGAGCAGGCTTTAACTGGGTTACACAGAGGTTGTTCTGTAATTTTCCCTTAAAGAGGGAGTCACTAACAGTGATCTAGAATGAGAAACTGATGTGAAGCCATGTGGCAGACATAATGTGATTTCAGAGTTGGAAGATCAGATACAGTTTACTTTGCAAGAGCTTGTCTGCAGCAGCAGAGCTAAAGCAACGGTAGCAACTTCCATAACAGGTTTCCAAGGCTGCCTTCATCAGCAGGTCCTTGATGCCTGGTGGTTAATGTCTGACTGCATAACAACAAGAAGCCAGTTTTTTACAGTCACATCCAGAACTAGAAGCAAACAAGAATGGCATGATATGACCCCTTCCATGCAAAGTTTCCAAGCTCATTGCAGACACTCGGGCAACAAGTCTGGCAATGCTCCTTTTCAACATTATACAGCATTGTCCTCCTTCACAAATGCATGCACTGAGGAACAGAGTAGATTGCATTGTCTGAAGCTGGAGAGCAAACTCCTTGCATTGCTTGCAACGGTCTCCAGGCTTGAGTGTGTGAAGCTGCAACAGCAACACTCAGGTGTTCCTATCACTCCCTAAGGAACACAGATGCCTATATAATTACAGCCACTCACCGTCTTCCCTGCCACAGACCCATTTTAATATTTCCAGATATCTCCTTTATCATGGTATTGACAATTTTGACAGGAGATGCTGGAGAGGGCTTGGTCTGCTCCTTACCTGATGGGAATGCTGTTGCGCGTCCACGTAATCTCTGGCTCAGGGTATGATTCCACTACACAGACAAACTTGGCGACGTCTTCTACCAGCGCATCCACAGTTTCCAGAGGAGTGCTGATCAAGGGAGCTGTGTGAAGGAAGTGAAAATGTGAAAACCTCGTGGTACCTGCCACAGAGAAGCACGCATCCTGCCAGACACCTTTGGTGGAGGCAGCCGTGTCCCTGCAGGGCCATCCATGGCTTTTTTCCCAGTGCAGAGGTTCTTTGTACACCTTCCAAGCATTTGCTGAACACAGGTACCTCCGCATTTGTAGCTGCAGCCCTCTGTTGTTTGCATTTTCCCTCATGATCTCTCTATAGGGTGCAAAACAGAATGATCCAAGCATGGGTCAGCTGCAGCAAGCCCAGTGCATCCTGTGTTTCTAACCGTCCTCTCCCCCAAAGTGCACAGCACCAGGTGGCATACTGTGAGGACACCCATGAGGCTGTCCCCCTGATACAGGGGTGGCATTGCATGGGCTGGAAGTGCAATGAACAACATGCAAATTGAAGCTAAGATGACCTGGCCCTGGAGTGGCACAGTGCCTCCTTATTAACGCATAATGCATGAGATTTGGGCTTCTTCATCATTAATATGGGATTTGTTCCACTCAACTATTTCTCTTTTTAAAAAAAAACTGTTATACAGTACTATAGGCTTCAGAGCCAGGCTCATAAAGGCCCTTCAGGTCTTCCAGATTTGTGGCATGACTAGAACACAATCTCTTTTTCTCACCTTTTCTAACCAAGTAGCACCAGGGTTAGAAGTCTAATAGCTGTGTCTGATGCTTATTATCACAGACCTGTCATCACACATTATTTGAATGTATCTTTAGAAACGTTTTCCATCGTCGCAGTAAAAGACTTGAAGCACAGCTGGAATGGATCAAAGGGTACTGCTAGTGAATTGCTTTCCCTGAGCATGGTATGCATTACAACCATTGCCCCCAAAGATGCTTGAATGACTTTTAATCTATGGCTGTGAAGGACACACATCCAATATTTGTTGGACTGGATTTCATTGACAGCCGTGCTGAGATGAACTAGGTTCATGCCATATTCATGAAACACCACCTTGAAAATGTGCAGTGGATGCAGGAATCTTCCTGTTCCTTGCTGACTGTAGCTGTATTTGGCACACTGTGTGTCTTCTCACTGGAAAATCCTGCTGTACTGTATCTGCTGGCCCTTCTCAATACAGTAAGATTTAAATACAGGCAAAAAATAAACTACATCCATTTTACCCCTCCCTCCTAAAAAAAAAAAAAAAAAAAAGCAAAATACAAGACACTTCAATTTAAGTGGCTTAGAATAATAGAAAGCTTTTACCTCAGTGCTTTTTCAATTTACATGGGAGTAAAAACTAAAATGTCACTGGAGTTCAGCTGGAATGACGCTAGAGGAGGAAAGGATTGGCTTCCACTATCAGGTGTATGTAAAATCCTAATGCTTTTGAAATGTCATTGGAATGAATCTGCCTCAATAATATTTCTAGATTGTATGACTTCAGATTGCATAATTGGTAAGGACTTTACTTCTATAAAAAGATGTTAAAACTACAGCTAAGGTAGCACTAAAGATTATATTAACTAAATGTTAGTTAAAACACACTTGTGTCAGATTCATTGTTTAAGATCGGTGCTTCAAATTGTATCAGGCTTCAACTTATTAAGCCATTTTGGGTCACACTAGCTAGAAGTAATCATCCATATCTCACCCCAGATAAATCCCATGCCAGTGAAACCAAATGGAAGATTTTTGTAACTCCTAAATTTTCCTGCTACTGAAGGTTGTCTTAGGAGAGTAACTTCCTCTGATGGTTATCTTGTCTACTTCAAAGGGGACATTGTTATTTCATGACAGAGTTTATCAGATTTTGATGGCATTAAGCCTGGCTGAAATTGGGTTTTACAGTCTACTTTTATATAGTATGTTTTTACTCCCGTTGTCCCCATGCCTTGACCTCTGGAAGGATGCTTTTTTAACCCTGAGAAATGTAAATTTTTACAGCAACCAAAATTCAAAGCAACCAGGTTTATAACTGTGTTGTCACGATAAGCATGGCCATTCTCACAACAAATAACATTAGTTTTGTATAAAGAGCCAGTGTGCATCACAACAGTATTTTATTCTTTGGGCAAACAAGGGCTGTCAGTTTTATATGTTAAATAAACTCTCTAGCAACAGTTAAGTACTTTTAAGGTACCTCTTTTATTCAACAGATGACAGAATTATCCTTAGCAATATTGCTTACACCAGGTCTGATCTGGCATCTTCTGAAAGCCAGCATGCAGCTCTTAGGGCAGAATCAAGCCCCATACTCATAGAAAATACTGTCCAAACCAACAGTATTCTAACTGTGGTAAAAGCAGAAAGGGAACTTTCTTTTTTACAGCTGCCTCCCCAAATTCTACATCCTCGAAGAGCAGCCATGACAGCCACAGTGATGTGTCATTTTCTCATATGCTCTTTTTTACCTTTCCAATATTAAAACCGAGTGCTGGGCCAGCAGAGAGGTGAAGGCAAAGCTCCTGTAGCCAGGGTGAGGGGGCAGAGGGCACGAGGCTGAAGGACGCACGGTGTGTCTGCAGAGGACAGCAAGCGGTGGAGCACGCCGCCATTTTGTCATGAGGTGGTGAGAGAACCTCAAAATGGCCGAGATGGTGTCTGCTTCTAAAAGCCACCCAAAAAGGTCAGGTGTTGGTGTCAGTCTGTGTTTTCTCAGGAAAACAATCAGAACTTACAATGCCTTCATTACCAGATTTTAGTGTGGGAAAATAAAATCCAAACAATGTGTATGAACATAAATATCAGCATATAGAAATGGCACCAGACCTTTCTGCGTGCATTCGTTGGGGGTCTCTGACACTTTTTAGGTACCTTGTGGTTTTAAATAACATTGAAAATCAGTTAATTTATATATCTGTACAGCCACACAGGTGCCATTTTTCTGGATGTCTGCTGTAGTTTCTGGAGATAGCAAAATGACCCAAGGCCAGACACAGGGCCCATGAGAAAGCCAAATCCCCTTCTATCCCCAGCCCACCAAAAGCTCCCAAATTGCTCAGCTTTGGTTTTGAATTTTCACTTTCAAAACAAGACAAGCGAGGCAAAGAAAACAAAGCAGAAAACAGAACCAGTTTCCCCTGCAGCATTGCAGACACATTGAGATACTGCAGTTCTTCTGGAGAAAAACTGCTTATTCATGTTTCCAGCTAATGCTGCAAAACCTCTATAGGGCACCACTGGGCTGTAGCTGCATTTCAACCTCTCTTGGGAAGCAAGGCAAGTCAGCAACCTGTGACATTTTAAGAAAGGATGCGTATCTCTTCATTGCACTGCACCACCAATAAAAATCAATACCCTTCCTCCTTCTTTTTTCTTATGTCTCCAACCCCGTCTTACCACAGCTTTCAAAAAGACCTGGATTCACCAACTTACTTAAGTGCCTTAAGGAAAAATTAACATTTTTATTTCAAAACATTTTTATAAAGAAAAGACCTTCTTTTATTTCCATTTTGAGGCCAATCTGACTAACAATTGTAAGAGCACAGCCCTGCAAGAGCATTTGTGTTGGCCTAACAGGTGAATACTGGCATCCTCCTTGAGGTTTTTTTGTTTTCCTGAAGCTGCAAAGTTTCTGGTATACTTTGAATGGCTCCTGACAACCACCATGCAGCAAAACCTTTTGTCCACAGGGTTACCAGACTGTACGTCCAGAAGATTACTGTTGCACTTTGTCCCTCAAAGACTTTTCTAAACAGGTTTTTTTCTGTTCTTGTGTTGGCTAAATGTATGTGTCCTTGTGTGTGTGTGCACTCAAGAGAGGAAGAAGGTGTAACTTTTATGTTATATGCAATACAAACCATGCATATTTGTATTTCTATACATATGTTCTGTAAAGACATTATAGCTATTTACCTCTTCTTTTAGCTTTATATATTTATAAGCATACACAGGCAAGCAGAACACCACAAATCTTGGGCTCTGCAGCAACAGGTGCTACTAGCCATTAAAACCTGTAAGCTTCCTTTGAAATGGGAAATGTCCCTCCCACCCAGGCTGAACCCCAAAGTCTCCCCTGCCCATCACAATGGGACTATGTGCCCTTCCTAGACAAAGAAGCTTCAATCCCAGACACAAATATGAGATTATTTTCACTGCTATCCTAAAAACAGTGAAGTGACCACCAAAAGCAGCACATTTTTGTCCCTTTCAGGAATGCTACCACACCACCCAACCCACGGTTATGAGAGATGCCTTCCCCTTTGCAAAACCTCCTTCAGCAAATGCAGAAGCAGAGCAGGGCAAAAGCCCCTCCAAGCAAACCTTTTGGGAGAGTCTCGGCCAAGCTGAGGGCTGCCAGGGTGAGGACGTGCACCAGGGGCACCTTCAGCAGGTCATTCATATTTGATACAGAAGGCATCTGGCTTCTTCAGGCGAGGCGTGTGGAGCTCCCGGCCGGCTGCATTTCGGATGGCAGTGCATAAGCAGAGCTTGTCTGCTAATGACGGAGCAGGGTCTGTGGGATCTAAGTATAATCAGGAATTCTCCCACCCGGCAGGGGTGATGGACATGGCCAGCTGGTGAGTATCCACTTCTCTCAGTGTGAAAGTGTGGAGCTCATGAAACAAGAGAAAGCAAATCCCTTCTGAATTCCTTCTAAGCAAACAGAGAGGAGTACAATGGGCAAATGCATTTCCAAGGCAGTACCCTACCCCAGCTCTGCGAAGTCACCAGGCATTTATTTCAGCACTGTGTAAGTGCAGTAGTGGAAAAAATGCTTTCCACTGGATTTTCATTCAGCTCAGTCCCTCTTTTTCATTTTTTCTCCTCTCTCTCACACGCACTCCCTCTGTCTTATTATAAACTTTGATGATTGGCTGCAATATGCCACCTGTTGCCCTGCTGATAGCATTTCTTTTCTTAACAGATGTATTTGCTGGAGCAGGAGAGGTTGGCATTGGGGGATGAAAGAGCCCTTCTTTGCCAAGGAGATTGTTGGTGTTTGAGAACTGCTATAGCACACTGAAAAAGCAGAGCCTTGTCCTGGAAACAGACCCCCAAACCAGCAAATAACTACAGCAGGACCGACCTTTACACCCTGGGAGAAAAGGAGCATTTCATTTCAACATCAGCAGCAGCCCAGGGGATTTGAGCATGGGTAGAGGCACTGCCATAGGGAAATATGACTGTTGGGTACTGACATTATTAATCGCTCAGAAATACCTTATTATCCACCAGATCTCTGCCTAAAGTGAAAGACTGAAAATTAGAGCTCATTTTCTAGGAAGCTTTAGAGAATCATCAGACTTGAGGCAATTTCCTGACTCTCTCTGTCTTGCCCCATCCTAGCACAGAGGTCTACATGACATCGTCTTTTTAAAAAATGTCAAGTCATTTGCCCTCCCTATTTTTCCAGCATAAATATTTGTATGAAGAGTGTTTGCAGTAAGTCTTGCCACTGTGGAAAGGCTGATGTGGGGGCAACATCTGCATAAGCAGAAGAGAAAAAGATGAGTAATCAGGCTGGAGAGAATCTAATTGATGATGACGCCCTGGGAACATGACTCCAGATACTTTTCATCACGTTATCAGCAGAGCAGATGTGAGCTTTGCACTAAAAGGCATAGTTTGAGGAAAGGGAATGTGCAGTCATAACATATCACAGTAAAAGATACTTAGAGATCTCTGGAATTTCCTTTATTTGCTGAACCTCTTGGTTTCAACCGCTTCTCAACAGTTGTTTCTGCAATAAATGTATGCAGTTCAGCAACGCTTCCTCTGAGGAGCAAATGGAGTAAAGCTGGCCAGAGCTATGTGTGTGTGAATCCTAATGGTTTGGCATGGCATGATAATGGCAATGTTACTTTGGGGACATGCAATGGCTGATTAGGAGCAAAGCTCCCCAGACAAGTGCTCCTCTGAAGATGAATAAAGGCAGAAGCACTCACAGAACATGTGTTAAAGATCTTCCAGGAATTCTGGAGCTAGTAACAACAACAAAGCAAAACAACAAGAAAACAATGAAACAACAATGATCCTACCAGGGAACAGAGAAATCCTGACTTATGGCTGAACTTACAAATATTTCTTTTGCTTTGTTTAAGTGCAAACACATCCAATTAATCTGCTCCATAGAAATGCAACTTTGTCTTTTAGGGTAAATTTCTCTCCATGGAGGGACTTGACCAAAGACCTCTACATCACTGGACTCCTGTCTGGGCTGTGTTAGGAGGGCTTTGAATCTGCAACATCCCATACAAGTCCAAAAATTAATCTTTCCCTTTTACTTGCCAGTTACAGCAATTAGAAATGACACTGACAGTGATGGCTGTTAAATGTTAATGATGTCTTTGCATTTTTAGGATTACCAAACTACTCCTAACCTCTCATTTCCTCTGCTTTATAAATTTTTATTAAGGACCACAATACACTACACTGGTCTAAACTGAAAGGGTGTAAATTTACATTAAAAATGGGAGTAGAGAGGGTACACATGCACAAGGTAGAGTTATTTTGTTGTCCAGTTACACATGCCATACAGCAAACAAACAATATATGGTGGTGATCAGCTGGTGATCATCTGTGTTCATCGTGGAAAGATGTTTCTGTATAGAGTGAAATCAGTGGAAGTCAAATACAGGTGACATCAAATTTTCTTTGATTCTGAGCATTTTCCAGGCTTACCTTATAAAAGTAAAATGGTCCTTTAATTTTTACTCCCAGTAGTTATGAGTTTGCCGTTTGTTGGTTGTTGGGGGGGGGTGGTCTAACAAAACTGAGATGCATACCATTTACAACTAATTGTTATTTACAGCTGTTGTTATTTGTAATCATGCCTCAAGGCCTTTGCCAAGATGAGATCCCAGCAGCCTACACAACTAATAACTAGAAGCAGTCCCTGGCTTTCAGGTGTTGTGGGTGAAGCTTTTCTCCCACAAAAATTTGTGCACCTGCTTAGCTCTCTGCACTGCAAAAAAACACCTCCACAGAAGTCAGTTCATGAAGTACAGGGCACAAAGACAAGATGCACTGCAGCATTCATTCATCTAGCTACCTTTTTTCCCTTTCTAAATTGTTTGCACAGTGGCTTTTAGTAAATACAATAGTTTTTAATAAATGCATAAATACAAAGAAAGTCAGAATTTTTGAGAGTTTGCTGAATAGTTCAGATAACTGTCTTCCCATTAATTAACTGCTTGGCATCTCCCCACCACAATGAGGGGAAATATGTTCTTTACTCTTTGCAGGAAAGGACAATGCTGGACATTTTCTCTGTGTACCAATTCTCTCTCTCCATCTTCCAAGTGCTCTGCTGGAGGCTGATAGTTTTACACGCTGATGCAACATGATTTGATCACCAGATACTTTGAAAGCTGCCTTTTGCCCTACATCACCATCTGGGGTGTCTTCTCCCTAGGTAGTCCCAGATGTTCATCCAAGTAGACAGGCTAGGGCAGGTATTTCTAGCAGAAACTGTCCACGCAGGGAACAAACTCCTTCTACAGAGGGACCCAATGAAGTTGCTCAGGCAATGGCCCCAGTCACCTAGCATCTGGTGATTCACACAGAAATATCCAAATCAGCACTAATCCAGCCTGACCAGTGTCCATTTTAATGAAGTGTTGTGAATGTCTGTGCTGGCAACCTACCTGAGTAAATACAAGGACCACCAGTCTTCAGCTTTGGTGCTGCTGGTCCTGCAGTAACCCTTTTGAATGCATCGGAGACGTAGTCTCTGAAGCATGAGACCAGATCTCAGGCCTTATACAACAGGCCAGGCTATTTTTACTTGCTTTTCAGCAGCAGTAAGAATCCCTAAAAATTGCTAAGTCGCTAGTATTCAGCTCAATTCATATACGTAACAAGCCAGAAAAAGAGTGAGCCCCAACCTGCCAAGGTAACAGATGAATACAGACACAAAAGACAAGTGGTCTTCAAACCCCAACCCCAACCTGGAAACTCAGGTTCCAAGCATCTTCCAGTCAGCCCAGAGCCCAGAAGGACATACACTGTGTGGTCTTTCCCTGAGATACATGCATACCCATGTCCCTGCATGCATTAACCCTGTGCTTGGTGTCCCTTTGCTGCTTTCCTCCTCAAAGCTGCTGGCCTCTCAGATACAGGCATCCTCACAAAACATTTGACAGTGAAACCCATCTGACCACCTGGGCCTGCATGTGTGCTTTCTTACACAGAAATCAATCAAGGTCACATTGCCATAGAGATGTGGGCACAGCAGTCCTCTCTACACCATGCCCACATTGGCAGCTCACACTCTTGGGTGTATGTCATGGAAAGGGCATCTCTGACAATGCATGCTAGCATTTGGGGAGGAGGTAAACTGGTTTAGCTGTTTCATTATACATTGCAACCTGCATCTTTACAGTAGTCCTGAGTGGAAGCAGCTGTTACAGCCACCAGCTCCAAGGGATTTAACCCAACTTGCAACACACATATGGCCAGTAAGGTACCATTGCTTGTATCAGTAGTAACAAATGCTGTATTCAGTGTAACGTGAGGGACTAAGCTATGCTGCTGTGGTTCTTCACCCTGCACTTGTGGGGTTTTGGCTTGGTTTAGTTTGGGGGGGCGGCGTTAATTATCAAAATGAAAGTAAGACTTTTTTCTAAAGTCCTTTAAGAAACACAGACCCATCCCAAAGTCCCACTTACTGTGTTTAAGTTGCAGGGTTTCAGGTGCTCTTGGCTTGCCCTCTGCTCTCAGCCATCTGGACCAATCTCTGATCTCCTACTAATATTTTAACACTTACTGAGCTCTAATGCTTGACTCTAAAATGGTCTCCTTTTCTTCTCTTGAGATTTTGTGGGTATTGGGAAACCTAAGATTTGCATCAATTTCTTGCTATCATCTTGCTATAAACTGTCCTGTAATTTTTCAGCTCACGAGATCTGCCAGTACTGACTAATACTCATCTAATCTGCTGTCTTATGTTTTGTGGTGGGGCAAAATTATGTAGTGTTATGAGATGTAATTACTGTAGTGAAATAGGGTAAATACTGTAATGAAAGAGGAACATCCCTTGTCAGGCAGCTAGCTAATGGTGCACTGGTTTATAGAGCCCAGAGGGTGAGCTGAATGCAGGTGTTTTGTAATGAATGAAATTAATTTCTCTGCTGGGAGACCTGCCCCCTATTTCACCTTGCTGCCCAGAGCAGCCAGCCCCAAACCATAACACAGGGAAAGCTGCCACCCTTGATAATCCTCTCCTCTCAGCAAGGATAATGCTGTTGCTGTGCTGAGCTGAGGGATGCAGAGATGCCCATGTTTCCCCAAACAGGGATGCCACAGCAAAGTACACTCTTTGCTCCCCAGTCTCTGACTTCAGTCCTTCATCCTCTGGCTTCCATCAAAAGAGTGTAGTTTGTGGGGCTGGGTTGGCTGTTGACACATGAAACCTGGTCTCCATCACATGGTACCACAACCCAGCAAGCGAGAAATAAGACCTGCATTTAGAAATGGTTGTAGCAGAGCCCTGAGTGAAACCCCTAGCAAAGCAAGGGAAGGAGGGACTTGGTGTGGATTTCCAGGCCACGGGGACCACACGACAGAAAACATCTCCCTGCAGAATCTCTTCTTGCAGAAACAAGGAGGTTCTTCAGGACAGGAATGTGTTAGGGATATAACATATCCCATTGACTTCGATCCCAGAATACTGCACCTTGTAAAATCTCACTCTCACCAAGAAGTAAATTCAACCTCAGCTTGATCTGATGGTAATATTAGCAGTTATTACATGAATACAGGCACTACAAAATAGAATCTGGCTATTTCATGCCAGAACTCCTGTGAATAATATTTTAATTAATGTCAGCACCTCTTTAAAACAATCCAAGCTAAAACAAAGGAAAAGCACAATGAAATAAATCTCTATACTCTGATGCCTCATATGTCAGATTGAAAAATATTCCATTTTCAATTTTTGGCTGTCATTATTTGTTGTTCTTGATTGCTGTTTCAGAGTGTGGAGGAACAAAAGCTACGAAGCAGTAGGTATAGGCGTGCCACAAGCAAGAAACCAGTTCAGTTTCAAATATACAGCCTCTAGCACAACTGCCTTGAATGGAAGACTGTGGCCCTCTACACAGTGTAGAAATTAGCTTTCCTAAGTGATTTGTATTCATAGGCCTGTAAATACCTTTCCCACCCATCACTATGGCATCTCTGAAATGCCATAGCATCTCTCTGGCATCTGGGAGGTGTTACAACATATGGGCGTGATATGAGAAAACACTCAGGTTTCAAAAGTACCTGCACCCATGCAATAGCATGTCTGCCAGTGGAACAGGACACCTGAAACAGAGCTGCCACGTCCTGCCAGCGGATGGCAGGTTGCCATGACCGGTTGCAGGAGGTGTGCAACACACAAGTTCCAGGGGCATCCTATTCCTTTTCATTTCACTGAACCATGTGCAGCATGCTGCAACATGCAGAACAGCTCCATGAGTTTTTTCTGGATGAGACAGCTCTTTTCTGTTGCTGTGACAGAAGGAAAAGCTTTGCAGCATGTATAGCCCAGGAGTAACTGCTGACATTTTTAGACACTGTACCATATATGCCGAAAAAAATTGGGGG
>JANZLQ010000079.1:11035125-11053719 GCA_026212715.1 Elanus axillaris | reverse complement strand
GGGGGGCTTCAGCTATATGCATTAAATACAAGGAACTAAATTCTGCTCTGAGTTAACCCCAGACAACCCCTCTGACGTCAATGGAGTGTAACTGAGAGCAGAAGGTTTCCTGTGATCTTTATTTCTTAAGAGTTCACCTGCTGCTCATTTGAAGCCATAATCCTTGGTGACATCCCAATCATTTCTATTGGAGAGAGGCTTGTACTGCAGAGATCAGGTCCCAGTGTAAACTTCACTCAGTGCAGTGTTCTTGGGTATAGTGTTTTGGACCATCCCAATATCTACCTACATCCATCTACCCAATATCTATCTACTGCAACATCAGTCTCGCTGGCTTCTACTTAAACACTGCTGCCTTATATTTGGAAGCACCACAATTAGCATGGCAATATGTGTGGATATGTCTCCTTAGTCAAATGGGGTGTCTTTAGCTGAAAGGTGTGTCCAATAGACTCAGCACATTTAACAGCAAACACTGCAGTAGTGATATGCAGCCCAGTGACTGACATGAGGCAAGAAATGAGAGCACAACCAAAGATGCAAGCCTCAGGAAAATGTCCTTAGCAATGCACAGCTCCCAGTGGACGATGGGCTCCTGCACCAGTTGCAGGGGGACTGCAGCCATGGCACTGTTTTCTGCACAACCACGGGCGGATTCCGTGCCCCAGCAGCACAACCACACTCACATGCCCCTCCACAGTTTTGCAGGCCTGCAAAAAAGCCCGAAGGGCACACAGGGTGTTGAGAAGGGCGAGTCCAGGAGCCCCTAGGAGACTACAAATGAGGGACAGGTATGGAATTCTGCATATGCCTGACAAGCTTAGGGAAAAAGACTAGACAGTGAGAAGAAACTTCTGTAGGCTCTGCATAGCAGGTGGCATTTATGACCATCCAAGAGATTTTATGCTCTCCTGCCCCATGTTTATAAGCACTGTCCAGTATTTTTCCTTAGGAGTTGGTTTAGTCCTGAAAAAAGAGCTAGAGCATAGAAGACCTGATCCAAAACACTGGCATATCCACAGTACTAATCCTTTAACTTCAGTGGACTTGGCCTGAGGGTCCTGTCCCTTCCTGTTGTTGACATAGCATCATTAAGCCTGTTTGAAGCAATGGCAGTGTCCAAAGTTTGTGTCCCTGGCCCTACAGGCCATGTGTTTGGCCAGCACATTGTATGTCTGTCACTTAGGATATTGTGAATAATTACTGAATGGTGGATCAGCAGTATAGCTGGTCAGGAGATAATACACAAGGGGGTCAAGGGGTTGCACCAAAACGTAAACTGGAATTGCCTTGTGGCTAACTGCTTCACCATGCCATATCCATCTGTGGGAAGGGAGTGGCAAAGGACAGAATTCACCTTATGCACTGAAAAGATGTTCATAAGGCAAAACATTCTGACTCAAATTCATAGAGGGCAGAATTCACCCTGACTAATTCTGCAAGACGCTGAGGCTTGGGCTTAGACCCCTTCCCAAAAGCCATGGCTGCTCTGCCAAGGGGCAAGTGACCTTTCCTATATACACCTGCCCTGACTGGCTGTACCCAGAGGGCAGTGAGAGTGGGATGTTTTCCCAGGTGAAGGTCCTTTCTCCCCTCCACCTCCTCCATCCCACCCCCGATGGAGAAGGTGGTTCTGGTTGCTGCTTCAGCACATTTCCACCTTGGACATTCTTCCCCCTAGAGTGGCAGATTTGCTGTGGGCGGGTGGTCTCTGGGAGAGGAGGCCACATTAGGGAAACCCACATGAGTTTAGCAATGCAGATGTTCCCCAGGAGTGGTAAGATACCTGAGCATCTTTGCAGTGGCTTCACCCTGTCCCAGATATTACACTTGGCAAGTGGCAGCAGGCTCCACTCCCCAAAACAGCTTGCAATCAGTCAGTTCTAAGTGTCAGTTGTTTCATGGAAAGCTTTTGTCTGGGGTGTTTTCACAGTATTTGCCTTTTTTCCATAAATATCAGTAGCAGCTCTGAAGCATCTGGATGAATAAAAAATGCACTGGGCCAAACTGGTCTCTGAGGTGTCTCCTCTGACCACAGCAAGCATGTGGCAGGGCTGGATTTCCCCCTCCCCAACGCTGTGCTTAATGCGCCACAGCTGCCGAGCAGTGCCTGCTGGCACGTCTGGAGCAGGCAGGGGCTTTCCCACAGCAGGGTCCTCATCTTGGTGCAGTCTCAGTCCACCAAACTGCAACACATGCACTTGGACAGGCCACACAGCTCCACAGAGAGCCATCAGCTGTGCCTCTGGACCCTCCCTGCCCTACATCAAGGGAGAGATTGTCGCATCCCAAATCCATGACTCTTCCCCAGCTATTCGGGTATGCAGGATATGGTCCATGAGATGTGCAAAGACCAGCTCCTCTCTCAGCAGGGGCTGGAAATCCCACTTTTGCTGACACCAAAGGCCCAAACCCTACTGGTGTTAGTAAGACAGTTGAAGGTGCAAGACAGAAAAAGCAGGATGGACTTGAATTTCCACAAAAAGTCTGCAGATTTCCAGCTGCTGTAAACTGTTATCATTCCCTTGGCAATAGCTGAGCTATGTCAGTTTGTCCTTGCTGGAGAACTGGGTCTGTACTTCATATTTGATTAGCATCTCTGAGATTTCAGCTGCTTGTCTTATCTGCACGTCAGAGGTTCCCTGTAGCTGCTATGCTCTGTAAACCACTCTGCTCTCCCATGTCTTATCTCCAAATGAAAAAGAAGTATCTTAGCCCATGGAGACATTTTAAATTAAGCCTCTGTGAAGACCTGTGCCACAGGGGTTGTGTAGCATCTAAATTACAACTTCAGTGGATGTATCTTCCTACTATAACCAAATCATACCAGAAGCTAGATTCTGCATTTTGAATGTGAAGTTTCTGTTAAGTCTGAATCTTTTATAACATGATAATACCATGTGTGAGGCAAAATGAAGTTTCTCTTCACCAGGCCTAAAAGAAGTGAGAAGGCTCTGTCTATAACAGCAACCACCACCCACCAGCCTATATCCATGCTGTTTAACCACACAAGATGGACAATCTCCCAACCTGCTGGCATAGGGCCCATCCTAAAACCCAAGCCACCCCTGAGAATTGTTTTAATATGGCCCAAAACCATGCTAAAGAGCACCGAATAGTACAGACCTTGAGCTTCCATCACTGGGAGCATTTCTCACTGCTGTGCAATCTACAGGTATACAAAGGACTACAACATACAACAGAACTCAGGGACCCCCTTTCAGTGCAGCAAGGAGACCCTAGCATTTTAGTGCAGGCAAAAAAAATGTGTTTGGTGTATCTGGGTATTTGTCTCCTTCCCAGGGTATGTGAATCCCAGAGCTACAATCCCGACCCCTGTTAGTGTGCTTTTCACACCAGCAGGAGCAATCTGGACAGCCTTTCACAAATGACAGTCACTTTCCTTTCTATGCCCAGCTGAGTTGGGCAGCTATTAGGCAACTGTCTACAGCTCTCTGTAGAGAGCCTAGCCCTAGCTCTGGGGGCTGTTGTCACTGGTGCCAGCTGGCGATGCTTGTCCCATGCCATGCACTCATCCCAGTAAACTCCTCCCAAACACTGCTGCCTACCCCCTTTAGCCCAGAGCTGTAGCACAATAATTCATGGTGTCACACTTCGATGGAGGCATTGTCTACTTCCCACCCAATTCTCTCCTTTGCCTCCTACAAGCAGGGAAAAGCATTGCACAGTTCATCAGTGATTGCAAGTGGCAACACCATCCATCAGCATTGTCAAGGGTCAGACAACAGGGGATGCTTTTTCTTTGAGGAGCCACCTCAGGGTGAGGAAGACATGCTCCTGAGGCAATAGACAACTTCATGTCCCCAGATATTGTGCCAGCAAAAGGAGGAATTAATTGTGCCTGTAAAGTCACAAAAGCAAGTGGGAAGGCTGCATATAGAGTCAAGATGCACACATGGGTACTTCACTGCCGTTGTGTCCATGCTTTCAGACATTGGAAGAAGAAATATCCCTGCTCTCCTTGATGGAATTTGCATCCTGAAGAAAGTTTAATCATGGAAATGGTGCCAAAAGTGATATATCTAACAACCACTTTTTTTTGTGGACAGGCATGATTTTGAAACTACAAATGTGCTGTAGGACATTTGTTAAGGCACCTCCAATGACAGATGCATGACAGAGGCTCCTGGGGGCTTGCTTCTGGAATGTCAGAAATGCATTACAGAGCTACAGCGTTCAAAACATTCAGAGAAAAAAAAAATAATCCCTGAATTAGGCAATGCTGTCAAGCTGAGGAAATATTAAATCAAGCTGAAAAGTTGAACAATAGTTGTATTTTTGAAAATATACTAGTGTCCCTCAGGCATTCAAAAATTGTAAGTCAGGTCTTAAAAAAATCATAGTTGGCTTAAACATAATAGTTGGGGGGGTTAGTAACTTTGCATTGTCTGCACTATTAAGGGTCACATTTCTAAGTTCTTCTGGAAAAACTAGAAAATGAACTTTATTTTGTAATAAAAGCAGAGATTCTTACATAATCTTTTAGCCCAAGGGGCTGAGGCATTAAGCAGAACATCAGATAACATGATAAAATCCCAATGGTTGGAAACGCTGGAGCAAAACTAACTTGTGTAGCCCTGGCAATAGGTTTAGGACCTGGTTCAAGAACCCACATCCACAGGAATAGTGTGCTCTGGTGGAGTGATTCACAGCCATAACTTTTCCAGGCTGCAGTTTTGAGACGGTAGCTGTCAGAAATTACATGATAGCCCTGTTCCAATGGAAAAAGTCTCTCTGAATAGGAGAAAAGAAAAGCCCTTGAGGGACAGAATTCTGCAGTGACAAATTAACTAGCACAACAAATGTAGAGTTTCAAAGGCCCTTCTGAGGGTTTAGGAGCTTTGCTCAGGGAGAACGAGTCCCATTGTATTTCAATAGATGCACTGGGTTCCTCTAAAGCTTGTCCCTTGTGTGGGGACCCACCCCACTGTGGTAACATTCATGCGTAGCATGAGGTTTGGCTAAAATACATTAATTTATTTGCTAACAACTTGACTTTTAAGGGCACCTCAAGTTTGGTTCAAAAGCAAGAAGAAGTCTCAGCTTCTGACACTTCCACAAGCCTTTCCAGTTGCCCAGCCTCTCCTAGGCACAGATCAGAGCTCTTCCCATCAACCAGACCCTCATGCTGGGAGATGTCCTGGGAGCCCTGCATCTCCACCATCACACTGAGGATAGACCTTGGATGAGTTCCTAGTCTTGAAGGATGTCACCAAGGTCTTTGCGTGGGAAGAAACAATTCCCATATTTGACGGGGGACAATTCCTCATTTAGAAACAATTCCAGAAGCATGGACTTACCCTGAATGTCACATTCTCAATATGGGTTTTTTTTCTGGAACACAGGTAACTATAATCCTCTGCCAGACTTTTCATTCACTCCCTCAGATCCACCCACCCTCAGTTTGTTACCATACGTCACACAGTGACCAAATGTACAGCATGTTTTTCAGAAAGTGTGCATCAACGTTGCCAGCAGGTGCACTTTGTTACAATTTCTTTGGCAAGTGATGCTGTGTCTGGCCATGGCTCTGTTACAAAAGACAGAGTGTGATATTCATTTGCTAAGAAAAGGGATGCAGCTCTTCCTCATCAGAATTTGCCCCTAAAAGCAAAGGTGCTACCAGTATAGCACTCTGTGCTGAAGCCATCCCCATCTGCTACTCCCTGCCTGTCAGAAGCACAAAAGTACACAATTCTTTCTGTGCAGCTGCTATTTGAGCAACTGTGGTAATGTTTACATTCTCCTCTCTCTTGTATGAGCTCAGAGGCATCATGGGCATAGGCTTTGCCCCAATCCAAGCTCCTACAAGGCTTCATAAAAGATCTGTTGCCCTTCTTGTGTGCCAGCCAAGAACTTAGACGTATCAACCTGGTCCCCCGGCATAGCAGGATTTAGGCTGTCACATACTGTATCTCAAGCTCAGTTAGGTAAGAGAAGTTGGTGTAAGGGCTAATGAAGAGCTGCTGTGCTGTGGCAATGATCCTGCTGCCTTCTCTGAGGCTGTAGTACCTATCCATGACAATGCACAGCCTTCACTGATGGCCAGGCAGGATGGGAAACACTCCTTTGCCTCCATCCTGCAACTACTTAACCCAAATATCAGTGTTAGGGGAAAAGAATAGGGATAGGTAACAAGAGATTAGGTTGGGTATGATAGTAGCCACTGCCAGTGGCATAGCACAAGGCAAGGAAGGAGTTAGCACAGGCAGCAGTAAAAAAAGCAAGTGAGAAACAACCCCAACCACAGCAGAGAGAGAAGGGCAAGCGATGGATCCTAAAAGATGTGGAGCTGGCCAGGGGTGTGGGCAGAAGTAGAGGCTGGCCTTGAGAGATTAAGGCACTTAGTGGGCTGGCAGTAGGTCTCACAGACCAAGGAGAATTGTGCTGGTGGAGAGGATAAGTGCTTGGTGACGTCTGGCTGAATGAGACTTGGTGTGGTTACCCTGACTTCACCACTGCATGCAACCTGCCTGCTCTTTTCTGAAATGGGTCCACTGCAATGCAAGCAAGCTCACTTAGAGTTTCCCACCAAGTGGCTGCACAACACATTTCCAATGCTGCCTATACTAGGGGAGGTTAGAAACCCATGCTGAACACTACCGCAAAAAGAGCGGATTGATTTCTTCTTTGCTAAATTTCAGAGGGAGATGGAGATAATTCCCTTGTTTGCTGCAATGTGAGCTAAAAAGCATAACCTGGGGGTCTCAAACTGAGAAACTAAGGACTAATGAAGGGTGACTGAAGTCAGTAGAAAGTCTGTTAGTGCACAAACTGCAATACACCTTGTGCCTTTCTCACCATTCTTGTGCTGGCAGTCTGAGTCTGCTGCCAGCCTGCTGGCTTAGTAATGCTCTTTAAACCCTTACTCCAGTATGGAGGCATTAATCTAGAAATATCCATATCAACCACTGGGCACCAGCAACAGCCAAGTCACTGTGCAACCAGTCAAAGAGGCAGTGATTAAATCCTGCCAGAATAATAGCTTCTCCATTTATTAGCTCCTGTCCTGTAAGTTACCATGTGAGCTACCATTTTAGTACTAGACAGCATGGAGTAAGAAATCTAGCCAGAAAATCCCTGCCTGCTGTGGCCCAAGGCATGAGAGCATTTCCCTAGTTCACCCAGCACCGTGAGAGAGCAGGAGCAGAGGCCAGGGAGAGTACCCATCACACAAGGCTCACTTAATGCTGAGTGGGAGGATAGAGCAGCAATGAACAGGTCCAGTAGATTTTAACCGTGTTAGAGCTAACTGGTGACCTGGGAGCCAGTGTAAGTGGCTTGTGCCTCTTGCAGGATATTCCAGAGAACCCCCTTCCCCCCCAGGCAGTGTGTCCATAAGGGTATGAAAGCCTGCACTGTTACTCAGCATGGGAGGAGCTATAGCACATACAAAGCATTCATACTGAGCAAACCCTGACACCTGGACAAAGGGATAGACATCCTAAATGGCTGCCAAAGTGCCAAAAATTTTGTCCTAGTGATGCACCTTAATTCTGATGTCTTTATTCATTACAAACATATTAAAAAGGTTAAGTAACACCTGTAATAATAAAAAAGATAAGTTGTTGTTCAGAAGTGGATTATGAAGATCTCTTTTACTTCTTTTGCAGAGATATGCATCAATTTCAAAAGGCTTTGCATTACAACTGGGGGTCATCTAGAGAAATTTTCCTACATAATTTTTCTGTGCATTGAATATTGGTGCTACAGATCCTCATACAAAGAATTGGCAATGAATGAAAATGTAAGGAAAGTCTCCTGATTTTTAGTTGGATTCTTATCCAATCTTCAGATAATTGTTCTTTAATATTGTGTGAAGTGTCTGATTTTATCTAAAAGCTATTACATTTTTCAAGTCAATTAATAGGGCTCATTGAACATTGCCAAGTTAAACTCTCCCAAACACTAGGAAAAATAAGTGAGGCCTTAAAAAGAAAAATGCAGTCTGGGAATAATTCCCAGGAGATTTTTGGCATACAAAGCCTCTATTAAATTCAAAGTACTGATAATTCATAGAAATAGGCCATGGATAATCTTCCTTTGATTTAATTATGGTATGATTCGTGATTCACTACTATGATGGTAGTTCAAATCTAACTGAGTTTGGACTACTGAAACATCTGCAGGGGGGTTTTAGGTTTGAGGAAAGGCAACATGAATGGGATTCTGTGGTGCAGTGTCCATTTGATGATATGAATAATATCCTCACGTGGTAAAAAATGCAACAGCCCTTGTGGTTTGGTTTTAAAACGTAGTCCCTGGCAATGGCGAGTGTAAAGACTGAAGTGACCCACTCTGTGCACCACAATGAGACAGCACTTCAGGCACGTATCTGAAATTGTGCACCTTATTTACCTCCAGTGAGCCTGCTCTTTCAGCAAGAAACTTCTGTGGTTCACAGTAGCTGAATTTCCAGGGACAGAGGCTCATAAGAGCAGTATATTGGGTATGTGCAAGTTTATTGACTAAAGATCATTTTAAGATATGTTGAGGATAAGCTTGGGAGGTTAAAAGCAAATCAAAATCAGGTGAGAAGTTCAATTGTGCAATAAGGTCATTTTGGAAGGAAAATTCTGTCTCTATCCAAAAAGACCAATTGCTCTGTGAGTTCCCTCCCATGCCTTTGTGTTGGCTAAAGACACAGACACAGAATAATCTGCTTCCTTTGCACATGCCCTCCACTAAGAGGACAGGAATGGGCCTTGGAGTTTGTTTAATATTCATTAAACTCTGAGAGAGCAAGACATCTATTTCCAAAAGAGTCAAGCTTGAGCTGGTTGAAGACATTTCATGGGGAACACTCAAGCTTGGTCACATTTTTGCCTTGTGTTGAGGATCATAGTCCTTAAAAAGTATTGTTCTATGATGTGAAATTACATACAGTCTGGTGGTATAAATCTCTGTTTTGAACATGCATTCTTAAGACCCTCCAGTAGTCCTAGAAACCAGCATCTGGCAACTGGATAATATTAGGCATCCACAATACAAGGATTAAATCAAAACTATTAAGATAATTGTTCTGGGGCCCTTTGTCAGGGCATGTTCTGTTTAATTTCTTTCTGAATGATCCTGAATACTCTGGTATGAAAGCATAAGGAAATCCATCCTCAGGCTGAAGCAGATAATGCTGTTCCTCACAGCTGAAGAGCCAGGGCACTGATAGCACACAAAACTGTAAGAAGTTAACATAATTTGACATGTCTAAGGGGAGAAAGAAAATCTTAACTGCTGGGGCACCAGTTCTTTCCAGTCTGGCCATTATAACACCACACAGGAAAAAACACAGAGTTGATTTGGACTGGATGGGACTTTGTTTGGGTCCTCCTGCTGCAGTCTCTATCTGTGGTGTGCCTGGCAAAATAAGACCATGGCCCTTCTGAGATTGTATATAATGCTTCTGAAAACCTTGTGCAAGTCCTCACCAGGATTTTTCATGAGCTGCTTTCATGCCTCCATCTCTAATTTCCTTCAAAAGGCATGATTCTGTCATGGGCACAGATGGGGGAAAAGTCCATTCTTTCAAAAGCAGAGAACCTGGTTTCTTTCTATATTACTGTTTATTTTATGACAGTATAACAAAGCCTGTAAATGTTGTTAAGCCAGAGTCAGTATTAGCAATGGAAATAATAACTACTACTTTAACCGACGTTTTGTTAATGTTACTGTAGCGCTGCCTCATGAGTCATGACAGGATGGAAATTAATTTGTCGCTGCTGTAGGTCTCTTTCTTTACTATAAAGCCAGTTTCTCCTCTTACATTCATCTGCTTGAGTGTCTGTAATAGAACTAATAAACCAAAAACATGCTTGAACATCCTTGTACGTGCTGCCTTCTCTGTGGCCAAGACATTTTAAATGTCATTTTCCTTAGGTAATAGAATAGTCATGTGAAAATTGAGGCCCTCAAGAAGGCACCTCTGAAGTTCATGGAAAGTCTCTGGACTCCTTCAGCCTTTGAAAAGACGCATTTTTAGATTCTTTGCAAAATTTCTGCTTCTGAGGACTTTGTGGTAGAAAAGTTGTGCCTCCACAAAAGTGGAACTCATTTTCTATCAATTCACAGCAAAACAGCTGTCCTCTTCCCAAACTCACCTGCCAGCATGGTGGTGCATGGAGCATGTGTGGTCCCATTGGCAACCAGCAGTGGTTCTTCCCTTGCATCCTCTCCAGGATGCCACCTTCTTGTGATTCAAAGGCTTCATGACGATAAACTAAAATAGTGAGGCTATATAAAGAATAACCAAGAAGATGCATATTCTACCTGGTGATCACAAGACGTCCTTGCAACAGTTGGGGCTGGAATATAGGGCATGTGAGGGAAGGCAGAGGGTGCTGGGCTGGTTCAGCCTGGAGAAGAGGAGGGGAAGGGCAGACCTTATGTCCAGCCATTCTGTGGTGCACAAGAGGCAAGAGGACATGATTTGCAAAAAGGGTCATTCTGGTTTACCAGTTCAGGAAAGTTTTTCACCATGAGGTTGGTCAGTCACTGGAAGAGGGTCTTGGAGATGTTGCCTTGGAAATACTCAAATTTTAACTGCATAAGGCACACAGCAACCTGCTCTAACAGGGCCTGCTTTGTGCAGGGAGTTGGACAGCCAGAGGTGCCTTCCCACCTCAGTTATTCCATGAGTTAACAAAGTCTTTGGAAGATCTGTTGGTTTGTTTCTTTGTCTGAAGAACTGGCTTCTAATGCCTGTTTAGTTTATCTTCCTTGGATTTAGCAAACTAACAATATTTCAAACACAGTCTTTGACCAGCTTTCCATATAAGGGGAGTTTATTCTAAAAAATCCAATAGGAGAAAATAGGTAGGTTCCTAGACAAAAATATTTAAAGAGGAAATTCTTCTTCACTTTTCCTTTGCCTGTTGAAACAGGAATTTGTTCTATTTGTGCATCCATTTTGCCACTAGCTGTGGATATGTTTAGCCCTTTCTGCAATACACCCAGACTTCAGCAGCCTGTTCAGTCTTTAGCCAGTGGCATAACCTGCATTTCCTTGTGTGGATTATGACTGAGCCAACTGCAAACTTAGATGACTTCACCTGGCACTCTCCAGATCTGCTTTCAAATATTTTCTGAAGACCAAATAAGTAGGAGTGCTAATGCTGAACTGTTTCTACTGAGGAGGCTTTTTCTCATTTTCAGAGCTCAAAGAAGATTTTCTCTGTTGTTAAGTGATTTTATATATACAATTTAGCTTTTACTGAAACTTGAATTTGTTGTAAGTTGGAGGAACATACTTTGCGGGGTTTTGTGATGTTTTAATGTCTGAAAGTGATGCAGTCAGAAAAGCTAGAAGAAATTAGACTTATGATGAAAAACAACTTTTTTTGAAAACAGGCTCCAGTAGTGAGGTCTGAGGAAGCCTAAGGCTCTCATCCACATATGCAGGAATCCAGCTTTGTCTCTGAGAAAGTATGCCTACTTTCTGCGACCGACAATGTATCATAGCCAATAGCTTTCCTGCCTTGTAGTTCAAGGGTAAGACCCAAGTCCACAGCACACCTCCATCTGCTTGCTCCCTTCATCCGGGGTGGTGCACTGCTCCATGGCCTGAGCATCTTTGCAAAGATGATAGTTCACTTCCAGCACTGTACTATACTCTTCCAGAAGCTTGCATGTAGGGCATATGCACCTACCCATGAAAGGACTGGGGGACATAGAAAATGACATAGAAAATGTCAAACTTCTTTTCATTGTTTCAAACATGTAGTTTAACACTTATATGTTTCATTAGCCCAGGATGTGCTTTGACAATACACAGGAAATAACAGTGGGCTTTCTGTCTGCAAACTCCATTTTTCAGGTGAAATTTCAGCTCTTGAAACCAGATCCTTTTGTGAAATTCCTTCCAAAGGGCTTTCTGTGAGCTTGATGCATATTCCATAAGTTCTGAAACAATACAATACCCCCCCCGTGACAGAGGTAAACTACACCATTTTCCTCATTTCACCATGGGTGTCTGGTTTTTAGCACTGCAGCAATACAGATGCATATTTAAGACTTGAGAAAAAACAGAATGTTGGTAGTCAGCATGGTATATTAGTCAACAAGGCTCTCTCGCGCATGAGGCAGAGCAGTTCTGTCAGAGAAGGACCTGAGGAAGGAAACACAGACTAGAACATGCCAAACATGGCTGCTTACCTTGGGGGTTAGGAGCAGTTGGTGTAACTTCTTTCTATCCTGATGGCAGTTTCATTTAATTCCGTTCTACAGCAATATGTTTGGACCTGGGGATTTGTTCTCAAAACTTCACAAAATTTCTCTAACCACTCCCTAAGGAAAGCATAACCACAATGTCAGTATGTTATCCACAGCTTTCACAGCACCCACAAATTAAGACCTGAAGAACATTTTCTCAGACTGACTGAACAAGATGCCAAATAGTTGGTAGCAAGCTTGAAAAGGCATCATATCCTGGCTGTTTCCTATCTCTTCCTCCATCTCTCTTCAGTCTCTTGACCTGTGACTTTCACAGCATGCACCTGCATATCTTTTCCTAAGTGAATGGATCTCATCATTTGGCAAACAACACATAGCAGAAGTGAGGGTAAGCTACAGATTTATTTCAGTGGATGCTGCATTTTAGCATCTGGACTCATCATGGGTCAAATGCTATGCTGCAGTGCTGATGGAAGCCGACAGTGTGCCTCCACAAACACATGAATATTTGCTTAACTGAGTGAGAAAACCTGTATTCTTCTTGTAGATCTCAGATGATTTCTGTTGACTTGGCATGGACTGCAACAAAGATCTTTAAAACAAACAAGATCTGGCTTCTAACAGATTATTTAGGAATACATCTTGCCTCCTTCAAATATAGAGATGTTTAGCCACTCTTACACACCTAAGCAGTAGAGCTGAGCACATTCAGCCTGAGATAGTTCCCAAAGCTCTTGTGATACCTGTTTTTCAGAGGTGTTTTACTTTTTTATGGGTGTGTAGATGCTGTCACTGAATGATATATCAAAAGATGGCCAGTGCATGGTTCAAGTCAAGGAGACATCTCTTGCAAATTTGACTAGGCAAATAATTAAGTCCTATTTGTTGCCTTTCATTTTATCAACTTAGAAAATGTTCTCCTGGGTGAGAGGGAATGGGAGGAATGCCTAAGACATGAATAAGAGCTGCAATTGTCCCTGTTGCTTCCTCAAGCTGCCTGTAAGGAAGTAGCTTGCTCTTTTTGACCACCACTTCTTGGTTTCTTTGGCATATTTACTTTGGATGTTGTTAGCAGTGCTGATTTATGACATGGGGGATGTCTGTTCACAAGAAATTACATGGAGATCATTAAATCAAAGGCACAAAATACTTGTCAAATGTTAACAGTATCCAACCAATAAAATCTGAGACAGGTGTGACTCAGCAACATAGACACCATGAGCATTTTCAGTAACGAGCAGCTCTGACTTTCAGCTCTTCTTTTGTTTTCTCTTTACTTGCAGCCCCTTCATGGAGTATGAGCTATGGAGGGGTAACAGCAAACTATTATATTTTAGAAATAGAATGGCCACTGCCTGACCTTGTCCATGAGTAAAATACAGGTGCAGGTGTGCTAGTAGCTTTCCCATGCAGATATCGAACATTTTAAATTCTCCAGGAAGAATCCTTCTCCTAAGCCATGTCATATATAAAAGATATCATCCAAATATTAATTTTGCAAGAGAAACTAAGGATCTGTTCCTTAAAGTGTCTTCTGCACTGCTTAAAACGACCTCCGGCGGTTTGTTCTTTGTGAGCATGCTGACATCTCCTGGTTGCATCTGAAACTGTGACCGGCTCATGTGCAAAAGATTAGTTTCTGCAAGGGATACTCTTAACTTTTTTACATAAATTGCATTGCTTTGGCTGATTCCAGGAACGCAGATCACTGAGAGGGGAAAAAAAATTAGACGTGAAACTTGAAAAGCAGAAGGGTTTTTTTTTAAGCCAGCTGTTTCCAAAGTGCCCGAACAGACCCTGAAGCCTGAAGCACTGCTGTTCAGGGATTCACAGCTCCTGGCAGACCCACTAAGAGCAAGACTCAGATCTGTTTCTACCATTCACTGCATTGTCTTCAGGTGGAGATAGTGAAGTGATTGTCTGGGCGATGCCGACTCGAGTGTGATCCAGCCTTGTCCTTCTCTCCAGACCCCTGCAGATGCACTTACATGTGTGTGGATTGAGACCACTGGTGTGATCATGCATGCTTAGAAGATCAGTTCTGTTCCTGCCAGAAAGCATTTCCAAAATGTTGGCTAAATCAAGACAAAGGACAGCTGAGTGACCTGTGAGATTCAGGCCACAAATTATCCCTTTTGTCACTAAAAATCTTAACTTCTCCAGACAAGGACCTTTAACAAAGTCTGTGTTTGGTATATAGATGCAATTTTTATTGTGGTTTTGGTTTCAGGAGGTTCCGAGCAAAAGCAAAGCTCCTGAGAGTGAACACTTGAAATATTTTATTCAAAATTACTGAAAGAAGATGGTCTGACTTTTTGTCTTTCCTTTTATTTCTGTGTCCCTCACAGGAGAGCTCTTACTGATCTTTAACGGATTTTCTGATAAGAAAAATGTCCAGGCTTTTCAGCTGCTTTGTTATATTGATTTACTTGATCAGTAAATATACTCAGGTTCTTAGTAAAGCATTGCTTAGGGCTAAGCCTTATAACTATGCCTGACTTAGTCGAAATTTTTGTGATCCTAGTCAATGAAATTTTGTTATGCAACAATTACACTGGAAGTAAGAAGAAAGTGAGAAATGTCTTCAAAAAAAAAAAACCTCTCTGCATATAGGGGTAAGTTGCATTTATGTAGTCAGTTCCCAGCCATTCTGTATAAGATATAAAAAGCCTAGAGTGGGGGCTGAGTCTGAGCTCACCAAGGCATATTCACCACCTGCCTGGTGAAGGGCACTGTGGAAAATCTTCCTACATCTAGCTTCAGTTAATTAATCTGTTTCAAGAAAATTTAACCCTGGGACCATGTCTGAGGGGGGATTGTTGCCCTTCTTAGGGTCCCAGTGGTGCTGGAGGCTTGTGGAGAATGAGGAAAGACCGAGACAGCCACATCTGCTCCCTCCACAAAGACAAAAATAAGCAGAGTGGGGATGCTGCACAAGGCTAAGGAAGGCAGTGGAAGTGATTTTGAGGCTGTACTGCATGCAGCTTGATGGGTTTTTTTTTTCACCGAAGACCTGAAAAGGAAGGCCTGGCAAAAGGGTTCTGGAAGAAGCAAGCCTCAGAGCTGACACACTCTGTGTTATTGCTGACCCTCCTCTAGACCTAGCGCTGCGATGGGCATTCCCACCGAGCAGTGACCCCCACGCTTCCCTTTCCTCACCTCTTGGCAGGAGATGGACTCCCATACCAATCAGAAGAGCCAACCAGCACCAGCATCAGTGCAAGCTGTCATGAAAGGGAATAGACAGGGCTCTGAAGAGGAAATCCAGCAGATACAATGCTTGGCTGTGACGATTGTTCACACACCATTGACTTGTCACAGAGCTACTCCAACTCAGCAGCGCAAGTTGTCTCTTGCGGGCTTCATGGAAAAAGACCTTTTTCCCCCTGAGAGTGGTATTCACAGGGAATAGGGGAAACAAGAAACAGGGATGCTCTTAACCTAAGCAAAGATTGTGTGACCAATTTCTAGCTCTGTCAAGCAGCAAAAAGTGGATCAGCCATTCATAAAACAGTCATACATTATGCATGCAAACATCATATAACAACAGCTGCTGTGTCTGCACATGGAGCTGGTGGCTGGACAGCAGTGCTTGGCAAAGACCAAGCCTGGGTAGCCTACAGCCATTCACCATGGGGCACAGAGCCTCCCTCATGGCTCGGGGTGCCCCATCCACACCAGCAGACTGCTGCACAGGCAGCTGTCATTCTCTTTCCCTGTCTGGCCTCCATCACTGGCCCCAGGGAAGTAGCATCCAAAACATGTAAGGCCAAAAAGTGCTCATCTAGGGATGGGCTGACGTTTCTAAACCATCTCTCTGCTTGAGACAGGAGGAAGGTAACCTGAAGGCACTGGGACCAGTCATTATTCTAGGGAGCAGGCACAATATTCTTGCATGTTTTGATGAACATGCCAAAACTAGCCTTTGTGGATAGCTAGGGGTGAAGATAAGTCTAGGGCTCAGGCTGTAATTGTCATCCAGGTGCCTGTAGTGATGTTTTTTACAGTGCAACTTAAATTCCCTCAGAGAATTCCCTCAGAGAGGCCCTTGTTACTGTAGAGGACATGGTGCAGAAGGCAAATTGCATGCGCCAGAGGGGTTGTACAGTGTGGTATGACAGGGGAAGAGCTGTTGCTTGCTCACTTCAGTGCCTCCTGAAATAAAATTTTTAAAAAGCAGGGTTCTTGTTAGAGACACTATTTAGTTTTCACAAGAGCTCACAGATGATACTGCATTGAATGGTTAGTTACATCTTTCATTAGTCAAAGGACATTGCCTACCTCCCCAGAAAAGTGTATTCCAGCTGGGCAGAGTTAAAATTAGCTATTCATGGCTGGAAAGCTCAAAGTATTTATTCCAGAGAAAAGGGTGGAGGCTGGGTCATTTCTATTAATGCTTAGGGTGTATTGCTCTCAACACCAGCCTTTCAGAAGTTATGAAGAGTGTTTTACTCCAAGGAAGTCCCATGCTGCAGTCCTCAGCAAGATCTGCACAGTGCCTCAGCTCACACCTGGTCTGCTGCATTTTAGTTATTTTGTGACAGGTTTTCTTAATAGCACAAGAACTTGCAGGCCTGGAGAGATGTGAGCAGCCTTTAGAGGACAGGGAGTTTTGTCTCAAAAACATGTGAGACTTCACTGTTTACAATCTGTGTTTATAACGTGTCATAAAATCCACACCAGCCCCTTCTCCTGGCTTTCCTACCCAGCTTGGCTGAACCATAATGATGCCCACACAGGAGAGGCTCTGGCAGAGTGCACGGCCACCCACAGCAAAGGTTGCCATGTGTGGGCTCCTTTGATCTGGGTGGCGGGCAGACTTTGTGACAGAGGGAGCAACAAGTAAATGTCAGGCTGTCAGCTCTGGCCAGAAATAAGCCTTGTGGGGAGTGGAGTGTGTAGCTGGGTGGAGAGGCTACCCTGCAGGTTTGGCCTCTCTCAAATCTCTGAGGTGCTCTCCCCAGCTCTGTAATGTAGCTTCTCATCCTTCCCTAGGCAATATCAAAGGCCCGGGGGGGTGCGGGGTGGTGTCAAAGTAAAATTACTATAAAATCTTGTTTTAAATCATAAAGTCCCTGACAAGGGGAAAATAAGAACATCAAATAGAAGTCACCCAAAATTGGCCCTGGGAAAAGATCTTACCTGCTTCAAGCAATTTTGAATCAGCCCTTCAAAGCCCTTCATAACTAGATTTTGTCCTCATCCTTTTCAACATCATTCTCTGTCCCTTCACTTAAAATGTTGTGACACCAGCATTTCTGATGGATCTCTTTGCTCATGCATCTACCAGGGCCTCAACTGCAGGGCCATCTCCTGTGGCTCAGTTGTCATGTAAGTGATCACAGATGCTACAACCAGGCAGATAGAAGAAGAGCTGAGAAAAGAGAGGGACAATATATTACTTTCCAGCCTCTTCAGCTGACAACACAGTTTATTCTTCCACCATCCAGAAATGGAGAGGAAAAGATCTCAAACTTCTGAAAAACACCAATATTGGGCTGAAACAGAAACAAAATGTTACTGATCTTTACATGAAACTGGGTATTTATGGAGTCAGATTCCCTTTGGATAAACATAATTTTTAAAGTGTTGAAATGGCACAGTTTGACACTTCAAACAACATGCATTTCTGAGGAAGTTGCTTTAAACCATCTGTTTTCTTGCAGTCTCAAAACAGACTGATCTTTCTGGAGAAGACTTTATCGGGAAACTGCCACTTATTTTTGCCTAGTCTGCAGCACTGGGCTTTTCCCTGCCTCCCAAACAATGAGGAGACATGAGATAACAAATGCAGACAGAAGTGACTGGCTGCTTGGTTTCTTGACTTCCTTTTCCTCATTTGTGCTGCTTATTTTAATCACTTGTGGGTGGAATAAAAATGCTTGAAAAATCTCAGTAACTGGTGGGTGCTCAGATTCTGCTCAGAGCCCTTGGGTACTAGAGTGGTTTCAAATGTCATTATGCCTGTAGTATGTAAATATTTGTAGCCTGCATAATTTTAAGCCTTTCTTTGTTTCCACCTCCACACCTTAGGTTCTGGATATGCAAAAAGATAGAATGGTAAGAATCATAGAATCATTTAGGCTGGAAAGAACCTTGAAGATCAGCAAGTCCAACCATCAACAATGCCCACTAAACCATGTTCTGAAGTGCCTTGTCTACATGCTTTTTTAATACCTCCAGAGATAATGACTCAACCACTTCCCTGGGCAGCCTGTTCCAGTGTCTGACAACCCTTTCAGTAAAGAAATTTTTTCTAATATCCAACATAAACCTTCCTGCCACAGCTTGAGGCCTTTTCCTCTCGTCCTATCCAGCCACCTGACAGAAGAGACCAGCACCCACAATCATAGAGCATGCAGCAATATCTTAAAAATGTTTTTTCTCTTTTGTCTCTTCCTCCCCCCC
>JANZLQ010000079.1:11012203-11022615 GCA_026212715.1 Elanus axillaris | reverse complement strand
ACCAATGCAGAACACAGCACTATGAGGGCTGCTATGGGGAGAATTAATTCCATCTCAGCCAGACCCAATACAGGGTGAAATAAGCCATTGTGTTCATTCACAAAGACAGGTTTCAAACCAATTATGTTCTCTTACGACTGATGTCAAGGAAGATATTTTAGGAATTATATCTCACAAGGAATTCTGTCATTTTTTTAGCTCCTTCTGTGAAGAAAGGTGTCTTAAAGATATGAGCACAAATTGTCCCTATTTGCTTGATGTATATACAAGAATAGTCTGGGTCTGCTCTGAGTAGAAGCCTGTACAGGTGCCATCTGGTACCTGGAGACTTGAAGGAGCTTCTTGAAGGATCAGAATGCAGTCTAGTTATCAAATACTGATATGCTTAAATGAAGGGGCAAAATCAAGAGCATATGTTTTGTGTGTACATACAAATAATCAGGAAGGAAAATGTAAATATCAAGTTTGGAAGGAGAACTGAAACCACCAGTGAGCAGGAAAGAAAATAACAGAAGACAGCCAAAGCACTTCTTTAGAAACAGTCCATGATCCAGGACCTTCATTTCCTCCCTAATGGCTACTAATAAGCCCTGGTGTTTCTCTCCCAACGTGTGACTAGGTTTTTATAAAGGCTATTTATATCCTCTTGGATATAAACAACTTCTCTACACTGCCCTAAATTATTACATCCCACATTTCTAGTAAAAGCATGTGCGTAAAGCTTCACTCCTATGACTTTAAGAAGCTTGATCTAAGTCAACTTGATTGATTCTCTTAGCAGTCCATGAGCCATGAGACTTTTATCAGGATCCACCAGGCTATTATAACTTATCTAGAAAATGGGGCTGTAACATCCCTGATGATGAAGACTGCAAAGCTGCAAACAGCAGTAGAGTCTAGTTGAAGCTGAGCTTGGTCATGCAGCGATATTTAGCACACGACCCTGATAACAGCTCTGTAACATGGAATGTCTGAGAATGAGACACTGCTGAAGCAGAATGAAGGTCCACTCTGCTGGCTAACCTCAGCTCTTCCCTCCCTAAGCATCTCTTTCCTTCCCCCCAGCACTTGGTACAGAGAGGCCTTTGTCTTCATCAATGACAAAGACTACATCACAGCAAAAGAATGGAGATCCTTAAACCAAATCTATCCAAAAACCTGGTGTCTACTGCAAAGTAAAGCAGCGGCTGAAGTCACATAAACTTCAGTGAATGCAGAATCAAAGGCCAAAATGATATCGTAGTTTCTTTAAAACATAGTTTCAGTTAAGTGTGCCTAGAAGGACAGGGCACCAAGGCACACATAAGTAAAATGGCTTTATAAAACAGAAGAGTACTAGCACTGAGTTGACTAGATGTGACTCTCCAACATGACCTAATTCTTGCGCACCTCTAGTAATTTTAGTAGGGAAAAAAGTCATTCATTCCTGTTTATGACAAAAATAGGCTTTATATAAGCCCACTGAATTTATTCTGTGTCTTGTTCCCAAGATTTGTCTATGAGTAGTAATAGCACTGAAGTCTACAACAATTTTTTCAAAGTAGTATGTGAGCTTTTAGTACAAGTTCTCCATTGACAAAAACTGCACTACTCATCTTCCACCATACACTCTGTAAAGAGGTAGTAATTAACTTCATTGTTTGCTTTTCTGGTCATAATTATCCTTGCTTCATTCCCTATAATGAGAAAGGATTAAGTTCTTGGATTAGGAAAAGTTGGGATCATGAAGAAAAAGAAAGTCCTGAATGTCCTTTAAAGGAAATCATGAGAAGCAGAAGTTGGCAGGTTTACTGATCATGATATTCATTAACATACTTCTCTGAAGATTGGGAATACAGACAATGTGTGAGAAACTCACTTTGCAACCCTTCACAAGACATTTTCCCCTTATGTTTTTATTAAACTGTAAAAGTAATAAAATCTTACAAATTAATTTCCAAGTTATAGAAGAGTTCATGAAAAAGCAGGGGTAATAAAATCTAAAAGAACAGGTATTTGTAACAGAATATAAAATCATGGCAACAAAATTAAAAAATGGTCAGTTTCTTTTATTTTAGTTGAGGTTCATGTTTTACTTCTTGAGAAAATTAATCTAATGGCAAACTTTGAAAGCAATAGAAGTGAGAGCATATGTCGACTGAACTAGGTTCATCCAACTCCCTCTTCCTTTGTGGTCATGCAATACTGATCTGCTGACACATGTGCAAGCAAATCTTTATGACAAGTAGACAAAAGACAAGACCATGGATAAGGTAAATAGTGAGATAGAGGGTCAGACATGATTACTGGTCAGAGTCCTGACAACAAGAGAGGGGACTACACAAAGCATACAGTTCATCATGGTGCTGATGTGTCTTCATGCACCAGGCAGACAATCTTAGGGCTGTCACTTACATGGACATATGTATGTGAAGACAGAAAGACTATTCTTTCCTCTATACAACAGAATATAGGTATAACATTTAGATGATTTGCTTGACTCAAATCTGGTATTCTGAAATGGCGTCAACTGCCATGGCTCCATTGGTTTCACTGATTTCCAGAGTTAGTCCAAATTTTGGTGTCTTTCATAGCCCTTACTCTGGCAATATTTCCATCAATAATAAATGGGAATTATGCCTGAATATGCATGGAAGGATTAGGCCCAGAACATTCAGTCTCAGTTTGAGTTCTCTGATATTTATTTCTGTTTTGCTGAAATTTTGGTACTACCTAGCTTTTGTCAACCAGACAGGAAAGGAGACACTTTGGACTGTTAACAATAAGAGGATATAAGCTGAATGTCACTTCCACCAGAAACAAAGTCACATCAACCAAATGGGTCAGACTGCTAAGTTTACTCCAAACACTTTTTTGGTTCAACTGTTGCAAACACATACACCCTTAGTGTAATTTCAAGTGGGCGAGCGAGCCAAACCCAAAACACAGCATGTCTTCCTTTCTGTTTGCCTTAACTTCTGATAGGCTGCCAAAGTGGACATGGCAGTGTTGTGTGCATGACTTCAAACAAGGGCTTGTGAGCTGTTGAGGTGCTGAGTATACCTGCTGTTAGGACAGAAAAAATGCAGCAGATGGCTGGAAAAGGAGAGGATAGAGGCTGACACACTTCCAGCTGTCCCAGTATTGTCACATGACTGTTGGCTGGGATGTCCCAATGCTGTCCTCATTAACGTCTAAAGGAAGAGGTAACTGGACCTCCCTACCACTCTACCTCTCATTTCAGTTTTTTCCTGCTCATTTTAACATAGTGAGCTCAGTGTTAATTATTCCTGTTGTCCTTGAATTTACTGACAGAACTCAGATACTTTTTTCTGCAGGAGAAAAGAGAGCACATTCTCTCTCCGGCCTTGTATATTTTCCTTCTCTTGGCACTGTTTTTAAGAGCACTTTGTTCTAGATGTGTATCATAGTAATTCTGAAAGCATTTCTATTTCTGATGTCTTCAGTCCTAGGTTGGCTTAATTTCAAAATAATAGTTTTAGTATCGTGCATATGAACTCTCATACAGAGGGAGAATGAGGTTATATGAATATAATATGAGCTATACCAGACTAGACTGAGGATCTGTCTGCATTTGAATCTTCTTTTTAACTCCCACATTTTAGGGAACAGTTTAAAGTTAGGTAAGTGTAGTTAATACTCTCTTAAAACTTGCGATATGCAACTCCAACTGTTCAGAGATGGAAGAGAGACCTTTATACTGTGTTAAAGCATTGGATGGATTTTTATTCCACTGTTTTTCTACAGACAAACTTTTAGTATCCACTGCATTATTTTATGGCTTGGAGTTCAATTGCTTACGTACATGCTGTTGTATGAAGCATCTCTTTTTGAAAGAGGTCCTTGCCATTTTCACTTAATGCCATGTAATCTTTGCATTGGAAACAATACTCAAGTAATTCCCTAATCATCACCTCTGGTTTTTGTCATGACTTACTATCTTTCATATTCTTTTGTCTATCACATCTCTTTTCAGTTATCTCTTCTCCAAGCAGAAGATAATTTCTTGTCTGAGAGCAGTATTTTCACCATAGCATCCTAATTGAGTATCTAACATATTTGATATTCATGGATGATACTAAAAGTTGTGTGGGTTTTCATGAGGAGGCTACATCCGTGGAGACTGGAGTCCTTTCCTGTCCACAGAGAAAAGTCACGCTTCTGCTTGTGAGTTTCAGTTGCAAGAGGGAAGAAATGCTCTACATGCCAGGTTGGATGGGGCTTTGAGCAACCTGGTCTAGTGGAAGATGTCCCTGCCCATGGCATGGGGGTTGGAACTAGATGATCTTTAAGGTCCCTTCCACCCTAAACCATTCTATGATTCTATGATTCTATGCCCCAAACCTTCTCTCGACTCCTTAAATTTTGGTTCCTCCAGAAATGACAGAACTAAACTCCTTATTCAGAAAAGCAGTTTCCAAACATACTTTTCAAGACCACTTCTTAGGTTCTTTGGGAACTTTTTGATAGAGGGAAGAGAGTTTACAAATTTACTCTCACTCTTCCAGAGCACCATCCTACTTTGCTGGGTGAGTGCAGAACACATTGTGAAGCAGATATTCATGAGAACTGTTGTGAATTCTGTGCACTGCAAGCAAGCAGAGTCAAAGGCTGCCAGTGCTTTTGTGTTTCAAGGCTACAATACACAGCAAGTTTTGAAAAAGCAACCTGGAACAGCCTGTCTACCAAACCCATTTTTTTAATTACGTCAGCCTATTCAGGAGCAAAAAATGCCCTAAACAGACTTCACCCTACAGACCTTGCCTGTATCTTTTGTCCTGCCACACAGGAGCTTTCAGAGTCTCCAGCTTCCCCATAATTTGAACCTGCCTTTTATGATCAAAGAAGTCTTCCATGGTTTTCTCACATTCAATGTCTGCCTAGGTCTTTACAAAAATCATACAGCACATGCTCTCAGGGGTAGAATATGGCAAAATATACTCACTTCAGCATGAATGTACTAGGCCAACAACAGACTGACTTTGTGCTTATGGACAAAGTATATTTCATGAACTCTCATGAGCTTAACTTAAAAGTATATTCAACATCTGCCATGCAGACGGAGACCAGCAGATGTTTTGATTTTTCCTACCTTTTTTATCTTGGAAGCTAGCCATATAATATTCTTAGTGTGCACTGGGCTTGTCCACAAGTGAAGATGAAATTCCTGTGACTAAACTTTGTCATTGCCTGAATACTGCAAAGCAATATGAATCTTGTTTTTCTTTTTTATAGCTTGAACTAATAACCCATGGCTTGGATCATTTAAGTGCTTGTTTGCTCTGCTGAAGACTAAAACAGCCAGACCTCTGCCTGAAAGGAGAAAATTTTGGCAGACTGACTCTTCTCCTCCTACGTAATAACCTTTTTCCTAAGTCATGTGGACAGACATTTTGCCCTCATTTAAGGGCCATGTACTCTCTTCAGTCTGTGTCAGAACTCCCAGAGGTGTCAATGGGATTTGCATGTATAAATCAAAACTGACTGCCCTCAATTTGTGTGTGTTTAAACAATTTATGTGGGAATTCTGAACTTCCAGTTTCTAGCCCTGAACAATTTATCTTAAAATAATTAAAGCCAGTGAATTATTGCTATTTGAAAGGCGTGGAAAGTATCTAGCCTAGCTTTTTTAAAGAAAAAAAAGTGATAATTTAAGAGATTAATCTCTTGGCTTTCTATTTTTGAGAGTACTCTTATTTTTACAGAAGATTCTTCATTTACTTCATGCATGTTCCTTCATGTTCTGTTTAATACAAGGGCTGAGGCCTAAAATGTCTGAAAAAAAACCACTCAGTTTTTGTGACTGAGATCTTGATTGCCTAGCTTTGCTACCTCAGTGCCAAATGTAAAATATATCCTGATCTCTTCTCCATGCTCCTTTCACTACTGCCACTAAAAAAATATTCAATAGTAAGAAACTGCTGAGGTAGTGTGATCCAGCAACACATCCTACAGTAGCAAGCTCTCAAGGGCAGACTGTTCTGCAGCAAGACTGCAGTCCTGCCTGGTCTTTGTCATGGTTTAGGGGCAGCAAATGAAAAACATAGCTAGAGCTATAAGCAGCTAAGGCACTGGCAGCATTGGGAGGTGAAAGTTCTCAGGGGTGAGGAGAGAACTTGCATTCCAGCACTTGGGAGCTGGACCTGTTCTCTCTGCCCTTCCTCCCAAAAGGTACAAGAGGAAAGAGGAAGAAGCAACTTCCCAAAGCCCCTTCCTCCTCTTCCTCCCCCTCTCCTAGAATAACCCTGCTCCTTTCATTTAAACCATGAAGACTTTGGATGTCACCTACCAGGTACTAGCACTTCTCTCCCCATACCGTATTAACGGCACCCTAGTGGCAGATCTCAGAGGTCATTTTCTGAGAATGCAAGTATTTCTTCTCTCACTCTATAAATACTACTCCTGCAAGCTTTGCTCCTCGTACAGAGTCTTAAACACCCCCAGCTGAAATGCTGCCTGACATCTGCAAAGGGATGTGGACAGCACAGAGCAATCCTGTGCCCTGCCAATGGTTGAAATGGAAGAAAGAAGTCTGGCTTTCCTGGCTCCATATTGTGTGAGGTTTCCCTGGATGGACACTGTGTGCTTGAACACAAGGACAGGCTTAGAACAAGCTTAAGTGACATCAGGTTCTGATTTCTGTTCTTAAGCTGTCATTTTATCTCTAGTTTAGATAAAACTTAGAATGCTGCAAGACTCCTACAGAATACTTAACGTTTCAGTTGTGGCTGTGTTTCCACTGTGGCACGAAGTTGCTAACTGAACATCTTTACTGTAAAAAACCAAAAAGACCTGCATTCCTCCAAAAATTGTAGGGTATGTGGTACTGCGGCGTTGTCTCTGCAGGCACAAATATTGTGTGGGTTGAGTATACGGATGTATTCTGTCCAGCTGTATTTAGGGGAACATGAGGGGGGAGGAATATAATGCTTTTCTTCTCCATATTTGGAAAGATGCTTGGCCATGATTCATTAAGTAACTCAACCAAAAAGCTATTTGGCTAAAGTACAGCAATCCTCAGACTGTTTGTTTGCAGAAGGGTTTTCAACCGGGGGTAAAGATTTCCCTTTTGTTTAGTAAGCAGGGTGGTGTTAAATGACCATATGATCTTGCGGGGAGACAGTAAAGAATTACTGGAATTCATGAAGTCTGTGGATTTTAATAAGACAATTAAAGAGATATGGGAATGTGATTGTAAAAGCAGTTGAAGTCCTGCTCTTAAGCTTTCCTTTTCAGGACCAGTCAGCCCTCTCCTGTCACTTGACAAAAGTAGTTTATTCACAAGATCTAGTGGGTTTTGTTACCTGCTGTTTTGTAATGGAATAGAGTCATAGTCCGGCCACATCTTCTTGTGCATATTGTCATGAGAAGCCACATGAAACCTGCATTTTCTGTTCAGGTAGTGAAGCCCAGGGCAGATATTTTGACCTTCAGGGATGCTTAAAGTGGGAAAAACTCCTTCTGCTCTCCACTTCCCCATCTGCTACAGATCAGTATGAACCAAAGCACAAATAATATGCATGAATACAACAGGGAAAAGACTATCAAAAGCAGAGGGCTTAAGCACATCAACATGGAAAGGATTTGTAAAGAGCTGGCAGGCAGGCTTGGAGAAGGTAATTTCATTACAACAGAGATTTTCCCTGCAAATGGTGCTTTCAGAAAAGCTTAGTGAACATACAGCAAACAGAATGCTTGCTGCTTACACACACACATGACCTCCTCCATCATCTGCAAAATGACTTTTTTTCTTGCAAGCACAACCCCATGGATAAATACCTTCCTGAGGATTTCACAGGTTGAATCCAAGCTTTTTAAGTTTCAGTTTATTCCAGAAATTATTCTACAGTTTTCTCAGATCACATCAGGAACACACTGGAATACTTTCAATGCCCTCACTCTTTCCCTCATACCATTAGATCATGTTTATTACAGATGCTGATGCTAACTTCTCATAGTATCTTGTAATGCTTTATTTGGCGTCTCCTCTCTGCACAACTAGGTTAAATGCCAATGATTTTAGAGAGAGTTACCTTTATTATACACAAGGGAGAGCATATGAGGAGAGTTATTCACTACTTGCTGGTCACCTATTCTTTTTGAAGTCTTTTGCAGGCTAATTATCCATAGATTGAGAAGGAATTTCCCTTCATCACTTCAATTTTCCTGGATTTTGCTTCACATCTGTACCATGCTACGATGCCAGTCTTGCATCCACAGTCAGAGCTTAGATGTTCACCTATTTACTCCTTTTCTACTGTAAACACCCTGTGTGACAAATACATTTACATCGTGAATTGACGACTTCACTCTACTGCCCTTACACATACAAATACTGCTTTCTGTTGAATCAGTGAGAGCTTCTGTGCAGCACAACTGCAGGGCCTGCATGACCTAGGAGAACATGTATTTTCACTAACTGTGCGTGTATCAAGGGCTAATTTATAACTGCCCTATTATTTTTTGCATTCACAATTCTGATAAGATAGCTAAGATTGAAATTAGCTGATATACTCTCACAGTAAGTCATACCCGATTGCAGTCTCCCACACTGGCAATACAGGAGGCACATGTGAAAACTGGCCACTGACATGAATTGTTCTTCCTTTCCTAAAAATGTTTCCAATTCATCCTCCTTTTTGTTTCCTTTGCTTCTGAGTCCTAAAAAGTGTAGCATTTATAAATCTAAATCTGGTCTTACAAAACTATGGGGAAAACAAGGGAACTGACAGTCAGCTTTTCAACAAAGTAAACCAGCCTAGAGAAAATTACTTGTTATGACCTGAACACTCACGAGTTAAGAGCAGCACGTTGTAACTGCAATGATAGACTTCAGGTAGGAGCACCTTGCAGAAACCAGGCATTCCTCCATTTCCACCTCCTCTTCCTGGCTATACCTTTCCATTCTCTCATTCTGGTCTGTACAAAGACTGACCTGATCTCTAGGCCAGTACAACATAGATTAAGAGCATTGTAAGGTATACTAGTGGTGTGACTCGGACTACAGTGAATGCAATTATGGCACCATTTCTTTAATCCTCCAAAACCAATGGTGCAAATCAACTTGCTGATGATTTCAGTGGTTGTAGCAACTTTCAGCTACCCCTTCCAATATAAAAAAGTTACCTGTTACTACAAATGAAAAGCAGAGTAGCCCTAGCGTGATGTTGCAGCCTTTATTTTGCTGTCACATGAGCAGAAACAGTTTAACTGATCCAGCCCATCAGCTGCCCATCCTTCAGTACTAAAAGTACCCTTTACATATGCCTCAAGAAGAGTGTCAGATTGTTATCTTCTCTTCAAACACTAAGTAGCAAAAGAATACCTAAGAAACAGATTTTTGTGAAGGGCTTAGACTACTACATAAATGTAAAAATGTGGGAACTGTATATCAAATGCATCATTTTCCTAATTAAACTGTCACTTAGTCTCTTGTCAGTGGAATTTGAGTATTACCAAGAAGTCAAAGGGACAGTAGTTGATCAATTTTCCATCAGCTGACATCCCAGTGAAGAAAGAGTAAATAATTCAATTAAGTGTAAATGTGGTGTTTGACTTGCAAATGCACCAATATACCTGTGTATTCTGTGGCACTGTGAAAAGTCAACAAAAATAAACTGAAGCAGAGAGGAGGACTAGAAAATGAATAAAGGAAGGAAAAATACCAATGAAAGGCAAAGAGTTGCAATCAACAGGCTTACGTGGCTAATCTATCACAAGGGAATTTTTGAGACCATTACTCCTGGAAATGGACTTGATTAGCTAGAGAACTGTTTAATGCTAAACTAGTGGCTAACATGAACCCAAGTTATTGCTTCATAAGAGTCCAGAGAATTAAATCTGTACAGAGGTTGGTTGAACGGGGAGTGGGTTCTGAATTTGGCCAGGAGATCTCTTTGGGAGAGAGAGAGAGTTTCTTTTTCCCAAAGTGATTCACAGACAGGAAGACAGCATGGGAACCCTTCCAAGCAACGGCTTGTAATCACACATTTGGCTACCCGGAATTTTTCATAACAAGCACAGAAGATTATTGTCACTGTCAGTACATCCATGCATATATATATTTACATGCACATGTAGATGTACATACACAGGTGCTGTCCTTGACTCTCACGCACATACCCTTGTGCACACTCAGCCCATGTATGGAGTCCTCCCCAGCACTTCAGTGAGACACATATCAGTAAGGTACTGCTACATCTTCAAAGTTAGAAAACTGAGTCCACAGGCGGCCCCTTGAACAAGAGAGGGAGATCGTGACAGAGCCAGGAGCAGGACCACAGCACACCCCCGTCAAACCCAGACGCAAGCGCATCCTCCCCGCAAAACGAAGGGCTAAATTAACCACGATTAATTCAGCACGTGTCAGTGCAAGCCCTCGCTCCGACCCTGCGAGCGGCAGCTCCAGCTCG